>JAQPZY010000772.1:0-436581 GCA_029931535.1 Margaritifera margaritifera
TGTGATGAAAGGTTTACCTTGTAGTGGAAATTTTGAATATCGCACATGAGGATACATACTGGAGAAAAACATGTAAGTGTGAGGTGTGTAATAAAATGTTTAGTTTGCGTGAACACTAACAAAGCACATGAGGATACATAGTGGAGAAAAAACCATTTAAATGTGAAGTATGTGATGAAAGGTTTAGTCGCAGTGGAAATTTGAATATGCACATGAGGATACATACTGGAGAAAAACCATTTAAGTGTTGAAGTATGTGATAAAAGGTTTAGATGGAGTGGAAATCTGAATAAGCACATGACAATACATACTCGAGAAAAAACCATTTAAATGTGAAGTATGTAATAAAAATGTTCAGTCGCAGTGAAACTCTGAATACGCACATCAGGATACATAAGAGAGAAAAACCCTTTAAGTGAGAAGTATATGCATGAAAGGTTTAGTCTCAGTAGAACTCTGAATAAGCACGCGAGGATCCATACTGGTGAAAAACCATTTAAGTGTCAAATATGTAATGAAAGGTTTAGTCGCAGTGAAACTCTCAACACACACATGAGGATCCGATCGATACTGGAGAAAATCCATTTAAGAGTGAAGTATGTAATAAAAATGTTGAGTCGAAGTGGAGATCTAACAGTCCATACAAGGACAATCCTGAAGAAAAAACGTTTTAAGTGTGAAGTATGCAATAAAATGTTTATTCAGAGTGGAAATCTGAATAAGCATGAGTATACATACTGGAGAAAAAACATTTAGGTGTGAAGTATGTAATAAAAGTTTGGTGAGAGTGGAACTCTAGCTATGCACATGAGGATACCTTGTGGAGAAAACACAGTTAAGTGTGAAGTATGTAATAAAATGTTTAGTAGGAGGTGGACATCTAGCAATGCATGTGAGGATACATGCTGGAGAAAAACCATTTAAGTGTGAAGTATGTAATAAAATGTTTCGTCAGGGTGGAAATCTAATGGAGCACAGGAGGATACCAATGCCAAGAGAAAAACCATTTAAGTGTGAATTATGTGATAACAGGTTTAATGAGAAGGGTCATCTGAATAAGCATTGAGGATACATACTGGGGAAAAAACATTTAAGTGTAAAAGTGTGTAATAAATGTTTAATGAGAGTGGAGATGTAATGAGCACATGAGGATACTTAATGGAGAAAAACCATTTAAGTGTGAAGTATGTAATAAATGGTATAGTTTTAGTGGACAGCTAACAATGCACATGAGGATACATACTGGAGAAAACGATTTAAGTGTGAAGTATGTAATAAAATGTTTAGTCGCAATGGAAGTCTGAACAAGCACATAAAGATACATACAATGTACACAAATAGTATAGTGTGACATTTGAAGCACAAAAATGATATTTGAGGTACAAAAATGACACTTGGGGTAAAAGGGGAATTTAACGATACACCACAGGTTTAACATGAGTAATGTGTGACAGTGTGGGTAGTGTAAAGGGGATGGTAATGTTAAAAAATGAACATGTGATTACCCCTTGTATCTACAAATGTTTTTACAAAATATGACACTTGGTGGTGGGAGTTGGGGGGGGGTGTCATTCCGATTTAGGCATCAAACAAACGCTCCAAATCAAATTTTCATAACTACCCCACCCAGGTGGCTTAACATGAAAGGAAAAAATGACACCAACAAATAAGACCACAAAAAAGAACAAATAAAGCAAAAATAACACTGCCCAAGGTCCGTAGCCATACAAAAGGCCTAGAAAAAAACACCTAACATTTTTTTTTCTTCTATGTTTGCCCGAATTTTGGCAATAAATATTGAATTCAAAGGGTATAAAAGGTGATCTGTTAGCCTGTACCAGTCAGTCTTAGGGCAGTCTAGACCAGTTTATGCAAAAAAGACCATCCTCGGATATAATTCATTTTATTTTCTTACACAGCGTTCTCTATAGGATTTTGAAAGTTGCAGTCCAGGACTTATCCTTGCAAAAAGTTGCAATCCTATCCCTAAAAATAGGAACCTACAACGGAAGTGTCAACACCTACACTACTCCACATTTCATTTTCCTGATGCAAAAAGATTGGAATAATATGTAAATAATGGTAAATTAAGAGAAAGTCACAGCACAAAAAGTCACAAGTCACCGTAGGACAGAATGTCACAGGACAAAAATCACAAAACACATGGAAACAGAAAGTCGCAAATACACACTGGATAGAAAGTCACGGGATAAAATGTCACAAATACACATGGGATAGAAGTCACAATTTGAATTATCATAGTAATGGAAGACAAACAGTCACAATTTGAATTATCATAGTAATGGAAGACAGTCACAATTGGAATTATCATAGTAATGGAAGACAAAGTCACAATTGTGAATTATCATAGTAATGGAAGACAAACAGTCAATTTGAATTATCATAGTAATGGAAGGACAGTCACAATTTGAATTATCATTAGTAATGGAAGACAGTCACAATTTTGAATTATCATAGTAATGAAAGACAAACAGTCACAATTTGAATTATCATAGTAATGGAGGACATGTATGTTTATTTTTTTATGGGTTTAACGCCATTTTTCAGCACATGATGGGCTATACATGATGGCCAGTATATCTGTGGAGGAAGAACCCGGGAACATAAATTGGTATGTAAACAAATGAAACCCCTTTTTGTGCTAAGTGGCTTTACTTTCCATGGTTTCAAATATGGGCATATGAGCAAAAAACCAGTATGTTTTATTGATTTTTTTTTATATAAAAAGTCCAAGGTTTTTGTCAAAGAAATCATTCCAAAATGGATATCATCACCAGCAACAAGGGCGGTCCTAAACTCAGTTTTGAAGATTCCAGTATACTAGACATGGAATATGTAAGATCAAGCAATGGTGGAAGTGAACACTTAGGTCCTGCAAGAGGTGTAGAGGCAGTTTGTCCACAGACTTGCAATACCAAAATCTAACTCCAGGATAGCCGCATAATCATGCCTCTGACAAAACAACTGTGAAACTAGCCAAAAACACAAACAACTTTGAGAGGACAATGCTTTGTAAAACTCATGATGCACACAGCCAGATTGTTGCAGAATTGTGTATCAACTTGTGTCGAATGATGTCCAAGCCATGCTGCTAGTTGAAGAAAACTGTACAAGGGACAATTAGACACTAAACACCACAGATAACTATTCCAAGCACACTTCCAGATCTAAACTATTCCTGTGGAGTTGGACTAAACCTTTTGAAGACCCACAGCAAATTTGGGCTAACCTTTTGCACATAAGATTCTCACGTGAGATCTAACTCATGTAAGACTCATGTGCATTTTACCATCCCAATTAGGTAGAACTCCACATGAGCAATAGATCTAAACAAAATCTGAAAATCACATGAGCAGGAATTGTTAATCTATGAGCAAGATTTTGCTCCCGTGAGCAAGCATTTCCTCACATGAGCAAGACCTTGCTCACGTGAAAATCACATGAGCAGGAATGATTAATGTAAGCAAGAGTTTGCTCATGTGAGCAATAGGGGAAAAAAATGACTAGGATTTGATTTGTATTTGATAAATATTTTTGACAAGAAAAAAATGGAACCAAGTTCCTATAATAAAACTTATTTAGCAGCAATAAAGATATTTTAAAAGTGATATTAAAATCTAGTGAAGATGAGCATATCAAGTTCAATTATGCATGTTTTTGTGAGGTTTCTCACATGAGAAAAAAGACAACCCGTATATAAATATGTGATAATGATTTTCAATTATTGTAATTATTATATCGCATGCATTATGTAACAATAAATGCTCGCAGCACAAATGGGCAGGTGTAAAACACTCATTCACTCATCAAGCAAATTAGTGTGATTATTGTGAAAGCAATGGTCTTGATGCACAGCAAGGTGTACTACATCCAATCACTGATTTCATTACTGATGATAACAAAAGGTATAGGGTCTCAGGCCAGCATTGACAATCAGAAAGGTTGCTTTTATTGACTTATACCAAACAATGTTTTACTATTTATATTGTTGTTGATAAACATTCAGTGCATTATGCACTGACAATTGTAAACATGTAGAAGTATTTGCAAGGTGTGCAGCTGCCACCAAAATGGCAAAAATTAGATGCAAAGGGAGTGCAATCACATATATGATGAACATAAGAGACTAAGAAAGTACCAGAAATGCTGGGAAAATTGACACTAATGGCTAAAGTATGACACAGGAGAGACTGTGTTGTTGGTGAAATAGAGTTATTTGTTTTGAGTTGATGTTAATGAATAATAAATTTTGAATTAGAAACTGAACTGGATTCTGTTTGATATTAGCAAGATCAGTGAAATTTAGACAGGATCAATAAAAATATGATTTTGGTGATCCTGTGGGTTTTTTTTAAAAAATTTCTAATTTTGAGCCATGTATCTTGTTTTACATATGCAAACTTTCTAGAACTCATTACACATACTCCTGCTTGTTTGCTGTTAATCATACAATTTCAGTGGGGACCCCTATAATCTGAATAAATCAAAGGAAATGACGGGAAGGAATGAATACAAATTCATAATTGTTGAAACAATATTTATCATAATTGCTTAAAACTGTATTTATCAAAGTTAACATTATTTTGTACACTTGTTCAATATATCAGTAGTTTCCATCAAAACATATAAAAGTTGTGAAAATGAAACCTCTAGAGTACAATGATGTACTGATATTCTGTTCAATTTCTTTTGTAAAACACTCTGTACACAAAATGTATTTCATTAGATGTACGTTATCTTTTTTAAATTAAGCATACTGCATTCCTTGCAAAATTGTTGCACGCAGAGCAAATTAAGGAGACAGTGGATGTATGATCTAGATCATATCCAATGTATTATTAAGGATTAAAGATTCCAGAAAATTCAGGCTGATACACAAAAAGCAAGCTCTTCAGTCTACCGAATCTCTCACAGCCGCTTTCTCGAATATGTGGTACACAGAAAGGCAAGCTCTTCAGTCAAAGGAATCTCTCACAGCCGCTTTCTTGAATATTTGGGAAATCTTCACTTTTTTCTGTATGGGTTTTAGACTTTTTACTTCGGGAGAGTGGGATGTTGTCTGGTGTTAAAGGTTCCCCTTCCCCATCTGTTAAAATCATACACTATTAGGTGAAAAACAAGAATGTTAGCCATTTGAATTACACTGAACCACCTCTTCTAAACAAATCCTCTCAGAATAAAACTCCTAAATCCGTCCCCTGCTTCTTGTATGATTCAAGTATCATCCACTGAAATAGATTACATGCAGCAACATGTACTATGTAACCTGGACAACAGATGTGACTATTACCTGTTTGGCAAAGGCATTTTTGTTGTTGTTTTAATTCAATATTCGAAAACCACTTCATAAGTCATAGAAACATCTGTAAGTGGTTATTCATGACCATCCAGTTTGAAGGCTGCAACATCATATCTGTCAAACGTTTGGTACTTGACGTCTTTAAACAAAAAACAAAAAAAAGCAATATGAAATTACTCACTTTACACCTTAAAACCTTGAAATAGATCCACTGCCGTATTATTTGAAAAATTAAAAGTATAAAAATTAGAAGCATACCTACATGTATATGACTTCTGAACTTGCCTCAGTTGCAGTTCATACTTCACTGTATGAAGACAATTGTAGAATTTGATATGCTGGAAGAAAAACAGTCCCTAACAAAAACAGAAATTACATTAACAAGCTTGGATGTAATTTATCGTCAACTGTCCTAACTTCGTGTTTATCCTTGATTCGTGCGCCATGTTTCTCGTGACCTCACACGCTTGTTTTGAGATTCTGACGTAATCAACTGGGTCACTAGCATTTGTTGACAGTGACAGTAAGTGCTGATTAAGACATATTTGAATACTTAATACAAATCAAATTGAAAAAATACAATGAAAATGGCATATTTTACTCATGCCATACACTTTGTGGCCCTGGAGTTGTGTAAGCCATTCAAGCCAGGGCTACTGCTCACATGTTGGTTTCTTTACCTTTTGATTAGCGGGAAACCGAAAACAGATTTTTTAGACGGCAAAGGCAATGTAAAAATCTGGTCATTATAACATGCACTTCTTATGTCATGTTAGAAAAAATAAATCCAATGGAAAACTATATAGTATGCAATTTTTCATTGAAATATTTTAATATAAGACCCCCCCCCCCCCCAAAAAAAAAAAAAAAAAAATGTGTGTTTCCTATTGCACTGGTTTTAAAATTAGGATAGGCAGTTACTTTTTTTTGTTGTTAAACATTATATATAAATCAAATAATATTTAAAGCGCTTCAATGTACCAGGCATAACTGGCTCAATTAGATGCAAAAATCAATTTCAGCAATGTGATTTTGTTTATAATAAAAAAAAAAATTTATTAAAAAAACATATATAAATCAAATAATATTTATAGCCCTTCAAATAACTGTGCAAAACCGGCTCAATTAGATGCACAAATGTTTTTAAACATATATATATCAAATAAAATTTCAAGGGCTTCAAAGTACTGGTCAAAACCGGCTCAGTTAGATGCACAAATCAATTTCGGCAATGTGATTTGATATAATTAAAAAAATTGGGGTGGGTCGGTGGGGGCAAGTGCTAGGGTCAGCAGCGTCAAACAGGGACGGTCGGCCGACCGGAAACATATTTTTATTTTCTTTGGCCTAAGGGAACAAAATCTTTGTTATCAAATAGCATAAAAAAAAATCTTTTAAAACTTACAGTACCTTAAAAAATGACAATTTTATCAGACAGTTTGAAATTAAAAAAGCATCATATTTTGTTTCTTTCATATTTTTGCCATCATTATTTATAAGTGTTTTATTGCAGTCGATATTGGTTTGAAAGAAATGATTTGTATTGCATATGCAAATATTAATAATACTTGGATATCATACACGATATATTTCTAGAGTAAACATTGACCTAATTGTCACATTCCAATCTTACGTCACGTGACCTTTATTTCAGGGGCACGAACCACAGATTACTTTCGGAAATAGACACATGTAGACACGCTAGGAAAAACGGCAGCTCGCAAAGAATTTTGAGAGTTTATGAATAAATTAAGCAGATGTAATTTAACACTTTCTATGGCGATTTCAATAGTTTCTCACAAAATTATAATATAAGCGTTAAAATTAACGTTGAGGACACGAACCATGGTAGATCAAGGATACTAATCTCGTCGCACTATTCTCGATGACTGACAACATTAATGCATCGAGAACTGCAGTTTGGCAGGCGCAGCAGTAAATAATAATCTGAAAAAATTATCGTCTCAATGATTGTTAGGAGCATTATTACAACGTTATCGTTTTCGACGTATTAAAACGTGGGTGCAAAGCTGCAAACTGCTGTACCCGTAAACAGGCAAAATGCAATACGGTCTTGATTTTACTCACCAACATGATAATTCCATGATTTTAAATTATCTCCTGGTTTCTATGATCAGTTGCTGCACATGTATTGGTATTGCTTACAATGAAATTTCCCGAATTAACGAGCTTAATTTAAAAATGGCGCTTCTTTGAAAGCGAGGCTACCATGGTAGTTGTGTGTTGTAGTGTCTTCAAAACATCATGTGCATATTTTGTGATCAGTAAACCAGTCTCCAGACTGTAAACAAGGGAAATAACCGGCGTTATTTTCTCGATCCCGGATTAGGTCTCAGTCGCGGAAAAGCACATTTAATCTTGTGTGATTTTATTTTATTATTTGATTTGGTTTTTGAAAGCAAATTCTTGAAGCATAATTCTTTATAGAATGCTGGAAGAATGGGATGGGTCTCTAACTCACATGAGAAAAACCAACTTAGATCAAATCTAAAATGTGTCTGATCAGAATCGAAGTCCAAATTTCTCACGTGAGAAATTAGAACTCTGCCTTATTTTCAAACATAGTCAGATGTAAGGTGAACGAATATTTTGTAAGTCATACATTCTCATGTGAACATTCAAATTCTCACGTGAGCAAAATCTGCACATGAGAAAATGTTATTAGTTTTTCAATGGCTCACAAGATCTAACAAACTGCACACATGAGCTTGCAAAATCTACCCAATTTGCATACGTTTCTAACAAGGTTCTCATGTGAAGCTTATGAGCAGCTCATGTGAATTGCTGAGATTTTTCTGTACGGAGATGAACATCAGCCATTTTTTATTTATGACAATTGTCCAGATGCAGTTAAATAAGTTGTGTCCTATAATAACCTACAACATTACACAATTCAGAGTGTGACATCTTGTCCTTCATTGTCTCTCTTCATAGTGAAAATTCAAATTGGGACTTTTTGTTCTGTGACAATCTGTCTGTGCATGACATCTGTGATGGAAAATAAAGTTCTATCATTCGTTTTTGTTCGGTCTCTGTCTGTCAGTTTGTCTATTTCTCTCTCTCTCTCCCTCCCTCCCTCCCTCCCTCTCTCCCTCCCTCTCTCTCTCTCTCTCTCTCTCTCTCTCTCTCTCTCTCTCTCTCTCTCTCTCCTGAATTTCTGTATTATGGCTGTGAAAAGAAGTTAGATACACCTTACACACATACGGTCATCTTTGCTATATGCTCAATATCCATTTCTATCATGTGCATGAAAACAACTTTCCTAAGAAGCTGATACCAAGGTGACTGAGCACAGGACCCATAAAGGGATGTAATGTTCTGCACTTTCTGTGATGAGTCTTAGGAGAAATATGAAGTGCACAGACATGTGAAATTTAGGCAGGATCAATTAAAATGTTATTACTGTGATAATAAGGATCACTGAAAAATCTTAATTTTAAGATCTGTACATGATACACCATTTCGAATTATCAAACCTGAAATAGCAAAATTAATGAAGTCAGAGTAACATAAACTCACCTGATCAAGATCTTGGTCTTTTGTGAATGAAAAAAAATTGTTTTGGTGAAAATTTTAATCTTTTCAGACAAGAAAACCAAAATATTAATTGTGAAATGTTTCTGCCATACACCACGAGCAACTGCAACAATAATAATCAAGGAAAAACAATTCAGCTGATAAACTATTCATACAAAAAGATTTATATTTCTATGACCAGCATGCTGCTTATTAAAATATACTAAAGTACAATAACACACACACACAGAGAAAATGTGAGTAGAAATCATACAAAAGGATAAAAAGAGCAATTTACTCCATGTGTATAACTTATGTCAGAATAGATGAGAAGTCTAGGTCTGTCTGCAATCTCAATCATACATGTACTAATATGTTTTATATCATAGGCTGTGTATTGCAATAGCTGGCAATATATGACGTGTATCATTTCAACTAATGTAATGATTGAACACACACACACACTCACCCATAATATAATATATATATATATATATATATAGATATATATATATATATATATATATACTTATCATGAAAAGTAAACATTATTTGCAGGCAATTATTTAAGTTGAGTAAGTCTTGTTTATACAATGAAAGGCCATCCATCACACAAAGCAAAACACGTTTGTCCAGTATTAGCTTATCTTATTCCTATGGGATTGCCAGCATTAGAACATTACATGCTGAATCTGTCCCATTTGAAATCTGTGTACAATAGGCAACACACTACATGCTTACTTAATCTGTCAGCAAACAAATGTCCAATGAACATAAGCATTGTGTTACGTCTAGGGGTTATGTAACAGAAGAAAAACTCAAACAAGCTTTCAAGGTTTAAAATATAAATCTTTAATTTCCTAAATATTAAAATATTTCAACAAACAATTAAAGTGAAAGAATTAAAAATAACTTACAGTATAGGATATCCTAAAAAGTCCTAAATTGTTTTAAAGTTCACTTCCGGAAGTTAATCCAAGTATTCCGGATGTAGTATTCCGAATGAAATAGCCTTTGCTGTGCTGATATGTTGATAAGTTTTAAGTAAATCCAAATAATCCTTGTAAGTCTGGAATCTCACAAGTATTAGAAATGTTACCGATAATTCCACGGAACTGTATATTAATTCAGATGAAGAACAATACTGACTTCTAAATGTATTGTATTAATAATGAATCTTCAAAGTAAATCCCACACTGAACTGACAATTCAATATGACCTCTCTTCTCTATGTAACTGTAACAGAATGATAATCACAGGATTATTTGCTATATATACATCATCAATGCGCAGAATCGAATAAACCCATTACGCAGTTCCTGTCAGCATTCGAAGCCTTTAGAAGCCTAAGGAATGTATTTATTTCCAGTAAACACAATTTTATTCTCAAGAATGCTATATTAGACTAGAATTAACAATCAACATCATGTTGTTTACGATGAACTAAAAGTACACCTAATCCAGATTATGAGCTCGCGCCAGATCACGTGACACTACCAGCGTGTGACCATTTATAGATTGAAAAGTTGCCGTATGTATACTCATAAGGTAACCGCGGTTTAGACTAAGAACAGAGATCATAAACTAATACATTATATCATTATAAAAGGGAAAAGAGGTGTGATTCCGTAAACATTGTCACGGCAAAGTCTCGGTATAATCAAACTTTAAACATACTGTGCTGATTGCGCTTTTTAATTTGTTTTTCAGTCATGCTGAGCACGCAAACCCATTGAGTGTTAAGCTATACCTTTTCACTCAAGAAGGTGCAATTGCACATGCATTTTCAGATATTTAGGGTTATATCCCTGTACACATGAATGGCATGCTGTGTATAATGGTTTCGTGTTGCGTGTAAAAGGTCTCATCAATGCATAAAATAACTGTGGTTGTATTTAGTGTGATCAGAAATTGTTTGGGATTTTGGACACTGAGTATAAATACTATGTAATTAGTTGGTTGTGAAAAGTACACTGAAGAATGCTCTATTTTTGTTCTGGTTAATAAATAATGAATGTATGGACAAAAATATGCTAGCTGCTTGGCCTACTCTTCCTTTTCCTGATAGACTGGGAAGGAAGGATTGGGTCGTTTGACATTTTCCGCTTGTAGTCCTGAACAGTGGGTATCTGGCTGCTTGACCTCCTCTTTCTCCTGGCGACCCCAGCTAGAGGGAGCTGGCTAATCAATCTCAACTTCTTTATGCTGGTGGCCCTGACTGGGGCTAGCTAACTGCTCATCTGTTTGTTTTTTTCCCTCCTGGTGGCTCCAACAAGAGGGAACTAACCGCTCAACCTCATCTTCATGGTGGCCTAGAGCATATGGTGGTAGCCGCTTGATCGCTTCCTCCTGGTGGATCTCAGCATCAGCATCTTTCTCCTGGTGACTCTGACAGGGGCTACCTAATTGCACAACTGCTTGGTGGATCCTATGGGAGAGCTGGATGTTCTGTCTCCTCATCCTGTTCCACCCGGTGACCCTGAAAAGGCTACAGTGGACCGGTGATCACTGGCCTGTCTAATATTAGCCTAGTAAAAAGCAACAAACTGGCATTAGTGGGATACTTTCTGTATATTGTTTCAAATGCTTTTGATTGTATATATGATACAAAACAATTGTTTTTTGATAAAGTTGTGCAAAGGTTTTTCTATATTTAGTAATGGTATCATCACTTGTATAAATTTGAAGGAACTTCAAGCTTGAAAAATTTTGTAACACACAGCCAGGTGAATGAAATAAGTGGCAAGGGAAAACTTTGTTCCTACCACTAATATGTATCATAATTTTGAAAGTATAAAAACAATATTATACATTAATTCACATATCTAAAGCTGCTCCTATAATGTTAACACTTGCATATCTAAGCAAACTTGTATTAAGAAATTCTTATTCAAACTATCATCCTGATGTTAGATTTAATTGCACTTATTTTCTTATACTTTGTATTCTGGTCTATATTATGCTTAAAGAGAACTGTCAACTCGATAATCATTTTGATTGTATACAATCTGAACTATTTGAACATATTGCAACACATTAGTGAATCTAAAAACTGAAGCATCTGCATGCCAACCTTCAAACAGTATTTGGAAATAAACTTGTTCCTGCACGTATTATGGGTAAATACAAAGAATACACTTTATTTGGTTAGTCAAGACTTTGCTATTCTGATTATCATGCAGCTCTTAAAATTAATTATAAAAAAAATAAAAACAAACATAAATGCAATGTTAGCCAAAAATTACTGCCCTCGCTTTGTTACTGCAACTGACCATATCATAAGGCCAACTGGTCATGCTTTGTAGATACGTCTCTACAGCAATAAACATCTTTTCATTGAATTTTGTCTAATTTATCGGTTGGAAACACGGAGAATCATGTCGAAAATTTGTTCTACCTACTTATTTAAATCCATTAGATAAAATGAGGAAGAAGTGTCACTAGATTTTCTTGATTTAGTCCATTAGATAACATGAGGAAGAATTATCACTAGATTTTCTTGATTTAATCCATTAGATGACTTGAGGAAGAATTGTCACTCGATTTTCTTGATTTAATCCATTAGATAACATGTGGAAGAATTGTTACTAGATTTTCTTGATTTTCAAAATGTAAGGTACAAAAATATTAAAAACTATTTTTCACTATGAAGCAAAACCATAAAACTGCTTTAAAATTTGACACTTGATATTATTTATTTAGAACATGAATTTACTTAATTTACTAAATCTGTAGAACAAATGCTCATTAAGGATTGAGACCTCAGGATGATATCCACTAATCAACAAATAACAATCCATTTAAAATGTTGCTACAGTAAAAAATGCCAGAACAATAATGTGATGCCTTTTTAAAATTAGATTCTGTTCCATTTTTTAAAAATGTAACTAAATCTATGCATTTTTAGAGTGACTACAACTCTCTGTGAAACTTTTGCGATACATAAAAGTTATGCACGTATATACCAAGTTTTATCAAAATCTGATCGAGCACAGGCAATCAGAAGCAAGTTGAATTAATATGCATTCATTCATGCAGTCAATTTTGGGAATTAGAAGGTCTTGGCACTTTAATTTTACATGTCTACAATGTTAAATGAAACTTTCTTTATCGTAACTACAGTAGTAGCTACTGTCTCCGGAAAAGTAAATTTAGAACAATTTCCTCTGACACTTAAGTGCAAAAGGAAACAGACACTATTTATTCAATGACTTCAATGCCGATCTTTCGTTAATAGGATGAAATATGAAGTTCAGACAATGATTATAGAAACTCATCACTAAGTACTAAACTCTCGGAGATGTTTGTGATGAAAAATATCAGTATCTGTAGCTATTTCAACTTTGAGCTAGATATGAATTTTAAAGGTGTTTGATTATAAACTGTTCATGTTTGCCCATGGCGTGGCAACCATCTTTTTAGAGTTTTCCACTTGTACAGTGACTATGCATGCAGTGCATAATGACTAGACAAAAATACATTTCTACGGTTAAGAACAGGTTTATTCAAGAAGAAGACAGAATTGAATATTTAAACTCCTTAACTGTCCTCCATTGGCTTTACTAATTTAAGACACAATATATGTTTTATGTGAGTTTTGAAAAAACTTTGTTAGATTCTTGAGACGATTTCCAGCAAAAACTAAGATATTGCCTTTCTTTTGTGAAAATATATAACTTATTACTATATCTTAAAGTTATAAGTATATAAGAAAACAAATTTAAAAAATGATTACTTAAACAGAAAATATTTCCAATATACATGATTTTAATTCAGGTCTAGACTTGTTAACCATGCTTGTATTGCCATTCAAAATAAACTAACACTAAGGAACAAGGAATGCAAACAAAATAGTATACTGTTACGACTCTAGGTCTTAAAAAAAGATGCAACAGAAACAAAGTTAAACCAACAAATTAAGTAATATTAATAAGCAATTTATTCTCCTATAATGCAATGTGAAATTCAAGAGATACGTACAATATTGTGAATCAAATTCCAAATAATCCTAAATGTCCTAATCACAAATCCAAAAATATAGAATGTTCCGAATGTTCCGAATGAGTTCCAATAGCCCTGAATGTCCTGATGTAACACAATGATGCATCCAGAATGTCTTTGAATGAGTTCACAAAAGTCCAAAGTAATGTATTAATTCAAAAGTCAGTGAGCGATTTAGTAATTCCAATGAATATATGAAATAAATAATTCCTCTCGAATTATATCTGATTTCAACGGCATAAAGTATAAAATCTGATCTCAAATGGATTCCCACAGACTGATCTAAAACAGGAATTAATTATTTGTTCACCAAATCCGTATTTATACATATTTTCATTTGACCTATATCAACAGAACCTGAAGCAATAAAATGGGAAAAGACCAGTCTAACGGTCAAGACGATTGACCTTGAACTCGAATTCTTGTAAACGGCCTGTTTACTAATGATCAGAATCTAAAGTGCTATTTACCTCTATAGACAAGATTTAAACACACACTATAGATTAAATATACATAACAATACAAACATGGTGTATTCATTTCTACATTGTTGTAAAATTTATTCTTAAACCCACCACATCTCTCCAACGCTAAGTTGCTTATTATCCAGAAATAGCAACATGTTATTTGAAATACACCACAACAGCATTTTGAAATAAAATAATGTGTGTTCATGCTGTAAGCAAGCAAGCACCGTAATTGTAGTTCATACATCAGAGCTAATAGCATTAGAGACTGTTTGTTATTACAATTTAAAATGGAAATGAAAGTTGTTTTCTTAGATGGTGACAAAATAAAATGTAACCTCCATTTTTTAAACACTTGTTGAAAAAGGACTGGAAATTAAAGGTGGAAGATAGTCAAGGGTTTATATCCATGTAGGTAATATGCGCGTGTACACATTTTACTAGAAATAGTTAGTTGGTTGCATCTTTTGACCCTAAAAATGAATTCTCTTAAAACATAAATATTGAGCTTTAATGTTATTATGATGCACAAATATGTGCTAATCAATTTCACTCACCTATAGAACAATGGGAAATCTCTGAGGTAACAGGATGATACATGTACAATCAAATCTAAACTCGTACAATTTGTCTATAACCTATGCCTAATTGATTGGTATAAGTGAGACAGACAAAACAAAAACTGAAGGAATTCTTGAACAAAGCAACGGTGACAATAGAATGGAACAATTAAATTTACCTTGTGTATCACTATTTTGAGAAGAAAATTTAACATCTCGTGGCGACAATAGAATGGGACAATAAAGTTTATCTTGTGTATCACTATTTTAAGAAGAAAATTTAACATCTCGTGGCGACAATAGAATGGGACAATTAAGTTTAACTTGTGTATCTCTATTTTGAGAAGAAAATTTAACATTTCGTGGCTACAATAAATGGGACAATTAAGTTTAACTTGTGTATAACTATTTTGAGAAGAAAATTTAACATGTCGTGGCGACTATGTGGGCTAGTGTTCAGGTTTATATGCTGCTTTTCCTGAACAATGTAAGTATACAAATCATAATATTTACTTTGTGGTTACTCAATTAACAGAAACATTCACTTGCATAAAAATCACAATGACATATTTTTTTAAGGCGAAAGCATATAATCTCGTGTGTGTGCGTAAGAGAGAGAGAGAGAGAGAGAGAGAGAGAGAGAGAGAGAGAGAGAGAGGGGGGGAGACGGGAGTGAGTGAGTGAAAGAGATCTTGGGTTGATGACTCTCTATTTTGTTTTCTTCCCCCCCCCCCCCTGCTATAAAATGTGCTCGGACAAGTGTCACTCAGAGTCATCAGCTAATGAAATGTATACTTGTCATTAATAATTTCTGGGCTGCTCGATAGAGACACTGCTTTCTTTTGTGCAACTTGAGGATCAACAACACATATAAAACACATATCTATATTTACTGCTGTGTATATATGGGCTTCCTCTATGTTCTTTGATGTTCACACTAATTTATTCCAAGTCTTTCAAATCTATATCCTTACACTCACCATAAATTCCATGCATCCTGAGTATTGCTGGTATCAGGAAAACCAGCATGTCCCAGCTGTACCTGGATGAATCTGCATATGGCAATGCAAGACGCTCCTCAGTTTGTCTTGCAAGATCTACGAACATATATTAATAAAGTTTGATAAGTGCTGTACCAGTCAATTTGTACTGCATAAACTTCTGCTGACATGATAAAACAATGGCAACTGTTAAACACTGTTGAACTAGGTCATCAGCGGTCTTTGTATTGAGCTTTCACAATAACCAGCCAAAACATCTGCACTCAACAAAAGAAATTCTCAACCGATTGATTGAACAAAGATTTAAATCTTTACAATGGATTAAATGTGAAACATAGTCACACCTAAAGCAGGGCAATCAAAAGTTTGTATAATTTGTATTAATAAAATTAAATTACAACAAACATTTAAAACATCATTTTCCTTCATTTTCTTATATCGTTAAGGTAATTGTGTATGGAGGAAGCATTATGATAACCAACCATTTTACTGACTGGGCATGTACAGCCGACCCAAAGAAATCTGTTTGAATTAGTTCATCACATTGGGATTAGTAGGAAATGCATTCATGTGACCAGGTGATGAAATAATTAATATATAAAATTAATCATAAGTTTTTCTTCATTCAAGATGGCATACAAATCAAACAAGATTTTGTATGCCTTGTATCGTATGTTTTAAATGAAACCACACAAAACGTTATTGTCCTTTGTTTAAGATAACTTTTTGACAATCGATTATAATCTAAAATATTCAATGAACGGTTCATAAAGTGCTATTCAAACTCGTCTGTTACAGCCAGATTGAAGAAAAAACAAACAAATGGCCCTATTCCTGCCCTATATTTGAAAAAGTGAGCCAATGTTGTGATCATAATGGGCCAACCTTATAATAAAATGAGATAGCAATTAGCTGAACCATTTTAAAAGGTTAATTTCATGACAACCCAAATAAATAACCATATTTAATATAGGATTCTACTCTTTTGTTACTGTCAAGCATATTGTAACAACACAGGAGAAACTGAAGTCTACAATTATTATCATCAGCCTTTGCAAAGTTTCAGCTTTCACGTGACTTCTTGAAGGTGTGATAGTGTTTTTCTTCATTTTTCCACCATAGTGGATAAATTCTTCGTATTAAGTTTCACTTTGTTTTATTGTTGTCTCGGTTTTTGTTGGTCTACCATTTTGTGCACTAGAGTCATGATATCTGCAGCTATTTTTTCGCTTCCACGATTTGAATGTGATACTGGAGTAAAAGAAATAAGTTTTTAAAAAAAATATTAATTCTTTCATATCTGTCTCTTAGCGAATGTTCGCAAAATTTACAATTGATAAACGGAGCTACAAATAACGTTACCGGAAGCACATGCTTATGAGAATTTCTGAAACTACCTATTTGTCTTTCAGTCAAAAATGATAATAAAATAGGAGTGGATGTTAGCTCAATACGTTACTTGAATTAGCTTTATATCTTTAAATCGAGACTATTGAAATTCGGTCACATGCCAATCTTATTCTTAACCTCTCAACTAGAAAACATTATGGGATATTTACTGGTGTTCGTCTGCATAATATCAATAATTGAGCATTTTGACATTTAATGATTACTTGGTGCATTTGTATATTATTCAAGGTAAAGAAACACACCTTGTTCATGTTTTTGTGCCCCTTTTTGACGCATTCTTTACCTATATTGCAGGATTTTGTGTCTACTTTAAGCAAATCCTGCAAAGGCATGTCCTGGGTGAAACACTGACTCATGGGACATCAAAGATAAGCCTAAGAAGTATAATTAGAAGCAGCTTTTTTGAATGAAGATGTTTATTATAAGTGACATTTTGGAAAAGTATGGTCTTATTATGGGGGAATATTGTAACTGCATATATATATATATATATATATATATATATATATATATATATATATATATATATATATATATATATATATATATATATATATATATATATATATATATATATATTAAAATCACCTTTCCATTCCACTCGATCTCCTGGTAAAACCATTATTAAAATAGTTGTGGGCTGTTCACATTCTTTGAACCATGCATCAGTCTAGGTCATTTAAGAAAAAAAAACTATTAGATCTGATAAAATTTTTCTTGTTTCAGTTTTTGTTTAAAAATTTTTTTTATGGCATTATTCATTATTACCATTCATCTCCTGAAACACTAACAATGAATTATGTAAATTGACTTTCAAAGTCTTCAAAATATTATTGAATCTTTATGCAACAAAACTACTCCTTTGCTGCAAATCAATGCCAATAAAAAACATTCTACACTAGATTTTGATTTCAGTTTTGCGTGTCACTAATCATTTCTCATCCATATTATGTCACAAGTTATTGAGAGCACTAGCATTTTGATAAAATGCTGAAATCATCAAATTTGTATTTTACCATTTAGGAGAGCGAAGAATATTTGTTATAATTATTAATATTAATTCAAAGTGACTAACACAATAAATTTGCAAGGAATATATATATATATATATATATATATATATATATATATATATATATATATATATATATATATATATATATATTGAGCACACAACTTGTCATAATGTCATAATTAAGTACTTAATTCTTAAATAAGAACTCTGGAAATATTTTTGTTTAAACTACACCTAGCTGAAAGGTGTTTGGGGTATAGGGGTAGAGGTGTGGTCCTATTACAGGGTTACTAAGATTGTAACATTTACAGGCAATAAACTAAACTATGTTGTTTACACATGTAATTGTTGCAGCCTTATTAAATAAGACTACCAGGAAAGAATTTATATAAAGTAAAAACTTTATATAGCAGTTTAAATTCTGATTACAAAACTACAGATAGTCAGGTGTCATATTCATGTAAAGATTTGAATAAAACTTCTTCCCAAAATGCAAACCAAAAGCTGTAGTTTCATCCACTGAATTACAACCTAATTCTCAGTTCTCTTACCAAATAGCTACTTTTTCAAAGTAGTCACCCCTAGTATGGTCCTTGTTTTAAGGTTTCAGATCATATTTTATTATAAAGCCAAATTCATCGTGCTTGTCTTATTAAAGAACAGAATAATAAATGGTAATGAAGGTGTAATAGAAAATAAATTAATAACTCTTTTCACCAGTAGGTCCCGTTTTCCTCTGAAGTGCGCCTGCCTACTTTCTTCTTTAATTTACTGCAAACGATGAGATACATCAAGTCAAAGGTTGTGTGAAATTCGGCTTGAAATGGGTTGACAAGTATTATTTTCTACCACTTGCCAAGAAGTCTGAACATAAGATGAATGGGAATTGCAGACCTTTGGGCAATATTTTGAAAAATGTCTACAGGGATAAATAAACTGGACTTTTTCTTTTTAAGGTTCTGCCTAAATATCATAAGTACTAACGTCATAATAGATATGTCTTCCTTGTTCCTTAAATTAAAATGGAGACTCTGACCCACTTAGAGTATTCTTGCAACTTTCCAATCACATGTTCAATTCATGTACAAAAACTGAAGCGTGTGTATCCTTCTAAATGTCAAAAATGTACAGCGTACAGCAATGTATAGCAATCGAAACAAATTTTGTACATTTCACGAAATAGGCAGGTGTGTTACGTCTTAATTACTCACTTTTGTTAATTTCAAAGTTCTCAAAAAAACATAAATGGCTTGAATTTAAGGTAATCCTACAAAATCATCGTACCTTCCTGGCATCAGAACACTATTCCTTTTCCTATATAATCTTTTAATTTGCTTGTCAGTACTGATCTTTCCACCGTGTCCAAATACTAATAAATCATATGTTGCTGTAAAGTATCTTCAAAGATGAACTCACGGTTAAGTTCTTGTCATAGGTTAACTGGCATTCTTCTGAGAGGCTAGACTGTAAATAAAGCAATGTGCGATGGGTCACAGATTTCACTTCCCGATCCAAACCAATACCTCATTACTCCCTGTGCACTGTCGCCAAAATGCATACAGACAACCACACCAGAATGCTCATATTCTACAGAATAAACAATTACCTTTAAATCAATGCCAAGAATTATAGGTTACTGCATTTGTATGGGAAAATATGAACGAGTTTTTCTGAACTATACTGTAGTATAGCTCAGCAAAAAACGAGTCCATATTTTCATATACAAATGTAGTTACCTTTTTATTATATACTCATTTTGCTTTCCTACCTAAGGCTGAATAATAAAAAGAACACACTCCAAGAAACAAAGTAACTGAATTTCTGCTATATTCTAAGGTAAATACACAACCGTAGCTAAGCAAATACACAGTAACTGTATTCATGCGCACATAGCACCGCCTAGTGACCTTTGAACTTGGTAGAGTACCGCGCGCTCAGTCATTCGTTTCAAAAAGAAATCTCATTTTGATCTACTTAAATTTAAAATTTTGAGTCATATTGTGATTGACTGCGCCTTGGAACTACTTTCCCAGTTGATCTGGAATGGAGGGATTTTGCTTTTCTGTCGATCCAACTAAATTCTGCTCTTATAGTTGTGGTGGATTTGCGTTATAAGCTGGGTCGATTACGTACGATGTACATGTAGCTAGAATGACTGGCCTCAACAGCAAGCTACACATGTTACTGTTGTGCCATTGATAGTTTGGAATCATAAGGTGGACAAAATATGAAATTCTTTGAATTGAAATTCTCAAGAAGATGCAGGATTAAATATTTTTATTAGGGAATATCAAATTCATTTCGTTCTGGAGTGCAGTAAATTCTCTTTTGGAATGTGATTTCTGTTGGTAATGTAGTCTAGATTGCAGTGCAATTTCGCGTCGTGGATCAGAAAGTACATTTTGAAGATATTCAAGATGCAGAAAAGTAAGTACATGTATTGTCATTCTTATTACCAGCTGTAGATGACATATTTAAATGTACTGTTACTTGCATGATCTTTGTTGGATTGACCCCAGCTACATGACCTATATGACTTTTACTATAAATCAAAACATTTTCTCAAAAAATTAAAACAGTCGAAATTCAAAGCGGCTGCGGTGTGAGAGCCCATTTCGTCAGCGGAAAATAAGGCTTCTTCGTTATCGTGGCTTATTGGCTTTGAGGAACTTGCCTTTATACCAAAATCCGCCTTCTTTAGTTGTATTTTTTTCGAATTTAGTGCTTGGACTTGTAAAATGGGCAGTCTCTGAGAGAAACGGAATATCATTTGGTCTTAAGATGCCTTTTTATGCTATTTTTTCTGACTCTAGAGAACACGATTCATAGTCTGAACCATAGGCTAAATAAGTGTTTACATTATCAGAATGATTTTTTCGATACTGCATGTCTCACGTTTGTTGTCATAAAGCCACCGCTGGACATTGTGAATATCACCTTCAGTCACTTGCTTGGTTGAAGGTTTCTTTTGTGACTCAATGAATTCTTCCACATTGTCAGCTTTAACATCTCTACTCTCAAACAGCTTGCTTAGTTCATCCACAGACAAATCTAATAAAGCAAAAGCTCCAGTGTCTGCTACATTTGCGTACATTGTTTGTTTACAATAAAAGTAGTTCCTAACACGCGACACTATTTTTAGACACACGTGTCGTGCAGTATGAAGCCGTGCAGTATGGAGAAATACTGCACGATTCTGACAATGCAAAGTTAATGGACAAAAAAATGAGTATATAATAATGTCTAAATGTAACTCATGTATCACCGCCAAAATGAGTGAGGAAAAAGATTGTTCTAAAAATAGACTGGGACTACAATGAAATAGGAGTATTAATTGTGACCTGAGCCCAATCAGAGTTAGAAATTTGTACCTGAATGGACGTCACTGTTTTATGAATTACCTTTCGAGATATGTTTGGTCCAGCAAGATACCTCTCAACAGTCTGCGTTACTTTACTCCCTAGCCAAGACATAGGATTTTATAAAATCTTGCAGAAACATGAAGTTTCTGTAGTGGAAAAACATACAAGTGTGCTATTTGAAATCAGGTTTGTAGAAACTCTGCAATCTGAAGGTGCATACGAGGATTCATACTGGGAAGAAAGCCATTAAAAATATGAAGATTGCGGTAAATTGTTTAGCCTAAGTGAAAGGCAAAAAATGCACACAACGGTTCATACTTGTGACAAAACCATTAAAATGTGAAGTTCTGGGATAAATTGTTGCACCACTGTGTAGATAATGACGTATTCACGAGGACGAATCAGGGACATTTCGCCCCATGGACTTTTCGGCCCAAGACATTTCACCCCACTTCAATGGTCATTTCGCCCCACTTCAATGGACATTTCGCCCCACTTCAATGGACATTTCGCCCCACTTAAAAAAAAAGAATGGACATTTCGCCCCTCTTCAATGGACGTTTCGGACCATGATATCGTTTAATAAATAATTATGTTCGTTTAAAACGGTGTTATTTTGAAATTATAATTATGTTTGAAACAAGTCTTTTCTCCATGTATCTTGATGAAGAGTATAGAAAATAAGAGATAGTAAGACAAGTTATCCTCATATCAGAAGGAGATAGTAATAATAATAATAATAATAAGATGATGAAGAAGAATAGGCTTATACTTAGACTATTTGATTTACGGACCCATTTCAATTTGTTTGATTTATATTCAGCCTGTCATTATATCTGACAATATTTTCCCCTTTTTCTTCGTTTATGAAAATGAATCTATCGTTTACAGTGATCATTATTTTCTATACTGCGATATTTTTATTTTCGCAGTTACGAAAACTGATGAAAGTCCTTTTTTGGTGATGGTCATTTGCAAAAATGGAGTTCAATGTTTTCTTCTTTGTTTGATTTACAATTCTGATATTATTGTTTAAAATAAGTCCATAAGAGTTCAAAGGCATAATCTTTTATTCAAGAAAGAAACAAATGGCATGTACTTGGTGTGTAATCTAAAAAGATGAGGTCTCAGCCCAGCTGTCTAACATGGGCCATACAGTCTGGCACAGCATTTCAGTAAGGTGTTGGTGCTGATTTGGTGCTTCCCATATTTTTCCCATACCTTCATAAGGCGACCCTGAACTTTTTTTGTCTGTTTCTTTTGATGTCGCCTTATCTTGCCCTCTTGCAGCAGACGCACTACACACCCAATTTCTCTCGCTTCCTTGTACAGAAATGTTATGAGGAGATAGAATGGAAAATTTCCCTTTCTTGCTCTCCTATTCAACCTATTATGCCATCCTTCAACATCACCAGTATTTCCACAGGTTCTGTGTTGCCACAGGCCGCAAACATCGCAATCTATGGCTTGCTGACGAGAGGTAACTGGTTTTCTACAGTAAATGCACGAATACATTGTTCGATCAATAGATTTACTTGATAGTATAACAACTGCTACCAAGAAAAGGAAAGTCTGCAATTTATAGAGCCTCTGCTAAATTTCCATACAAACACATGCACGAGCTTCTATACCATGACATCCGTCGAACAATGCACTTGAAGATTCATAACTATTAGCCTAAAGCTCAATGCAACCCGCCTGATGTTTGTAGATTAATAAACAACAATGCTCATTTACCTTTGACAATAAAAAAGCTCATTGAGTGGATTCTTTAACAATGAAGATCAAACAAGCTACCTGGCTGTAATTAGGCCCAAATAACACTTGCTGAATTTCAAAAACAAACTTCAAGGAAATGCCGGTTGCTTACGCGAGTGCGAGTAAGTTTCTCCACCAGCGACACGTTCTTTAATCTCGCCGACAGAAGTTTCAGAATAATTCAAGATGACAACTAGTATGAGCGAAGATCAAACGAAATGCCGCTTAACTACATGCACTTTAATATGAAGGGTAAACATATTTGTTGGGAATGATAGTTAAGAAATGTAGAAATGTACACTGAATGTGGGGCGAAATGTCTTGGGCCGAAACGTCCATTGAAGTGGGACGAAATGTCTTGGGCCGAAACGTCCATGGGGCGAAACGTCCAGGTACGTCCATGAAGTGGGACGAAATGTCTTGGGCCGAAACGTCCATGGGGCGAAATGTCTCGGTACCCACGAGGACACATACTAAGAAAAAAAACCCCAAAAAACTACCAAAAAATTGTGAAGATTGTAATGAAATGTTTCGCCAAAGTGGTCAGCCAGATGTGCACAGAAAGATCAATTCTTGATAGGAACCATTCAAATGTGAAGTATGCAGTGATAGGTTTAGTCTGTGTGGAAATCTGAATAAGGATATGATGGAAGATGCTGGAGAAAAAAACATTAAAGTGTGAAGTATGTGACGAAAGATTTAGCTAGAGTGGACAAATATCAGAGCATATTACGAGACATACTGGAGAAAAACCATTCAAGTGTGAAGTATGTAATGTAAGCTTTCATGATAGTGTACATCTGAAGGAACACATGATGACACATATTGGAGAGAAAGCTTCGAGTGCCAAGTATGCCATGAAAGGTTTAGTCAAAGTGGAACTCTGAAGGTTCTCATGAGGTCATATCAGTGTGAATTATGTAATAAAATGTTTTGTAGCAATGGACAGCTAACAATGCACATGAGGATACATACTGGAGAAAAAAACATTTCAGTGTGAAGTATGTAATAAAATGTTTAGTAGGAGTGGACATCTAAAAATGCATATTGGGATACATACTGGAGAAAAACCATTGAAGTGTGAAGTATGTAATGCAATGTTTTTTTGGGGTGGAAATCTAACGAAGCACATGAGGATACACACTAGAGAAAAACCATTTAAGTGTGAAGTGTGTAATAAAATGTTTAATGAGAGGTTTAATCTGAATAAGCACATGAGGATACATACTGGGGAAAAACCATATAAGTGTGAAGTGTGTAATAAAATGTTTCATGAGAGTGGAGATGTAATGAATCACATGAGGATACATACTGGAGAAAAACCATTTAAGTGTGAAGTATGTAATAAAATGTTTAGTTTTAGAGGACAGTTAACAGTGCACATGAGGATACATACTGGAGATAAACCATTTAAGTGTGAAGTACGCCATCAAAGGTTTAGTCGCAGTGGAAATTTGAATACGCACATGAGGATACATACTGGAGAGAAACTATGTAAGTGTGAAGTGTGTAATTAAATGTTTAGTGAGCATGTACCTCTAACAAAGCACATGAGGATACATACAGGAGAAATAAAACCATTTAAATGTGAAAATGTGAAGTATGCGATGAAAGGTTGAGTCACAGAGTAAATTTGAATACGCACATGAGGATACATACTGGAGAAAAACCATTTAAGTGTGAACTATGTGATAAAAGGTTTAGTGTGAGAGTAAATCTGAATAAGCACATGACGATACATACTCGAGAAAAAACATTTAAATGTGAAATATGTAATAAAATGTTTAGTCGCAGTGAAATTCTGAATACGCACATCAGGATACATAGTGGAGAAAAACCGTTTAAGTGAGAAGTATGTAATTAAAGGTTTAGTCGCAGTGAAACTCTCAGTACACACATGAGGTTACATACTAAAGAAAATCCATTTAAGAGTGAAGTATGTAATAAAATATTGAGTCGAAGTGGAGATCTAACAGTCCACACGAGGACACATCCTTGAGAAAAAACGTTTAAGTGTGAAGTATGCAATAAAATGTTTATTCAGAGTGGAAATCTGTATAAGCACATGAGGATATGTACTGGAGAAAAAATATTTAAGTTTGAAGTATCTATAAAATGTCTGGTGAGAGTGGAACTCTAGCTATGCACATGAGGATACCTTGTGGAGAAAACAGTTAAATGTGAAGTATGTAATAAAGTGTTTTTTTTCAGAGTGGAAATCTTAATAAGCATATGAGGTTTCACAATGGAGAAAACACATTTAAATGGGAAGTATGTAACAAAGTGTTTGGTGAGAGTGGAACTCTAACAATGCACATGAGGATAGCTTGTGGAGAAAAAACATTTATGTGTGAAGTATGTAATAAAATGTTAAGTGTTATGTATGATGTTTATGCACCTAATTTTTGTCTATGATTGTAAGTTGTATGGTTATTTCAAAATATATGCTTAACATTTGTCCAGTTGTTTACATAGTATTTTCATAGGCATTTTGCAATTAACTTTTGTGACATATGTCAGGTAGGCCAGTATTTTTCCCATTAGAATTACTCATATTGTGAAAATCTGTCTGTAAGGAATCAATTTTAGTTGTGTTGTTGAAATCAGATATAATTTGAGAGGAATTAATGATTTCCAATATTCATTGGAAATATGAAAGTGCTCATTCACTTAAGGATTGATACATGATTTTGGGATTTATGTGAACTCGTTCAAATACATTCTGGATTACATCATTGTGGTACATCAGGACATTCAAGGTTATTCGAATTGATTCAGGACATTCTATTATTTTGGACTTGTGATTAGGACATTTAGGATTATTTGGAATTTAACTCACAAATTGTAAGTGTCTTTGGATTTCCACTTTAATTGTCTGGAAATAAGTTGCTTGTTGATTTTACTTACATTGCTGGTTTCATTTCTTTCTGTTACATATTTGTAAGACCTAGAGTTGTAACATTAGTGAGAGTGGAACTCTAATGATGCACTGGAGGAAACCATTTAAGTGTGTAGTATGTATGTGATATAATGTTTTGTGAGAGTGGACATCTAACAATGTAAATGAGGATACATACTGGAGAAAAAACATTTAAATGTGAAGTCTAAGGAAGTACAAGAGGATACATAAGTAGCATAGTGTGACACTTGAGGTACAGAAATGACATTTGAGGTAAAAACATTGCACTTGAGGTACAACAATGACTCTTGGGGAACAAGGGGAATTTAACAATAGACGATATGTTTAACATGAGTAATGTATGACACTATGGGTAGTGTCAAGGGGATGGTAATGTTAAAAATGAACATGAGATTACCCCTTGTGTCTATAAATATTTTACTAATCTGACACTGGGGTGGCAGTGGGGAGGGAAGAAGGGGTATCATGCTGATTAATGCATCAAAGAAACACTCCTAAGCAGATTTCCATGCCTACTGGTCCACCCCCGTCCTACCTTGGCAGCTTAACACCAAAAGAACAAAATGACACTAAGAAATAAACCACACAAAAAAAAAACAAACAAATAAAGCAAAATAACACTGCTCAAAGTCTGTGACATAAAAACAGCCTAGAAAAACCAGCTAAAAATTAGTGTTATGTTTACAATACTTTATTCACACATTTTGGCAATAAATGTTTAATCCAGATGGGTGTAAAAGGTCATCTGGTAACCTGTACCAGTCAATCTTAGGGCAGTCTTCCTCTAGATTATGCACAAAGACCATACTTGGATAGAATTCATTTCATTTCCTTACACAGTGTTCTCTTTAGGATTTTGAAAGTTGCAGTCCAGAACTCCTTCCTTGAAAGAAGTTGGAGTCCCATCCCTAAAAATTGGAGTCCCAATAACAACAGTTTTTTTTTTCCTTGCAGAAATTCAGAACATTCTGTATCTATTGTTAGGTCACCAATATAAATATGTCATCAGAGTACCAATGCTCATTCATTGTAAAATAAAGTTAAATCTGTATACAGTGGCCACCCACAGGAAAAGGTCAAAGTGGCCTTTGTAGACAGGTAACCTCTGAAGGCAGGTTCACCATTCAAACTTGGTGCATGACAAATACATGTAGTATACACCGACTTGCATTAGCATTGTTATTATTTGTAGTAGTGTGCTATCAAGATACATGTATTTTTAGTTTAGCGATTTAGCAATAAGAAAAATAACAAAATAAAATAAAAAGTTCCACACAGGATTACTGTATCCTCACTTTAGTCCATCATGTACATTAAATCATGACTGACTCTTAAAAAAAAATTTCTTTCTCTCACACACACACACACTTTTTAATCTCATTATCAGTAGAAACGGTGTCTAAATAAAATTACTAATTGACAGTGTACCTGTTATTGTCCAACACGGGATTGACTTTTTGTTAGGCCAGCTGATATAATTAGGCATGAAACATGAGTTCACACTTCAAACAATTGATGGATTAAGCACTTGCTCAAGCAAACCTAGATCAAAATACAGTCGACTTTTGTGAGAGACCTTTGATGATTAGAGAATGTAAAGAAACTTCCTGTGGCTATTGTTTGAAGCATATAAACTGTAAGGGATATCATAAGTGCAGTGTACATGCAGTTTGTAGCATCCTGGAATAATTTCCAGCATCATTCATTACTCATTGTTTGGTGTGATTGTACGTAATTTCTTAAGAATGAAAAACTAAGGCAACTGTGAACAGTGATAATTGTGATGGTTTGTCATGTAACAGGTAGAAGGAATCAAGGAAGAAATTACAGTTTATTTTTTCTGTTAATTTATTTACCTAGTTTTATTGCATTTCAAATCAATAAATTGCCAAGGCAATGGAAGAAGAAACAAATGACCATATTCCCTTCACTTTTTTCCATTTGATCTTTAAGCAACACAGCACAGCATACTGCATTCACTTTTTTCTTAAACAAACTTTAACGAACTTCTCCACAGCAGATTTATACTCAATAAATCCCTAATTTCTGGACCTTCCTCCATCACCTCATTAATTTCATTACACTTTCTTTTTTAAAACATATATGGCCCTTTGTCTTGATAGGATTGTATGTTGAGAAAACTCTCTCACAAGCCACTGGTATTATAGTTGAAACCATAGGATTGTATGTTGAGAAAACTCTCATAAGCCACTGGCGTTATAGTTGAAACCAGCAACACTTCAGGTCTAACAGGAAAGTCTGGAAACAAGTCTGAGTGCATAAAGTAATAATGTTTCATTGTTTTCTAGTTTTGCAGCCCATGGAAATGTCCTATTCCATCATTCATTGCATGAATCTCTCAGTCTCTTTGACGTTTTGTTTTCTTTTAACAAAACTAGTTGCATTAAAACCTTTCCATTGGCCAGTCTCGCGAGAACCAGTCTCATCTGCAGCTTTGCGCTTGGCACCAAATAAATTATGTAAAGTTGCCATTAGAAGAGTACACATGTGAAAATCACTTGAACATGAAAGTTCAGCTGTAAGTGAGACAGAAAACGGATGACTTTGTTGACGATTAATATGGGAGCTTGTATTCCACCACCAAACAAAAAAGTCCCAAAATCTTGAAACTATTTATCTAACAATGGTATATGATAAAATGCAAGTGTTCCAAACAATGCACGAGGACTTAAAATACAATGGATTACAAGTGTGCTGAGTAATGCTTTTCAACAGGATGTGTCAATACACACATGGGTGTTGTTAGCCTTTTTAAATAAAAACAATTATTATGTGCGGGAAACCAATTATTAGGTGACTTAGTCTCCTTGTCTGCTAAGATCTAACCGATGCTGCTTCACCTAATCCCTTTACAGTCGTTTGTACTTTGCTTGATAGTCCACACACTACACTTATGATACTTGCTTTGTAGAAACGTGTCAAATAAAAGAGAAGTTCGCTGACTTAAAAGCTTGTATACTGAGGACTTGGCTGTTGGAGTTTTTACGCTTTCGAGTACCATTAGTTATTTAAGATAATGTCTATAGTAGGCGATCTATTCAGAATAATATTAAAACCTTCCATTAATATTATAAATTAATAAATTTAGGGTGTCCTTAAAAAGTACTACAACTGATTTATATGAGAGTTATAGTATGTGCTAAATTTACAACAACAAAAAAATGAAATAAATAAATAAATAAATAAAGAAATGAAACAAACTAGTATTTTCCTTTTTGAAAAAGCTACTGGCAAATGATAATCAATCAATTCAATCCATGTTCAACTGAATACCATACTCAATTTATGGGGAATAAGCATTGTACAGTAGGCTGAGAGGATGAGTTACATTGTATCACATAAACATATGAACCCATTTACTTATATTACTGGTATGATTTTAAAGGTGTACCATATTTAACACTGCAAAGGTAAAAGGTGTACAGATTGCTTTATTATTGACATGTCTACCGCAGGCTATGCAAACAACAGTAGCACTTATTGTAGGAGCAGGGTACAGGTTATTTTGGTTCCAGGATACAAAATGATAACTGTGGCACTGGTGATTCACAACCTGCTGCTGCACATAAAACCATACTGAAAGGATGGCGATGGCACAGGAGCTGCCATTGTTCCTTGTGAGGCGCTTGTGCAAGCACTAAAAAGGACGTTAAAGCAAGCTCCAGTGTTTGTCCCAGAGCAATAATGTACTCCAGAAATGTATACAAATGTCGAAGCGTGACGGCTGTTAGCAGATACCCATATATTTACCAAGCGTTTTGTAGCCGGTGGAAGGGGCGTCATTTTGCTGCTGGTCTCTCCAGATTTGCAGTGACGGATTGGCAATGTTTGCGATATAGTGGAACCATAGCGCTTTTTCCATGCATGGTGCTACACTTACTAAGTGCATGTGTGCCCATAATCCCTCTGGCAACCCAATGGTGTATTTAAAAAGTAGACACATTTTTTTTTTTAAATCGCGAAGCAGCATGTTTAGATGGACACAATGCATCGTATGGTGATGGTGCACTGGCACTAGGCCTTATGCTTTACTGTTGAACATATAGAGGAGTTTGAGAGCAAGAATGTCGTCGTTTTCGCTGTTTCTGCAGACCAAAAACACAAGTCATTGAGAATTTCCAGTGAGGCTTTTTATGATGTCTTCGCAGGTTTCTGTTTTTCCTCTGACTATCAATTTTTGTTGTTGTTGTTTTTTTTTTGTCCACCTCGTCACATAGAACCGAAGCATATTCATTGTGTGATGCAGCCCATATTTCGTTTCTCATGGCTGTATATTTGTCGACTTCATTGAGATTGAGTTTTACTTCTTCCTCTGAGATGGCATCGCAAAGAGCTTTATATATGTGATCGGATATTGTGTTGAGTTTTGTCTCAGCTAGGATATGGATTTCGTTGTGCTTTTTTTGCCTTCAGCGAGAGCCGCCAGCTAATGAAATTTCCAGCCATGGAAACCAGTCTGCCGCCCAAAACTGTGATCTTCGGGGCAACTACGATGCGGGCTGTAGTGATATTACAGTATATATTATAGTTTATCCATCTATAATAAATGTGGTTTAGCATGATAGATGGTCTATGAAGAACAATTGATCAAAATTGTATAAAAACTGTGATCTACAGAGTCATACGACCCCATCCAATGAGATACAAAGTCACCTACATAATATGAAAAATCACCTGATTAATATCTGTGGATTCCATCCATTATTGACCTTATCCTAGATCATGATAACATTAGCTCTGATTCAAAGTTTGATCAAATTGGATCACAAATGTGGCCTCCCAAGATGTGGTAAAAAGTAGTTTTCAGTGGACACATAGACGCAATGTCATGCAATTAGCTCACTTTGTTTTATGAACAGTAGAGCCAAAATGTTTTCACCCAATTGCAATATAAACACAATGGCTGCTGTAGAAGCCACCAAAAACCTAAGCTTGATCAGAATTGGCTGGACAGTTTTGGAGATATTGAAAATGTCCAAATGTTTGTAGACAATAGACACAGGGCCATACCATAAGCTACGTTGTCTTTGGTTTGATAAGCTAAAATTAAGGCCTTTTCAGGGCACATTGTACAATAAACTAAAATGCTCATATAGGATCAGCAACATCAAAAGCTGGAAAATTCCTGGCAAATAGCAAAAGTTGAAACGAATACCTGTCATACAGAAGAACAAGGATTTTCAAACTGGCAACTATGTCAGCCATACTGGAAAAAATATCAACATAAAATCGAGTGCACATAGCTGAAACATAACATCAACTAGATAAGTGTTCCACTGGCCACAAAAATATCCTTGCAATGGTACTCAATAATGAAAATTGCAGTGGTTGATAGCGAGGAATTTTGCATGTGGGCGGTAAGGTAAAAAATGTCGAGTTCAAAAGTATAAACTGCCTGTAAAAATACAAGAAACCCTCCATAATGTCAAATGCATCTTTACTGTGTATGTAAAATTAGATCAAGGTCCAAGCAAATTCCAATGAAAATTGAAGAGAGCTGACTATACAAAGTGGGATGGTAATATTGATTGCACGTGAAGGTGACCAACATTGACAAATGCAACTTTAAGTCAGAGTAATTGATCTTTCTCTACCAGCCCATTGTACTCTTCCTACACGAATACACATTTCCTATATTTACAGCAAACTACCAAAGAAACTTACAAAACATTTAAAACTTCTTGCGTTCAAGTTTGTTAACTATGGGAAATCTTGTGACAAAATGACAGTGGAAGGGCACTGGCATTAGCAAGTTCACAAGTTCAACATTCTGTTCATATATTTAATATCAGAATCTATTATAACTAAATGTAAAAATAGCGATTTGTCTTGGCATTCTAGTGCACTGGTCTTGTGACCCTCAAATTATGAAGAAAAAAATAAATAAATATAAAAAGAAAAAAAACAAAAACAAGAATGATAACACTCTAACTTTATTCCAGTAAATGTGTGAACATTTAGTGGTCACTTTCCTGCACAAAAATCTTGTACAACTGAAGAAAACTAGTATAAGGGGTGAATAGAGTTTAAAATTTTAAAATTCATAATGAATTCTCCTGAGATATTTAGTTGTTCAATGTACATAAGAAGCTTATTACTGAAGTACTGGTGTGTCCTTTCTTTTAGAAAGTTAATAATTTGGCTGGACTTAATTCATAGCTTTAAAAATAATTTTTTCGGTCACCCAAGGGATAAAATGCAGTGAGTTAGGATGCTGATTCGGATTCCCTGTACATTCAAAGGACATTCTCATGATTTGGTGATTAAAACGTGTTCAAGGAATTGTTTTACAAATGCTTGGTGACAGTTTTGGTAAAATCCAATTATTCTTGACCAGGTTGTATGATATCAGTCAAGTTATCAAGTCGGGAACATTAAATGGATCATATCTCTGGTGAGTAATAAAGAACTACTCAAATACTACAAGCTCTTTTGATGCTTTGCATCTATTTTGATTTTAAGTCGTATCACATTTACCGTGTAAACAGTCTCAGATTATACATGTTTTTGAAACCATAGCTATGCAAAATGGTGACAAATTACGCTAGTATCGAAAGATGTTGGAGGTCTTGTTCAATTAATGTTTGTGACAAGTTTGCTTGAAATCCAAATATCAAAGTTATTACGTACAAAAAAGGAACCATTTCAAATTCGAAGAGCCATAACTCTGCCAAACATTTATGAAATAATGTAATACTCCACTTTTACGAGCTCTAGTGGTAGACATATATGATTCAATATTTATTTATAGTCCAGCTGTATTTACAAAAGTTTTGAAAAATTGTATTTTTAAGCGCAGCAAAGAGAAATATAAATGAAAAGACTGGCTTGAATATCATCCACAAACATTGTGAAATTGTTGTTGTTCATGGTGTATCAATTTTCATAAAGGCCTCTACCAGCCATGCATGAAATTTTGAACCAATACTTGCACAGACCTGCTTTGCTCCAGGAGTCATCGTATGCCAATGGGACAGTGAGCTCTGAAACCATAAATAATGAAAATTGGCCAAAAACAAAAGCTTTGCAAAGACAACATAGCATGTCTGTATTCAAGACAGTGAAAACATTAGCTAGGCCACAAAATCATAAAACATTTAACGACTCTACCATGAACGCTGTCTTAGAAATTATTTTAAATATAAAAGTTAATATAACTCATCAAAATGAGAAATATAGGGCAGTGACCTACTTTCAGGTCAGTGGTGTTGTATATCGTTTACTATATATATTTATAAGGTGCTTCCATTTTGTTCAAAGGAACTTGAACTGAAATAAGTTGTTTTGTAGCTCCTATCCAAATGTCACACCATGTACGCCAATACAAAAGATGTCGTCAGGTGTACTGACGCAGGCACCGGAGCATTGGCAAGTGAAACAAATATTGTATAAAATAGCAAAAGTCGTTATATTCCTATCAACACATAAAAGTTAAATGAAAATGCATAGTTCAAATTATCTATATGAAATCGTAACAAAACATTAAACCTGCTCTCCACATCCATTGATGATACAGGGCACGGGAGGTATGGCAGTATGGCTACATTACTTTTGTACATGGAAGCTACAAATACAAAACACTTAAAAAGTAAACTAAGCTCACGTACCCCCTCCCCACCTCCACTGGATAGTCAACCCTCTCCCAAAATTATTGAGATTAACTATGTATGCATCAGGGTTTATCACGCGTCAGCACAACACTAGCTATATGGTGCCGATTAAAAGTAAAGGAAACATAATTATGCAACAACCAACAACACAGACATAGCAAATTCTTCCTCTACAATGCGTTATACCATGGTATGTATCACAATAAGTACAGAAATGAGACGCAATGCAAAAATTTCGTGGTACCCAACTTTAACCACAAATGTGCCATCTGACAAATAATGTTGTTACCTATAACATACCATGCAACATTTGCAGAAAGTAATGTATGACTTCTATTACTATTCTGAAATACCTATAAACAACATAAGGGAATCCCTGCCCTAAAGGAATAGATCAAGCTGGATAGCCAAAGTAGATTTCTGTGCTAAAAGTACCATGAAATGTAGAAGTTACGAAGAACACTTTTGATATGTTAGTTGTGATTCTTGCATGGAACTTGTTTTGAGGAAATGTGGCTTTAAAACATATCAAACGGTTTCAGGGCAGGTTACAAACAGAAACTGACAAATCCCAAATCAAAATGACTTGCAACTCTGTCAAATATTTATGCAACATGATAAAACCTACAAATGACACCTGCAAAACAGAGACAAAATTATTTACCACTTTGGAAGCATATGTGAAATTGTCATAGATCCGTGCTGGTTACAAGTTGAAACTGGCTAATTATCATAAAAGGGCTATAAATCCATAAAATATTTACATACATTTCCGAAACTCGCTTAAAATGCATAGGCGTTTTAAATTCACGTAGAAAATTTCATTCTGATATATTGTTAATGTACAGACAGACAGGCATGGTGATTCCTACAGGCCTTCCACATCTTTATAAGAATAAAAATAAGCTGTATCGTATAGCTGAATCAAAGTAATGCAAATGGCCACTTTTAGATATCTACCAACTTTTGAGTTCTATCCCATACCTTCTGCAGAGGTCGATTCAAGACTAATTCCTTGAAATTTGCTAACCATGCCATTTGGGCTTGTCTCTTGGCTAAATAAAACTTTAACATTTCAAATAGTATGCCTGAGAAGAAAAACTATTCAGTTATTAGTTCGAAGCATGTAGGGATGGATAACAGGTCTTATAATATATGCTAGCCATGCCGCTACCATGCAGAAGCAATGAGTTCCATCTTCTGATATGCAATTTGCACTGACCTCCCACCCCAAAATAACTAAAGTGGGGTGTGAAATTTCAGATGAAACTCAGACTAATCCCTATCATGTTCTAATCCCTATCATGTGATAATTTTGTCTTGTAGGTTTAAGTCAGAACCATATATAACTACAAGGCAAGTGTATATATGGCATATATATAATTATGGGACATATATAACTACAGAGCAAATGTATCTATGGCATATACATAATTATGGGACATATATAACAACAAGGCAGATGTTTCTGTGGCATATACATAATTATGGGACATATATAAGTACAAGGCAAATGTGTCGGTGTGATATGCATAATTATGGGACATATATAATTACAATGCAGACTTTTCTGTGGCATATACATAATTATGTGACAGATTAATCCCTACAATGTCTTAACTTTTGTCTTGTAACTTTAAGTCAGAGCTATATATAATTAGAGGGCAGATATATCTATTTGAAATACATAATTATGGGGGATATATGAATCTAGATATATGGGGTATATTATACAAATGCAATTATTGGGGCATATATAGCCATTATTACTATGAGACAAATAAAACCATATACCCAATAAACATATATTTAAAAAAAAAATATAACCTAGAAAAAGAAAGATTTATATACCTATTACACATATATACGCCACAAACAATCGATTGACAACTTAATACAATATAAGCTTTACTTTTTATTAAATACTTATACAAGGCCAATTGACAAACTAGAAAGGGTAGTTTAAACTATCTTCATCTCTTTATCCTCTCTCACTAACTGGCAATGTACCACCTATTGAATGACAAAGCCTCATTTATGATACAGTAAGAAAATTCACAAAAATCAAACTTGGAGATTCCAAAAAATTACATCTACCCTGATACTTGAACGAAAAAAGCATTCCCATCTTCTCTAACTTGCCGCACAAACAAATTACAAGTTCTGATAACATTCACTTTTCTTCAATGGACATTAAGTCACATCAAAATTATTATCTGTAACTCACATTTTGGTTGCCCATCCAGGTTTTGACCATTAGAAATGTGCTAGCCTGATAAAACTGGGTTATCCAGGTCAGCTGGGCACCGTATATTTCAGACACTGAGGATATTTAGATCAACAAAACAGCATCCCTTCTTCGTTTACATTATGAGAAGAAAAGGCTAAAGACCCTGCATCATTTATGTACTCTCTTATGTTAATGTACCTGACACCTTTTTATTATCGCAGTCAGAGTTTCCCCTTCAGCGTTGAGGAGAGTCCCTGGCCCTCAGAAAGTTGGAAACATCTGTGGGACTTACGGGATTTTGAGATAGTGGTATATAAATATCATTGAAACTCTTGATGGGACTCCCAGTAACAAAATTATAAGAATATGCCCCTGCTCTTTTACCGTTGTTTTACACATAGTACCACATCAGTCTCTTACTCTTCCTCCTACAATGTACTGTACTAAAGTTGAACCTGCCATATGTTCTAAGGCACCTTGGAAACTGAAACTATAAGTTTTTACACCTGTTTTGATAATTAAAAACTGGAAACAAAGCATAATCACAAAATTCAAAGGTTTTTAACAATATTAAAGATTGCACTAGGAGGCCTGACATACTGACAGCAATATCCTCTCATTTTTGCTGAAAATGGAAGGCTCAGTGGGGCTATACCTCATCCCATTATTCAGAACAACACATACATTCATACTAAATAACTGCAATATCTTAATTTTTGCAGCATGCTTGACAAGTAACCTCACAAGAAAATACTTTACCATTTATTCCTGCCTCTCATTCTTTCCACATGAATATTTTGGCAACAAGGGCCAATAACATGGCCCAGAGGCAGGCCAACCTTCAACAGATCTGCTCCCAGTGTGGGTTCTTTCGGTGATTTGTAATTTCTCTTTGTTTTCTGAAATATAAAAAGGTAATTTCAGGGTTTTAATTCAGTTCATAAAGGCAGCATAAGTATTATTTTGACAGATTTGTATATTTTAAAACTATACTTTTCCCCTGAACATTCTAAAATTTTATTCTGCTATCACAACTCTTGGTGAAAACTAAGAAACAAACAATCAAACAAACACAAAATGCAATATTAAATGTAATATTTGGTCACTAACCTGCACCAGTCTATAGCCTGCACTACCTGATCTAATTTTGTTTTTTGTTTGATTTATTTTTGGGGTTTTTGGTGGTTGTAACGGAACTTTTACAAATTAATGGTTATATCATGCCAAAGAAATGGGAGGAAAGTCCCCTTCCTAAGGACACACCGAGGGTGCCCACCCGGGCTGGCCTGAGCTTGTATTGAAGCCCGACACTTGAATTGTGAGTTTGATGCTCTACCAACTGAGCTACCATGGCTCCCTCAACAGAGTGTTTGGAGGAATATCAAGCACAAGATTAAATTCCACCAAGATGATATGATACACGGTGTGTGGAGGAATATCAAGGACAATATTAAATTCCACCAAGATGACATGAACTAAACTTCCGAATGTTGTTCTTTCCAGTTAACAGATCAATAATCTTTTCAGTGGATGCAGTGATACTTCATTATAAAGCCCATCAGTGTACTGCTGTCTCTTTTATAATATGGATATGCTCATGTGATACCTCATTATAAAGCCCATTAGTGTACTGCTGTCTCTGTAATAATATAACAAGGATCTAGTCATGGATTCCACTTATTTGGTTTAATCTTTTATCATTGCTACTTGATTTATTTTACTTTATTTTAGTTCTTGGCCCATGACAACCAATTATAATATTAATTATAATCAATTCTTTCAGTCACAGTGACTGCGACCTTTGAGCTTTTAACCCCGAGATTGATAGGGTACTCCCTTACTTAAAGTTCATGTCATCCACAAAGTTTGATAACTGTAGATGGTGGACAACTCAAGTTATTGTGCAGAAACCAAAATTAGTAACAAATGGACGGACAGACAGACGGACAACATATTAGCATAATATGCTGTACCTTAGGGTGGGCGTATACAAATCTAAGCTATCTGTAGAATTTTAAGACCAAGAGTCCTGGATCATAATCCAGCAGAAATTGAGGGTCAAGCTGAAACAAAATGAGGGTCCAGAAGAAAAAGTGAATGGTCTAGGAGAAAGATATACATTATATTTTTCGTTTCACGTGTGTTTGGTAATGAAATGACCACAGTCAGATTGTAAATACTTGTTTTAATTTTATACATCATAACCATATCACTGGGCTTGAAATTGGCAGTAGTTCACTAGCCCGAGGCTAGTACATTTTCTGCTGGACTTGTGTAGTTTTCATCATTCCAGTAGTCCGATGGCTAGTAAAGTTTCAGTTGTCATCAGTCAGCAATTGTGGTAAGGACAAGTGACAATTCAGCAAGACTAGTAAATTGCTGAATCTACTATTCCTGGGTCCAAAGAAATTTATGTTAAATTCCTTGCCTGTTTTTTAATCCCCAAAGCACCTCATGTACATCAACTGATGTAACAACAAATAGCAAATGCATATACAAATTGTAAAACACAGCTTATTTCTCTGTCTTTAACCAAATTTTAGTCACACCCTCCCATCCACCCACCCATCTAGAAAGTCATGTAATTTATAAAATGTAAGCAATAGACTACATGCAGTAATTCTTTTTATGAATCTGGAATATACAAAGTTTGAAGAAAAATACAATTTCTTTCTGCCTGAAGCCCATTCAATCAAGGACATTTTCACTGTCGTGCAATCTTTTCTATCTTTTAAAAAAGGAAACTACATGTTTTTTTTTTAAAAAGAGGAACGTAAAGATCATCTGACCTATATCGTTCTTGGTGGATACGAGTAAAATCAGTTGATAAAATAGTGTATAGATGTGGATACACATAGTTGACAGTTTGATAATGTATATGACTTGGTGGGTGCTGACAGTTTTAGTAAGTAATTTCAATTATCTTTGATTACTCTCCAAAGGATTGCAATATTCCAGACAAACAAGCCAGTAAAGAAGACACAGTTGAGTACACAATACCGGTAGTTAAGTGGTTAATGTCAAATTAACAACATGTACTCATCGGAAAAGGCTTCTGATATAGCATACTTGCATACATTATTCCGACAATTCAGCTAGAACGTATGAAGATTTTTTTTAATGCTTTCACATTGCTCAAAATATTAAAAGGCTCCTATATCAGGGGTGTGAAAGGCAGTCAAATTCGTTTCAGCAGTTTTTGAGATAACTTTGAGTAAACATTTTTCACCTTTTAGCGACGGCAGCCATATTTGATGGTGGAGCCATATCATTTGTGCAAAGTAAAATGCGCTCCTGCTAAATGTATGATACTTTTGTCAAATGTTATACAAGTCTGATAAGTAGAAATTATTTTTGAATGTTTTCAATTTGTCCTGAAAGGGGAAGAGCTTTGCCTAACCCCAAGCCTGTAATTCTCAATAGCCAGCATCAAGGTTTTCTTTCCTTTACTGTATCTAATTTTGGCAAATTCAAGGTAAATAAGGCAAAATGTATTCCTAATTCTGATTGGTCCCCAACTTATTTCCCAGTAACACACTCCCTGTCTTAATACCCCGTAAGATGGGAGGTCTATATATGACACATGTATGAATGTTTTAAAAATATGGCATTTTATATACCCCACAGTATATTGGATAAAACAAGAAAGTTTTCTTTTTAAAGACAAAAAGTGTCATATGTACCTTGCATCAATGCAGATTATTGGATGAAAAGTTTAATAGTGTACCCCCTGCCTTAAAAATGGCATGAATGGCTATAATAATAATAAAGATAATAATAATAATAATAATAATGATAATAATAATAATAATAATAATAATGATAATAATAATAAAATCTTTATTTTATGAGGGAGACACAATTAGTGCAAAAACCAATCTCCCTTGGGGCCCTCAACTATCTACGTATGTACAGGCAAATATATAAATAACAGCTGGGAAACAAACATACAAAAAAGGTATTATGGATTCGTGTACACAAGAGAATGGAGTATGGATTCAGCACACAGAACATTGTGTACACAAACATGCACGATTGAAAACGTTTTGATTCACACACACACACACACACACACACACATACATACACACACACACAAGTTAACACCCAGAGACATTTTATATAATATATACATATATAAATATACAACAAAGTTGGCCGTAACCTGTATTAGACATTATAAAGATTGCATCCATTTCAAACATATCTGATAAAGGGAAGGCACTAATGCTGCTTCTTTAACATCTTTAGGTAGACAGTTCCAAATGATTGGACCTGAGAAAGCCAAACTAGTTTTATACAATTCGGTTTTAGGTTTAGGAAGAAGAAAGTTATTAGATGACATACAGCGTAGCATCGGTAGACGGAATCTGTATTGGCATTATTTGTCCTTTTACTGAGTTGGGCATAGAACAATTCGAAACTTTAAACATAAGTGTAGCTTTTCTTAAACATATTCTTTCATAGACAGTCATAATCTTCAAACCATGCATACATTCATGGACATTATCAACATTATTGGCAAGGATAATTCTGATGGCTCGTTTTTGAAGTCTTTCCACTTTTAACAAATTTGTTTTCGAAGCATTACCCCGCATGACGTTGCAGTAGTCCAGATGGGGTTGAATATAACTTTTATAGAATATTATCATGTGGTTGAAGGTTAGGAATCTTTAATTTTTTTAGTAACCAGATATTCTTAGCCATCTTTTGGTAACAATACTGATATGCTCTGACCATAACATAATGTTATCAACTTGAACTCCTAAAATTTTATCTTGCGTAACATTTTTCAGTTTCACGTCATTAACATATATGTGGAAAATATTATCGTTAATTCTGTTATGTCTCTGATGAGTGGTTATCAGTATCACTTTAGTTTTGTCTAAATTAATGACCATTCCATTATGTTTACACCATTTGGAGAGTTTGACAAGAGCATTATGTAAGTTTCTTTCGACAATATTTTTACATGAGATCATATCATATAAGGTGGTGTCATCAGCATAGAGATCCGTCTCAATATTTACTATACGCAAATATAGATCATTTATAAACATAATAAATAGCAGTAGTGGCCCTAAAATATATCCTTGAGGTACTCCACAAATCACAAGTTTTTCGTCTGACAGGACACTGTTTATGTCAACTTTTTGTTTTCTTCCGTTCAAATATGACTTTTAAAATTTTAAATAGTTGTTGTTAAGCTTGTAAAGTTTAAATTTTTCAAGTAAAATCTCATGATCAACTAAATCAAAAGCTTTCCTAAAATCAGCCAGCACATCTCCCACTAGATCTCCATTACCTATAGCTTTGAGCTATTTTTCAACCATACTAGCAAGGATGTTTTGGGAGAAAGCCTGATTATCTATCATACAACAGATTGTGTTCATCAAGAAAAATAATTAGAGGATCATGAGAATGTTTTTCGAGAATTTTCGATAAGACAGGAATGATTGAGATGGGTCTGAAATTATTTATGTCATCACGATGACCAGATTTATCATGAGGTTTCACTTTCACTTCCTTCCACTTGTCAGGAAATGTATTTGTTTTTATACTAAGATTACATATATATGTTATGCTTTCTGAAATGAAAGGTACTGTTGTCCGTTATAATCTTGGTCCAATGAAGTCGGCACCTGTGGATTTTCTACTTCTATATTTTGCAGACATTTGAGTACTTTATCATCAGTTATGCGGGGTACTTCATAGAAAGAACTGTCAGGAAGTTTTTCATTACAAACATGTGAAAGTTCCTCAAGATTATAAGGAATAATTGGTTCTTTAATATTATCAGCAACAGTAACGAAAAAGTTGTTGAACTCATTGGCAATATCTTCATTATTATTGATGCATAAACCATCTTTTCTTAAGGTGCAACAATTATTAAAATGTGAATGGGAATGACCTTTACCAGCTCCAAGTGCTTTAAAAATTTTCCAAATGTGTTCTGGTTTCTGTTTTTATTCATCAACCAGTTGTTGGTAATGAGATTTGTTTGATAATCTTATGAGCCTTAAAACTTCATTTCTCACTTTTTTGTATTGGTCAGTGTTTCCTAGTGCTTTATATTGATCAGGTGTTTTTATTGCTTGTATGATTTCTGGTGTAATCCAGTTTGGTTGAATAACATGTTTAACTCTATGCTTTTTCAAAAGAGAGTGCCTATCAATGACATCAACAAATAGTGAGTACCAAGAATCAAAAGCACCATTGACATCATCAAACGTTTTTATAATATCCCATGGAACGTACTTTAATTCCTCTTGGAACTTCTTTTCATTACAATGTTTAAAAGATCTATATGAAATTGTACGGTGAGATGATTTGGGGGTGAAAGCATTGGTCTTAAGAGTTAGAGACGTGGGGTAATGGACACTGAAACCAAAGGAGGGGACATCAATAACAAGCACATTATTTGAGGAACTGGAATAATATGGTGAATTAGAGTTGACTTGTTCCGGCGAAAACCCTAGTAGGCTCAGTTAGATGCAGAATTAGTCTAAATGAAGTCATGTAACTGAGACAGCAATTTTTAATTTGTCGGTTTAATAAATCCTCGTTCATGTCACCAAATAGGCATACATTTTTATCTTCATTTAGAACTTTTCCCATCTGATCTTAAAATATTTAATTCCATTTTACATTGGAATGTGGATTCCTATAGAGGTAACCGACAAGAAAAGATTTACTATTTTTAGGTGAAACTTCTAACCACATGCTTTCAAAATCATCAACTTCCAAGTTCTCCCTACGTTTATATATAATACCCTCACGCACATAAACCACCAAACCTCCTTATACATCAATTTTGTCTTTGCTAAAAAAAATGAAAGTTAAAAGCATTGTCTGGCTGATCAGTCACAAGTTTGCTTCAACTCAGACCAAGAAATATTATTTTCTTTATATAGTAACATAAGTTTAATTTGATCAAGTTTACTTGCTGTTGTTACTCCTCTAAATTTGAGGTGACCAGTATGCATACATTTATCTCTTAATCCTAGAAGCAACACATTGCATGTATTTTGCCTCAGCAAGGGAGATAAATATGAATCAGATATACACGAGTCTTGTAAATCATCATCATTTAGTAGAGTATTATTTGTATATGCTTTTTTCATATTGGCATTGCTGCTTACATCGCCAATTGTAGAAACGTCATATACACAGCTTTTGCAATGAGAATCTAACAATGTTGCATTTGCCAGATGGTTGTAGACATACACAGTTATTCATCACTGGATTGCAATTTTCACATTTATGAAGTAGGACTGAATATTTGTTGAATAAAGTAAAGGATATGGCTTCTTGGCCAGAAACCTAATTATGTCCATGGCACTTGGGCTGCTTGTGGCCAAAAAATCCGCACGAGTGAAATTTAAGTTGCTCCTTTTATCTGCAGTCGAACGTAAAGTAATTTGTTTCACTACACTTTAGGCACAGCTGGTGATGCTTTCCCACTCATTGATTTTGCCCACTAGAATTCTTGCTTCGTGTAGTATATTGTTCAGGTTCTCTGTCCGTCCGTCTTGCAAAAACACATAATTGGAAATTGTCAACCAACTTCACGTTTGATCAGCTTTCCTCGATAGCATCTAGCAATCGTTTTACTCCTGAAGGTGAGAGATGGATTCTGCCCCTTCCAAAGTAGCGGAGTATCGGGTTGCCCTCTTTCTTGTAAAAATGGTCGTCCATGTTCACGTAAGTCAGTGCATAGTCTTTGATTAGATTAGAGATGATGTGATTTTACTCTGATACGTCACAATCTCTGCGGGAAGCATACACCACAGACAATTATCCCACATTGTGAATTAGCATTTCTGATATGCAAGATAAGCTGATCAAGCTTCTCCTCAAAATACTCTAGATCTGTTACACTATAGGCATCACTGCCTTCAACAGAGATAATTACAGATGAAACGTGTTCCATGTTAAAGAGCTTAATACGTTGAATGATGGTTTAAGTTGATGCTCCAGAAATACCTTGACAGTGGATACCTCCTCTAAGACCCTTTTCATTTATGCCCTTCACAACAAAGCCCCCAATTAACAAATATCTCTTGTCTACTATATGTGGGAGGGGGGTTGGAGGATGTTGCTTCCTTTGTCTGTTTGTGCTCTACCTATTTGTTTGTATGCTGCTTGTTTTGGGTCCCTCTATTTATTTTTTCAGAGAGGTTTTGTTATTTTTTCCAGCTTGATGTTCGGATGTAGTATGAATTACACTAGAGCCCTGTTGGATGATTGAGGCATTACTTGCTACTTTGACATATGTTGTTGGATGGGTACAGGTCGTAACAGTAGAGTTCTCTTGTTTTCTGGGATGGGAGTTGTTTGTGATGATTGTGTATCCTTCGTAATGTCCTTCAAAGTTACTCTTGTATTAGCATGTGTATCCATTTGTGTGGCTGCAGTTTTCCTTCTTATAGCTGGGATAGGAGTTGTTTGTGTAGCTTGTCTTGCCTTCTGAGTGTGCTTAAAGTTGTTTTGACAGGGAGTAGCTCTGGAATAATATTATTTGTAGTGATTATTGTTGTATATGTCTGTGTTATAATACTGGCCATTTCAACATAGTTCACATGTCAGTTCTTATTTTATTAGTTTTTGTTGAGCTTTATTTGTAATGATTTTGCAGATGATGAATTTCCTCTCTAAGAACAGTGATTATTTTGTCACTTTCAGAACTGTTTACTGTAGAATAAACATCAGATATATCATGCGGAGATGAGTCATGGTTCACTTGATTTTTAGTTCTGTGGGCTTAAGAAATGGGAACTGAAGCCCTTGTCTGAGAGTAAGTTAATTTCAGACTGGTGTTATCTACAATTTGTTGACAAGTGTTGATAAAAGAATTTACCTATTATGTATATTCTGGCCCTTGTACATGAATTTTACCAGTTGTTGTGTAGAGAGTTACTGTGGCAGAATATTGCTCATCCATGGATTTATAGATCAATCCATTATGTGTGTGTATCCATTGGAAGTGTAGATTCTCATCTAAGAATTTCTTGATGGTTGGAAGTTTGTTTAAGTCTACTGTAATTGTAATACTCTGCATATTATGTTGGATGTGATTTAAGCTTGGGACTGAAGAGGAAGAGTCAGCCATATTTGATTTAGGGGTTTTACAATCCAGGTAGTTTGCATCCATTTCAAGTGAATATTTCTGTTCATTATTGAGTGTGCCTATATTCTTGTTATCAACTGGGGGATTTTCTGGGGTAAATCCTGAAAATGAATTTGATGAGTCTGATTTGAAAAATTAGTAGATCCACTGAGATATCGAAGAAGTGGTCATTTTGTTTTACTTACAGTTCCTTGTTTGAACATGCAAGTCTGTCCTTATATCCTCATATTGAGCTTACTTTGATTATTAATCCAGTTTCACACTTTATGCACAACTTAAATTAATTGCTGGTAGCAACTAGAACTAGTATATTTTTCTCAGGATAGTTGTATTTCCAATTATTTCAAGAGCTGATAAACAGTCTCCTGCCTCGGCAGCCATTTACAGTAATTTCAGTTATGATAATTATGCACAATGTAATCCAAAATTAGGCACAAACTTACGAGTGTTACTTCCGTGCTCATGTGAATGAGGCAAAATGCATGCCTGATTATGAATGATAGTGAACTACTTCCTGTAAACACAATTCCTGACATGATACCCCTCGAGGTATGGTGTATATATTTTTCACAAATATGCAAGTGTTACAAGTGATGTATTTTATATACCCATACACTTCATCCGTCCTCACTGGAATGGTTTTCAAAGCTAAAACTGCATCTTGTTTCATAGCAGGTTATATATGCCAGATGTAAAAATCAAGCCAAACCATGATACCTGCTTTATGGCCTAGAGTCTCTACCAAAAATTAATACTATATCTTTATTTCGCGCGTGTGTGTGTGTGTGTGTTTAAATTAAAACAACAATATTTTGTTTGAACTTCCTTTTTGATTTTCTTACGAACTAATCAGGACTCTTCAGAGAAATGAACCACTGATCCAGTTAATCAAATTTGGACCAATAACCATTGTTTCATTATATTGGAATCTTCGGGCTAACGCATCTTCGGATTATTGATCCCTTCTTTCGGACCAATGAATCCTCAGACTAACACACCATCGGACCACTGAACCTTTGGAACATTGAACCCTTCCTTCGGACCAATGAACCTTCGGACTAACACACCTTCGGACCACTGAACCTTAGGGCTATTGATCTTTCTTTCGGACTGATGAACCTTCGAAACCGTGTACCTTTTTCTCGTACCACAGAAATTTCGGACCAGTGAACCTTCGGTCTATCCAAATGTAATCAGAATACATTCTGGAGAAAAACCATTTAAGTGTGAAGTATGTAATGAAATGTTTAGTGAGAATGGACATCTAACAATGCACACAAGGACACATACTGGAGAAACCGTTTAAATGTGAAGTATGCATTGAAAGGTTTAGTAACATTGGAAGTCTGAAGAAGCACAAGAGTATACATAAATAGCATAGTGTGGCACTTGAGGTACAAATATGACACTTGAGGTACAAGGGGAATTTAACAATATATGTGTGGTTTGTGTCGAGGGAATGGTATTGTTAAAAATGAACATGTGATTACCCCTTTCATGTATAAATGTTTTACAAATATGACACTGTGGGTGGCAGTGGGGATTTGGAGTGGGATATCATGCTGAATGATGCGTCAAACAAAAACTCTCAATCAGATTTCCATGCCAACTGGTCCACTCCCACCACACCCGGGCAGCTTAACACCAAAGGAACAAAATGACACCAAGAAGTAAGCCTCAAAAAATAAAGCCAAATAACACTGACCAAGGTCTGCGCATGAAAGGTCTAGAAATCCCAGCTAAAATTTGCTTATGTTTTACAATATTTTAATCACAAATGTTGGCAATATATGTTGAACTCTGAGGGGTGTACAAGGTCATCTGCTGGCCTGTACCAATCAATCTTAGGGCAGTCTTTCTCTAGTTTATGCACAAAACCATCCTCGGATAGAATTCATTTCATGTTCTTACACAGGGTTCTCCGTACGATTTTGAAAGTTGCAGTCCAGGACTCATTCCTTGAAAGAAGTTGGAGTCCCAACCCAAAATATTGGAGCCCCAATAGCAATTCTTTTATTTCCCTTGCAAAAATTCTAAACATTCTGCATCTATTGTTGGGTCACCAATATATATGTCATCAGATCGCCAATGCTTATTCATTCTGAAATATATAGCATTATAGCAAAAGAATGAAAACAAAGGCAATTGTGAATAGTGATAAAAGTGATTGTTTGTGATGGAACAGCAAGAAGGAATCAAGGAAGATATTACGGTTTATTGTCAATATTAATTTATTTAATTAGCTTAATTACATTTTAAAAGTAGTAGCCCCCCAGTATGGTCCTTGTTTTAAGGTTTCAGATCCTATTTTATTATAAAGCCAAATTCATCGTGCTTTTCTTATTAAAGAACAGAATAATAAATGGTAGTGAAGATGTAATAGAAAATAAATTAATAACTCTTTTCACCAGTAGGTCCCGTTTTCTCCTGAAGCGCGTCTGCCTACTTTCGTCTTTAATTTACTGCAAACGATGAGATACATCAAGACAAATATTGTGCGAAATTCGGCATGAAATGGTTTGAAAAGTAACATTTGAGTGTTCTTGCAACTTTCCAATTCACATGTACAATTCATTTACAAAAACTGAAGTGTGTGTATCCTTCTAAAAGTCAAAAATGTACAGCAATGTATAGGAATCGAAACATATTTTGTAAATTTCACGAAAGAACCAGGTGTGTTACGTCTTAATTACACACTTTTCTCAATTTCAAAGTTCGGTGTTATTCTGGGGACTGCAACAAATGTCGGCATTATTCTAAGGTTTTTTTTTTTTTTTTTTGGGGGGGGGGGAGGGGAGGAAGTACTAACAGTTTGTGGATACGAGCTGCATTTCTGGGCCCTCGTCAAGTGACTCATATAAACATGACAGAAAGTGATAAGAATATTCTCCTGGAAGTGCTGAAAATGAAACTTTCCTGTGATGTTGTACAAAGACTGCGACTTAACACAAACACGCAGAAACGTGAGGCTGTGAACAGATCAATCAGCGTTTCCTTACCTAAAAATGTTAACTATTCAAGACAGACTTAATAACAGACTTGCATCATCATTGAAAACAAAAGTAAAACACTTGGGAGGTATACTTTCATCAAGGACTCTGAGATCACAGAATCAAATGAATCACAACTGTACCTACCATTAGTTGTATGAAAAGCATCCGGAAACCAGAAAACGTATACTGGCAAGACGGGGAAATATGATACAGGCTCATCTGAGGTACAGAACTCAACCCGTCAACAGGAAGTCTGACTACTGCAAAGGCCTACTGGACATTCATTCCAAGGGCGATCACTCCTATGCACAGGTTTAACAGGAGCGAAGGACACTGCAGACAGGAAAGATGATCTTAGTCCATGTATAAAACGATAGTGCCCAATGACACTATGAAATACACATAATACAGAAAGGAAAACTGTCGTGGGGAAATCCGCAGGTAACATAACGCAGGTCATGTGTTGCTGTGTTACCTACTACCACCTGACGAGAGCTATGGAGAGGTCGAAACAGTTTTCTCAGAATATGAAGACATAAATAAAGATTTTTTCTAAAAAAATATATATTTTAACATATTATTAAAAAAAAACATGAACAAACTGACTGATTGACTAAATGAATGAATGAATGTAGCATTGAATTAATGAATAAAAGAGTGAATGTATAATTTAAGATAAAGCTGTCAATCCACCATAGTAAAAATAAATAAAGACCAGTCTTTCTTTCTTTCTCCCATCACCCTTAGTCAACCCAATCACCAATGCATAAATCCATCAATCAATCAATCAATTAATAAACTAATCCCATTTTATCCATGCAACCAGCAAGCCAGCCATGTCATGCTAATGTACATTTCTATATGGATGTGGGTGGGCATGGCATATCATTATACCTGTAATTATTCTCTTGCATCTTTTATAAGGTGCAGGAATACATACATGCTGATAATCATGACTATCAACACCACAGGCTCTATACGTGTGCATTTTTTTTTTACAACAATTTTAAAGTTTTCATTTTATTTTAAACAATCATTTACATTTTCAAAATATTTATTTTTTTAATTTGTCATCCCATAGTTCCATTTTTACAGTCAATATACACAAAATATCCAAATTTCATGCGTCTACCTTTAATAATGAACTTGGGATAACAATTTAAACTTTTATAACCTTCCCACTGACAGTCCTCGGACCACAACTAATTTTCCTATATAGCGTCTACATTTGTTTGTCAATACTGAACTTTCCACTGTGTCCAAATCCTAATAAATCATATGTTGATGTAAAGTATCCTAAAAGATGAACTCACAGTGAAGTTCTTGTCATAGATTAACTGGCATTCTTCTGAGAGGCTGGACTGTAAAGGTATCACGGTACCAATTGCGCAAGCCCAGGCGGGGTGGAGCTTAAGGTGTAGGTAACATAGTATTCAGAAATAAACAACAAAACTAGCTGTGATTGGTGTATTATGTAAGAGTTGTAGTTTCTGTCTGGCTTAAAAAAAGTTGAGTCTCCTAGCAACATGTGAGATTATGTTAATTCATATGTAGATCATTTTTTGGATTTTTTATGATTTTTTAAAAATGCGATACACATCACTGAAAATGTGTCTGTTGTGACTGGACAACTCTTACCCCTGTCTAGTTCCAGCAGAGTTATCTCTCTTAAATGCAATGGAGTACCTGGTTCTATCACTGTCAAATTGACAATCTAATATTGCTCTCTATGGCAGTGTGTGACATGCGTGCTAAAGTAGGAGAGAAGGTATATTTATTTCACCAAATGTTAACATTAAGGTCTATGGAAAAACAATTGGTACCGTGACACCTAAACAAAGCAATGTGCAATGGGTCACATATTTCACTTCCCGATCTACACCAATACCTCATTACTCACTGTGCGCTGTCGCCAAAATGCATACAGACAACCACACCACAATGCTCATACTCTACAGAATAAACAATTACCTTTAATTCAGTGCCAAGAATGTCTAAATCTAACTCATGTATCACCGCCAAAATGAGTGAAGAAAAAAAAATTGCTCTAAAAATAGACTGGGACTACACTGAACCAGGAGTATTAATTGTGATCTGAGCCCAATCAGAGTTAGAAATAATTTTTACGTGAATGGACGTCATTGTTCTATGAATTCACTTTCGAGATATGTTTGGTCCAGCAAGAGACCTCTCAACAGTGTGCGTTACTTTACTCCCTAGCCCAGACATATAATTTTACAAAATCGTGCAGAAACATGAAGTTACAGTAGTGGAAAAACATACAAGTGTGCTATTTGAAATCGCGTTTGTAGAAACTCTGCAATCTGAAGGTGCAAATGAGGATTCATGCTGGGAAGAAAGCCATTTTAAAAAAATGTACATAACGGTTCATACTTGTGACAAAACCATTCAAATGTGAAGTTGTGGGATAAATTTTTGCACCACTGTGAAGATACTGAAGATTGTAATGAAATGTTTCGCCGAAGTGGTCTTCCAAATGTGCACAGAAAGATCAACGCTTGAGAGGAACGATTCAAATGTGAAGTATGCGATGATAGGTTTAGTCTGAGTGGAAATCTGAATAAGCATATGATGGAAGATGCTGGAGAAAAACCATTAAAGTGTGAAGTATGTGACGAAAGATTTAGCCAGAGTGGACAAATATCAGCGCACATGACGAGACATACTGTAGAAAAACCATTCAAGTGTGAAGTATGTAATAAAATGTTCAGTAGGAGTGGACATCTAACAATGCATATGATGATACATACTGGAGAAAAACCATTTATGTGTGAAGTATGTAATAAAATGTTTAGAGTGAGTGGTCATCTAACAATTCATATGAGGATACATACTGGAGAAAAACCATTTAAGTGTGAAGTATGTAATAAAATGTTTAGTAGTAATGGACAGCTAACAATGCACATGAGGATACATACTGGAGAAAAACCATTTAAGTGCAAAGTATGTAATAAATTGTTTAGTCAGGGTGGACATCTAACGATGCACATGAGGATACATACGATGCATACTGGAGAAAAATCATTTAAGTGCGAAGTATGTGATAAAAGGTTTAATGATAGGGGTTATCTGAATAAGCACATGAGGATACATACTGGAGAAAAACCATTTAAGTGTGAAGTATGTAAGAAAATGTTTAGCTTTAGTGGACAGCTAAAAATGCATATGAGGATACATACTGGAGAAAAACCATTTAAGTGTGAATTATGTAATAAAATGTTTAGTCAGGATGGACAGCTAACGAAGCACATGAGAATACATACAATACATACTGGAGAAAAAACATTTAAGTGTGAAGTATGTGATAAAAGGTTTAATGAGAGGGGTACTCTGAATAAGCACATGAGGATACATACTGGGGAAAAACCATTTAAGTGTGAAGTGTGTGATAAAATATTTAATGAGAGTGGAGATGTAACAAAGCACATGAGGATACATACTGGAGAAAAACCATTTAAGTGTGAAGTATGTAATAAAATGTTTAGTTTTTGTGGACAGCTAACAGTGCACATGAGGATACATACTGGAGAAAAACCATTTAAGTGTGAAGTATGTAATAAAATGTTCAGTCAAGGTGGAAATCTAAGAAAGCACATGAGGATACATACTGGAGAAAAACGATGTATACAAGTAGCATAGTGTGACACTTGAAGGACAAAAATGATATTTGAGGTAAAAAAAAACATGAAGTATGTGATAAAAGGTTTAATGAGAGGAGACATCTGAATAACCACATGTAGATACATACTGGTTAAAAACCATTTGAGTGTGAAGTATGTAATTAAAGTTTTAGTAGCAGTGGAGATTAACAATATACATGATGATACAAACTGGTGAAAAACCAGTTAAGTGTGATGTATGCACTAAAATGTTGAGTCGAAATGCAGATCTAATGATGCACATTAGGACATATTCTGGAGAAAAATCATTTAAGTGTGAAGTATGTAATAAAATGTTTAGTAGGAGTGGACATCTAACAATGTATATGAGGATACATACTGGAGAAAAACCATTTAAGTGTGAAGTATGTAATAAACTGTTTCGTTAGGATGGATTCCTAATTAATCACATAAGGATACATAATGGAGAAAAACCATTTAAGTGTGCAGTATGTAATAAAATGTTTAGTAGGAGTGGACATCTAAAAATGCACATTAGGATACATACTGGAGAAAAACCATTTAAGTGTGAAGTATGTAATAAAATCTTTCATCAGGGTGGAAATCTAACGAGGCACATTAGGATACATACTGGAGAAAAACCATTTAAGTGTGAAGTATGTGATAAAAGGTTTAATGAGAGGGGTCATCTTAATAAGCACATGAGGATACATTCTGGGGAAAAACCATTTAAGTGTGAAGTATGTAATCAAATGTTTAGTAGGAGTGGACATCTGACAATGCATATGAGGATACATACTGGAGAAAAAACATTTAAGTGTGAAGTATATAATAAACTGTTTAGTCAGGATGGATTCCTAATTAATCATGTGATGTTACATAATGGATAAAAATCATTTAAGTGTGCAGTATGTAATAAAATGTTTAGTAGGAGTGGACATCTAAAAATGCATAGTTTGATACATACTAGAGAAAAACCATTTAAGTGTGAAGTATGTAATGAAATGTTTCGTCAGGGTGGAAATCTAACGAGGCACATTAGGATACATACTGGAGAAAAACCATTTAAGTGTGAAGTATGTGATAAAAGGTTTGATGATAGGGGTCATCTAAATAAGCACATGAGGATACATTCTGGGGAAAAACCATTTAAGTGTGAAGTGTGGAATAAAATATTTAATGAGAGTGGAGATGTAACGAAGCACAAGAGGATACATACTGGAGAAAACGATTTAAGTGTGAAGTATGTAATAAAATGTTTAGTCGCAATGGAAGTCTGAACAAGCACATGAAGATACATACAATGTACCGTATATACTCGCTTATAAGTCGATGTTTTTTACTTAGAATTCGACTCATGCAGAGTAGGGGTCGTCTTATAAGCACGACATTAAAAAAATAAAAAAATCTTGGGGTAATGTTGGAAACTCTAGATGTTTGCAGTACATAAAAATACTGTCAATTCGTATATTTTTACGTTTTCATGCCACTATTTCTATGCAGTAATGCATATATGGTATGCACTGTGTTTATCCGTTTCATGACGGTATTCATTACACAATACATGTATCTACAGTTATTTGGATTTTATTAATTTGAAAATATTACCGGTAAATTAAATACTACCTGCCTCAAAATGAAGTGTCCGTCAATGTTTACCGTGGGTGTTTACTAGTAAGTATATTGCCTCCATTTTCGTGCAAGTCCGAACAACCTGTATTTGTATTAATATTTGTGTTTTGCTGTATAAAGACTGTGCTTGATGCAATAAAAGTTTTGATTTGATTTCTATTTTTCTCTTCCACAAGTCAAAGTGTGACACTTGATGCACAAAAATGATATTTGAGGTAAAACAAATGAAGTATGTGATAAAAGGTTTAATGAGAGGGGACATCTGAATAACCACATGAAGATACATACTGGGGTAAAACCATTTGAGTGTGAAGTATGTAATAAAATGTTTAGTAGCAGTGGAGATCTAAAAATACACATGATGATACATACTGGTTGAAAACCATTTAAGTGTGAGGTATGTACTAAAATGTTGAGTCAAAATGCAGATCTAATGATGCACATGAGGACACGTACTGGGAAAAAACCATTTAAGTGTGAAGTATGTAATAAAATGTTTAGTAGGAGTGGACATCTAACAATGCATATGAGGATACATACTGGAGAAAAACCATTTAAGTGTGCATTTAGGCAGGATCAATAAAAATTTTGTTACTGTGATAATGAGGATCACTGAAAAATCTCAATTTCAAGATCTGTACATGATACACCATTTCGAATTATTAAACATGAAATAGCAAAATTAATGAAGTCAGAGTAACATAAACTCACCTAATCAAGATCTTGGTCTTTTGTGAAGAAAAAAATTGTTTTGGTGAAGAATTTAATCTTTTCAGACAAGAAAACCAAAATATTTATTGTGAAACGTTTCTGCCATACACCCTGAGCAACTGCAACAATAATAATCAAGGATAAACAATTCAGCTGATAAACTATTCATACAGAAAGATTTATATTTTTATGACCAGCATGCTGCTTATTAAAATATACTAAAGTACTATAACACACACACACACACACACACAGAAAATGTTAGTAGAAATCATAAAAAAAGGATAAAAAGAGCAATTTACTCCATGTGTATAACTTATGTCAGAATAGATGAGAAGTCTAGGTCTGTCTGCAATCTCAATCATACATATACTAATATGTTTTATATCATAGGCTGTGTATTGCAATAGCTAGCAATATATGACGTGTATCATTTCAACTAATGTAATGATTGAACACACACACATATATGTATATACTTATCATGAAAAATAAACAATATTTGCAGGCAATTATTTAAGTTGAGTAAGTCTTGTTTATACAATGAAAGGCCATCCATCACACAAAGCAAAACACGTTTGTCCAGTATTAGCTTATCTTATTCTTATGGGATTGCCATCATTAGAACATTACATGCTGAATCTGTCCCATTTGAAATCTGCGTACAATAGACACACACTACATGTTTACTTAATCTATCAGCAAGCAAATGTCCAATGAACGAAAGCATTGTCACAGCAAAGTCTCGGTATAATCAAACTTTAAACATACTGTGCTGATTGCACTTTTTAATTTGTTTTTCACTCATGCTGAGCACGCAAACCCATTAATTGAGTGTTAACCTATACCTTTTCACTCAACAAGGTGCAATTGCACATGCATTTTCAGATATTTAGGGTTATATCCCTGTACACATGAATGGCATGCTGTGTATAATGGTTTTGTGTTGCGTGTAAGATGTCTCATTAATGCATAAAATAACTGCTTGTATTCAGTGTGATCAGAAATTGTTTGGGTTTTTGGACACTGAGTATAAATACTATGTAATTACTTGGTCGTGAAAAGTACAATGAACACTGTCTTTTTTTTTTTTGTTAATAAATAATGAATGTATGGACAAAAATGTGCTAGCTGCTTGGCCTACTCTTCCTTTTCCAGATAGACTGGGAAGGAAGGATTGGGTCATTTTCCTCTTGTGGTCCTGAACAGGGGGTATCTGGCTGCTTGACCTCCTCTTCCTCCTGGTGACCCCAGCTAGAGGGAGCTGGCTAATCAATCTCAACTTCTTCCTGCTGGTGGCCCTGACTGGGGCTAGCTAACAGCTCATCTGTGTTTTTCCTCCTGGTGGCTCCAACAAGAGGAAACCGGCCGCTCAACCTCATCTTCATGGTGGCCCAGAGCATATGGTGGTAGCTGCTTAACCTCTTCCTTCTGGTGGATTTCAGCATCAGCATCTTTCTCCTGGTGGCCCTGACAGGATCTACCTAATAGCACAACTGCTTGGTGGATCCTATGGGAGAGCTGGATGTTCTTTCTCCTCAGCCTGTTCCACCTGGTGACATTGACATGTGGGAACTGACTGCTCAACTTCATTATCTACTTCGTGAACACCATAAATACAAGAATAATTGTATGTCAATTTACTATTGAACAATATAATTCCTCTATAAACTTTGTAAACAGAAGAGCTATCACAGGAAATAGTTATGGATTACTTTAATATCAAAGATAGAAACTAAAAAGGCTACAGTGGACCGGTGATCACTGGCCTGTCTAATATTAGCCTAGTAAAAAGCAACAAACTGGCATTAGTAGGATACTTTCTGTATATTGTTTCAAATGCTTTTGATAGTATATATTATACAAAACAATTGCTTTTTGATAAAGTTGTGCAAAGGTTATTCTATTTTTAGTAATGGTGTCATCACTTGTATAAATATGAAGGAACTTCAAGCTTGAATAATTTTGCAACATACAGCCAGGTGAATTAAATAAGTGGCAAGGGAAAACTTTTTACCTACCACTAATATATATCATAATTTTGAAAGTATAAAAACAATATTATAAATTAATTCACATATCTAAAGCTGCTCCTATAATGTAAACACTTGCATATCTAAGCAAACTTGTATTCAGAAATTCTTATTCAAACTATCATCCTGATGTTAGATTTAATTGCACTTCTTTCTTATATTTTGTATTCTGGTCTATATTGTGCTTAAAAGGAACTGCCAACTCCCTAATTATTTTGATTGTACACAATCTGAACTATTTAAACACATTGCAACACAATAGTGAATCTAAGAACTGAAGCATCTGCATGCCAACATTCAAACAGTATTTTGAAATAAACTTATTCCTGTAAGTATTAAGGGTAAATGCAAAGAACACACTTTATTTGATTAGTCAAGACTTTGCTACTATGGTTATCATGCAGCTCTTGAAATTAATTAAAAAAATAAAAACAAACCTAAATGCAAGGTTATCCAGAAATTACTGCCCTCGCTTAATTACTGCAACTGACCATATCATAAGGCCAACTGGTCGTGCTTTGTAGATGCGTCTCTACAACAATAAACATCATTTCATTGAATTGTGTCCAATTTCTCTGTTGGAAACATGGAAAATCACGTAGAAAATGTGTTCTACCTACTTATTTTAATCCATTAGATAACATGAGGAAGAATTGTCACTAGAATCACGTAGAAAATGTGTTCTACCTACTTATTTTAATCCATTAGATAACATGAGGAAGAAGTGTCACTAGATTTTTTTGATTTTCAAAATATATGGTAGCAAAAATATCAATACAATTCGTTAATTGGATAAATGGCGTGGCAACATTTATGCATTTCTAAGGGTGACTACAACTCTCTGTGAAACTTTTGCGATATATAAAAGGTATGCATGTACACACCAAGTTTTATCAAAATCTGATTGAGCACAGGCAATCAGAAGCAAGTTGAATTAATATGCATTCATTAATGCGGTCAGTTTCAAATCGGATATTGTGCTTGCTAAGCAGATCATAATATCTCTATTGACACTGCTTGCACAACATAGTACAAAAAATTCAATGACCAGTCAGTATAGTGAAGTTGAGTAAAAAAAAAAAAAAAAAAAAAAAAAAAACATTCCTGCAAGTTCAAATAAGGACTATTTATTGTTATTATCTTGGAAATTAGAAAGTCTTGACACTTTACTTTTACATATCTACAATGTTAAATGAAACTTTCTTTGTCGTAACTACAGTAGTAGCTACTGTCTCCAGAAAAGTAAATTTAAGACAATTTCCTCTGACAATTAAGTGTAAAAGGAAACAAACACTATTTATTCAATGACTTCAATGCAGATCTTTCGTTAATAGGATGAAATATGAAGTTCAGGCAATGCTTATAGAAACTCATCACTAAGTACTAAACTCTCGTAGATGTTTGTGATGAAAAATATCAGTATCTGTAGCTATTTCAACTTTGAGCTAGATATGAATTTTAAAGGTGTTTGATTATAAACTGTTCATGTTTGCCCATGACTTGGGAACCATCTTTTTAGAGTTTTCCACTTATACAGTGACTATGCATGCAGTGCATAATGACTAGACAAAAATGCATTTCTACGGTTAAGAACATGTCTATTCAAGAAGAAGACAGAATTGAATATTTATACTCCTTAACTGTCCTCCATTGGCTTTACTAATTTAAGACACAATATATACATACTGCTTTGATATAAATGTTTTAAGTGAGTTTTGAAGATTCTTGAGACGATTTCCAGCAAAAGCTAAGATATTGCCTTTCTTTTGTAAAAATATATAACTTATCACTATATCTTAAAGTTCGAAGTATATAAGAAAACAAATTTAAGAAATGAAATAGAATGATTAATTAAACAGAAAATATTTCCAATATATATGATTCTAATCCAGGTCTAGATTTGTTAACCATGCTTTTGTTGCCATTCAAAATAAACTAACGCTAAGGAACAAGGAATGCAAACAAAATAGTGTACTGTTACGACTGTAGGCCTCAAAAAAGATGCAACAGAAAAAAAGTTAAACCAACAATGTAAGTAATATTAACAAGAAATTTATTTTCCTGTAATGCAAAGTGAAATTCAAGAGATACGTACAATATTGTGAATCAAATCCCGAATAATCCTAAATGTCCTAATCACAAATCCAAAATTATAGAATGTTCCGAATGAGTTCCAATAGTCTTGAATGTCCTGATGTAACACAATGATACAATCCAGAATGTCTTTGAATGAGTTCACAAAAGTTCAAAGTAATGTATTAATTCAAAAGTCAGTGAGCGATTTAGTAACTCCAATGAATATATGAAATAAATAATTCCTCTCGAATTATATCTGATTTAAATGGCATAAAGTATAAAATATGATCTCAAATGGATTCCCACAGACTGATCTAAAACAGGAATTAATTTTTTGTTTACCAAATCCGTATTTATACACATTTTCACTTGACATATATCAACAGAATCTGAAGCAATAAAAATGGGAAAAGGCCAGTCTAACGGTCAAGACGACTGACCTTGAACTCGAATTCTTGTAAACGGTCTGTTTACTAATAATCAGAATCTAAAGTGCTATTTACCTCTATAGACAAGATTTAAACACATACTATAGATTAAATATACATAACAATACAAAAATGGTGTATTCATTTCTACATTGTTGTAAAATTTATTCTTAAACCCTCCACATCTCTCCAACGCTAAGTTGCTTATTATCCAGAAATAGCAACATGTTATTTGAAATACACCACAACAGCATTTTGAAATAAAATAATGTGTGTTCATGCTGTAAGCAAGCAAGCACCGTAATTGTAGTTCATACATCGGAGCTAATACCATTAGAGACTGTTTGTTATTACAATTTATAATGGAAATGAAAGTTGTTTTCTTGGATGGTGACAAAATAAAATGTAATGCATCTTTTGACCCTAAAAATGAATTCTCTTAAAACATAAATATTGAGCTTTAATGTTATTATGATGCACAAATATGTGCTAATGAATTTCACTCACCTATAGAACAATGGGAAATCTCTGAGGTAACAGGATGATACATGTACAATCAAATCTAAACTCGTACAATTTGTCTAAAAACCTATGCTTAATTCATTGGTATAAGTGAGACAGGCAAAACAAAAACTGAAGGATTTCTTGAACAAAGCAACGGTGACAATAGAATAGAACAATTAAATTTACCTTGTGTATCACTATTTTGAGAAGAAAATTTAACATCTCGTGGCGACAATAGAATGGGACAATTAAGTTTACCTTGTGTATCAATATTTTGAGAAGAAAATTTAGCATCTCGTGACGACTATGTGGGCTAGTGTTTAGGTCTATATGCTGCTTTTCCTGAACAATGTAAGATTAAATTATTGCCAAAATAAAAAAGTATACAAATCATAATATTTACTTTTGTGGGTACTCAATTAACAGAAACATTCACTTGCATAAAAATCACAATGATGTATTTTTTAAGGCGAAAACACATAATCTCGTGTGTGTGCGTGAGAGAGAGAGAGAGAGAGAGAGAGAGAGAGAGAGAGAGAGAGAGAGAGAGAGAGAGAGGAGAGACGGGAGGGAGGGGGTGAAAGAGATCAAGGGTTAATGACTCTCTATTTTTTTATCTCCCCCTCCCCCCCCCCCCTACAAAATGTGCTCAGACAAGTGTCACTCAGAGTCATCAGCTAATGAAATGTATACTTGTCATTAATAATTTCTGGGCTGCTCGATAGAGAAACTGCTTTGTTTTGTGCAATTTGAGGATCAATAACCCATATAAAACACATATCTATATTTACTGCTGTGCATATATGGGCTTCCTCTATGTTCTTTGATGCTCACACTAATTTATTCCAAGTCTTTCAAATCTATATCCTTGCACTCACCATAAATTCCATGCATCCTGAGTATTGCTGGTATCAGGAAAACCAGCATGTCCCAGCTGTACCTGGATGAATCTGCATATGGCAATGCAAGACGCTCCTCGGTTTGTCTTGCAAGATCTACGAACATATATTAACAAAGTTTGATAAGTGCTGTACCAGTCAATTTGTACTGCATAAACTTCTGCTGACATGATAAAACAATGGCAACTGTTAAACACTCTTGAACTAGGTCATCAGTAATCTTTGTATTGAGCTTTCACAATAACCAGCCAAAACATCTGCACTCAACAAAAGAAACTCTCAACCGATTGATTCAACAAAGATTTAAATCTTTACAATGGATTAAATGTGAAACATAGTCACACCTAACGCAGGGCAATCAAAAGTTTGTATAATTTATATTAATAAAATTAAATTGCAACATTTAAAACATCATTTTGCTTCATTTTCTTATATCTTTTAAGGTAATTGTGTATGGAGGAAGCATTTATGATAACTAACCATTTTGCTGACTGGGCATGTACAGCCGACCCAAAGAAACCTGTTTGAATTAGTTCATCACACTGGGATTAGTAGGAAATGGATTCATGTGACCAGGTGCTGAAATAATTAATATATAAAATTTATAATCAATTTTTCTTCATTCAAGATGGCATAAAAATCAAACAAGATTTTGTATGCCTTGTATCGTGTATTTTAAATGAAAGCACACAAAACGTTATTGTCCTTTGTTTAAGATAACTTTTTGACAATCGATTATAATCTAAAATATTCAATGAACGGTTCATAAGGTGATATGCAAACTCGTCTGTTACAGCCAGATTGAAGAAAAAACAAACAAATAGGCCAATTCCTGCCCTATATTTGAAAAAGTGAGCCAATGGTGTAATCATAATGGGCCAACATTATAATAAAATGAGATAGCAATTAGTTGAATCATTTTAAAAGGTTAATTTCATGACAACCCAAATAAATAACCATATTTACTAAAGGATGCTCCTATTTTGTTACTGTCAAGCATATTCTAACAACACAGGAGAAATTGAAGTCTAAAATTATAATCATCAGTCTTTGCAAAGTTTCAGCTTTCACGTGACTTCTTGAAGGTGTGATAGTGTTTTTCTTCTTTTTTCCACCATAGTGGAACAAAATTCTTCGTTGGAAGTTTCACTTTGTTTTATTGTTGTCTCGGTTTTTGTTGGTCTACCATTTTGTGCACTAAAGCCATGATATCTGCAGCTATTTTTATCTCTTCCACGATTTGAATGTGATACTGGAGTAAAAGAAATAAGTTTGAAACAAAATATTAATTCTTTCATATCTGTCTCTTAGCGAATGTTCCCAAAGTTTACAATTGATAAATGTAGCTACAAATAACGTCACCGGAAGCACATGCTAATGAGAATTTCTGAAACTACACATTTTTCTTTCAGTCAAAAATGATTATAAAATAGGAGTGGATGTTAGCTCAATACGTTACTTGAATTAGCTTCATATTTTTCAATCGAGACTATTGCAATTCGGTCACATGCCAATCTTATTCTTAACCTCTCAACTAGGAAACATTATGTGATATTTGCTGGTGTTCGTCTACATAATATCAATAATTGAGCATTTTGACATTTAATGATTACTTGGTGCATCTGTATATTATTCAAGGTAAAGAAACACACCTTGTTCATGTTTTTGTGCCCCTTTTTGACGCATTCTTTACCTATATTGCAGGATTTTGTGTCTACTTTAAGCAAATCCTGCAATGGCATGTCCTGGCTGAAACACTGACTCATGGGACATCAAAGATAAGCCTAAGAAGTATCATTAGAAGCAGCTTTCTTGAATGAAGATGTTTATTATAAGTGACATTTCGGAAAAGTATGGTCTTAGTATGGGGGATTACTGTAACTGTATATATATATATATATATATATATATATATATATATATATATATATATATATATATATATATATATATATATATATATATATAAATCACCTTTCCATTCCACTCGATCTCCTGGTAAAACCATCATTACAATAGTTGTGGGCTGTTCACATTCTTTTAACTATGCATCAGCCTAGGTCATTTAGGAAAGAAAACTATTAGATCTGATAAAACATTTCTTGTTTCAGTTTTGTTTTTAAAAAATTTATGGCAGCATTCCTTATTACCTTTCATCTCCTGAAACACTAACAATGAATTATGTAAATTGACTTTCAAAAGTCTTCAAAATATTCTTGAATCTGTATGCAACAAAACTACCCCTTTGCTGCAAATCAATGCCAATATAAAACATTCTATACTAGATTTTGAGTTTAGTTTTGCGTGTCACTAGTTATTTCTCATCCACATTATGTCACAAGTTATTGAGAGCACCAGCATTTTGATAAAATGCTGAAATCTTCAAATTTGTATTTTACCATTTAGAAGAATATATATATATATATATAGAGAGAGAGAGAGAGAGAGAGAGAGAGAGAGAGAGAGAGAGCACACAACTTGTCATAATATCATAATTAAGTACTTAATTCTTAAGTAAGAACTCTGCAAATATTTTTGTTTAAACTAGACCTAGCTTAAAGGTTTTTGGGGTATGGGGGTAGAGGTGTTGTCCGATTACATGGTTGCTAAGATTGTAACATTAACCAGCAATAAACAAAACTATGTTGTTTACACATGTAATTGTTGCAGCCTTATTAAATAAGACTACGAGGCTAGAATTTATATAAAGTAAAAACTTTATATAGCTGATAAAATTCTGATTACAAAACTACTGATAGTCAGGTGTCATATTCGTGTAAAGGTTTGAATAAAACTTCTTCCCAAAATGCAAACCAAAAGCTGTAGTTTCATCCACTGAATGACAACCTAATTCTCAGTTCTCTTACCAAATCGCTACCTTTTCAAAGTAGTCGCCCACCAGTATGGTCCTTGTTTTAAGGTTTCAGATCCTATTTTATTATAAAGCCAAATTCATCGTGCTTGTTTTATTAAAGAACAGAATAATAAATGGTAATGAAGGTGTAATAGAAAATAAATTAATAACTCTTTTCACCAGTAGGTCCCTTTTTCCTCTGAAGCGCGTCTGCCTACTTTCTTCTTTAATTTACTGCAAACGATGAGATACATCAAGTCAAATATTGTGTGAAATTCGGCTTGAAATGGGTTGACAAGTAACGTTTTCTACCACTTGCAAAGAAGTCTGAACATAAGATGAATGGGAATTGCAGACTTTTGAGCAATATTTTGAAAAATGTCTACAGGGATAAATAAACTGGACTTTTCCTTCTTAAGGTTCTGCCTAAATATCATAGGTACTAACGTCATAATAGATATGTCTTCCTTGTTCCTTAAATTAAAATGGAGACTCTGACCCACTTAGAGTGTTCTTGCAAATTTCCAATTGACATGTGCAATTCATGTACAAAACTGAAGCGTGTGTATCCTTCTAAATGTCAGAAATGTACAGCGTACAGCTATGTATAGCAATCGAAACAAATTTTGTACATTTCACGAAATACCCAGGTGTGTTACGTCTTAATTACACACTTTTCTTAGTTTCAAAGTTCTCAAAAAAACATATATGGCTTGAATTTAAGGTAATCCTACACAATCATCGTACCTTCCTGGCATCAGAACACAATTCAATTTCCTATATAATCTTTTAATTTGCTTGTCAGTACAGAACTTTCCACCGTGTCCAAATACTAATAAATCATATGCTAATGTAAAGTATCTTCAAAGATGAACTCACAGTGAAGTTCTTGTCATAGGTTAACTGGCATTCTTCTGAGAGGCTGGACTGTAAACAAAGCAATGTGCAATGGGTCACAGATTTCACTTCCCGATCCACACCAATACCTCATTACTCACTGTGCACTGTCGCCAAAATGCATACAGACAACCACACCAGAATGCTCATATTCTACAGAATAAACAATTACCTTTAAATCAATACCAAGAATTATAGGTTACTGCATTTGTATGGGAAAATATGAACGAGTTATTCTGAACTATACTGCACGACGTCATATACAAATGTAGTAACCTTTTTATTATATACTCATTTTGCTTTCCTACCTAAGGCTGAATAATAAAAAGAACACACTCCAAGAAACAAAGTAGCTGAATTTCGGCTATATTCTAAAGTAAATACACACCCGTAGTTAAACAAATACACAGTAACAGTATTCATGCGCACATGGCACCGCCCAGTGACATTTGAACTTGGTAGAGTACCGCGCGCTCAGTCATTGTTTCAAAAAGAAATCTCATTTTGGTCTACTTAAAACTGAAATTTTGAGTCATATTGTTAACGACTGCGCCTTGGAACAACTTTCCCAGTTGATCTGGAATGGAGGGATTTTGTTTTTCTGTCGATCCAACTAAATTCTGCTCTTATAGTTGTGGTGGATTTGCGTTATAAGCTGGGTCGATTACGTACGATGTACATGTAGCTAGAGGGACTGGCCTCGACAGCAAGCTGCGCATGTTACTGTGCTGACATTGATAGTTTTGGAATCATAAGGTGGACAAAATATGAAATTCTTTTAATTGAAATTCTCAAGAAGATGCAGGATTAAATATTTTTGTTAGGGAATATCAAATTAATTTCGTTTTGGAGTGCAGTAAATTCTACTTTGCAATTTCGCGTGGTGGATCAGAAAGTACATTTTGAAGAAATTCAAGATGCAGAAAAGTAAGTACATTTATTGTCATTCTTATTACCAGCTATAGATGACATATTTATATGTACTGTCACTTGCATGATCTTTGTTGGATGAACCCCAGCTACATGACCTATATGACTTTTACTATAAATCAAAACATTTTTTTCAAAAAATTAAAACAGGCGAAATTGCAAAGCGGCTGCGGCGTGAGAGCTAATTTCGTCAGCGGAAAATAAGGCTTCTTCGTTATCGTGGCTTATTGGCTCCGAGGCACTTGCTTTTATGCCAAAATCCGCCTTCTTTAGTTGTATTTTTTTCGAATTTAGTGCTTGGACTTGTAAAATGGGCGGTCTCTGATAGAAACGGAATATCATTGGGTCTTAAGATGCCTTTTTATGCTATTTTTTCTGACTCTAGAGAACACGATTCATAGTCTGAACCATAGGCTAAATAAGTGTTTACATTATCAGAATGATATTTTCGATACTGCATGTCTCACGTTTGTTGTCATAAAGCCACCGCTGGACATTGTGAATATCACCTTCAGTCACTTGCTTGGTTGAAAGATTCTTTTGTGACTCAATGAATTCATCCACGTTGTCAGCTTTAACATCTCTACTCTCAAACAGCTTGTTTAGTTCATCCACAGACAAATCTAATAAAGCAAAGGCTCCAGTGTCTGCTACATTTGCGTACATTGTTTGTTTACAATAAAAGTAGTTTCTAACACGCGATACTATTTTTAGACACACGTGTCGTGCAGTATGAAGCCGTGCAGTATGGAGAAATACTGCACGATTCTGACAATACAAAGTTAATGGAGAAAAAAAAATGAGTATATAATAATGTCTAAATCTAACTCATGTATCACCGCCAAAATGAGTGAGGAAAAAAAAAAATTGCTCTAAAAATAGACTTGGACTACACTGAAATAGGAGTATTAATTGTGACCTGAGCACAATCAGAGTTAGAAATTTGTACCAGAATGGACGTCACTGTTTTATGAATTCCCTTTCGAGATATGTTTGGTCCAGCAAGATACTTTTCAACAGTGTGCGTTACTTTATTCCCTAGCCCAGACATAGGATTTTACAAAATCGTGCAGAAACATGAAGTTACAGTAGTGGAAAAACATACAAGTGTGCTATTTGAAATCACGTTTGTAGAAACTCTGCAATCTGAAGGTGCATATGAGGATTCATACTGGGAAGAAAGCCATTAAAAAATATGAAGATTGCCTTAAATTGTTTAGCCTAAGTGAAAGGCAAAAAATGTACACAACGGTTCATACTTGTGACAAAACCATTAAAATGTGAAGTTCGGGGATTAATGGTTGCACCACTGTGTAGATAATGATGTATTCACGAGGACACATACTAAAAAATTTTTTTTTTTAAATACCAAAAAATTGTGAAGATTGTAATGAAATGTTTCGCCAAAATGGTCAGCCAAATGTGCACAGAAAGATCAATTCTTGATGGGAACCATTCAAATGTGAAGTATGCGGTGTTAGGTTTAGTCTGAGTGGAAATCTGAAGAAGCATATGATGGAAGATGCTGGAGAAAAACCATTTAAGTGTGAAGTATGTGACGAAAGATTTAGACAGAGTGGACAAATATCAGAGCATATGACGAGACATACTGGAGAAAAAACATTCAAGTGTGAAGTATGTAATGTAAGCTTTCATGAAACTGTACATCAGAAGGAACACATGATGACACATACTGGAGAGAAAGCTTTCGAGTGCAAAGTAAGCCATGAAAGGTTTAGTCAAAGTGGAAATCTGAAGGTTCTCATGAGGTCACATTAGTGTGAATTATGTAATAAAATGTTTTGTAGCAATGGACAGCTAACAATGCACATGAGGAAACATACTGGAGAACAACCATTTAAGTGTGAAGTATGTAATAAAATGTTTAGTCAGAGTGAACATCTAACGAAGCATATGAGGATACATATGATAAATACTGGAGAAAAACCATTTAAGTGTGAAGTATGTGATAAAAGGTTTAATGAGAGGGGACCTCTGAATAACCACATGAGGATACATACTGGGGAAAAAACATTTGAGTGTGAAGTATGTAATAAAATGTTTAGTTGGAGTGGGGGTCTAACAATACACATGATGATACATACTGGGGAAAAACCATTTAAGTGTGAGGTATGTACAAAAATGTTGAAACAAAATGCAGATCTAATGATGCACATGAGGACTCGTACTGGAGAAAAACCATTTAAGTGTGAAGTATGTAATAAAATGTTTAGTCAGAGTGGACATCTAACGAAGCATATGAGGATATATATGATACATACTGGAGAAAAACCATTTAAGTGTGAAGTATGTGATAAAAGGTTTAATGAGAGGGGACCTCTGAATAACCACATGAGGATACATACTGGGGAAAAACCATTTGAGTGTGAAGTATGTAATAAAATGTTTAGTTGGAGTGGGGGTCTAACAATACACATGATGATACATACTGGGGAAAAACCATTTAAGTGTGAGGTATGTACAAAAATGTTGAAACGAAATGCAGATCTAATGATGCACATGAGGACTCGTACTGGCGAAAAACCATTTAAGTGTGAAGTATGTAATAAAATGTTTAGTAGGAGTGGACATCTAAAAATCCATATTGGGATACATACTGGAGAAAAACCATTTAAGTGTGAAGTATGTAATGCAATGTTTTTTCGGGGTGGAAATCTAACAAAGCACATGAGGATACATATTGGAGAAAAACCATTTAAGTGTGAAGTCTGTGTAAAAATGTTTAATGAGAGGGGTAATCTGAATAAGCACATGAGATACATACTGGGGGAAAACCATATAAGTGTGAAGTGTGTAATAAAATGTTTCATGAGAGTGGAGATGTAATGAATCACATGAGGATACATACTGGAGAAAAACCATTTAAGTGTGAAGTATGTAATAAAATGTTTAGTTTTAGAGGACAGCAAACAATGCACATGAGGAGACATACTGGAGAAAAACCATTTAAGTGTGAAGTATGCCATCAAAGGTTTAGTCGCAGTGGCAATTTGAATACGCACATGAGGATACATACAGGAGAGAAACTATGTACGTGTGAAGTGTGTAATAAAATGTTTAGTGAGCGTGGAACTCTAACAAAGCACATGAGGATACATACAGGAGAAATAAAACCATTTAAATGTGAAGTATGCGATTAAAGGTTTAGTCGCAGAGGAAATTTGAATACGCACATGAGGATACATACTTGAGAAAAACCATTTAAGTGTGAAGTATGTGATAAAAGGTTTAGCTTGAGTGGAAATCTGAATAAGCACATGACGATACATACTCAAGAGAAAACATTTAAATGAGAAGTTTGTAATAAAATGTTCAGTCGCAGTGAAACTGAATATGCACATCAGGATACGTAGTGGAGGAAAACCCTTTAAGTGAGAAGTATATGCATGTAATGTTTATTCTCAGTAGAACTCTGAATAAGCACATGAGGATACATACTGAAGAAAAAACATTTAAGTGTGAAGTATGTAATGAAAGGTTTAGTTTCACTGAAACTCTCAATGCACACATGAGGGTACATACTGGAGAAAATCCATTTAAGAGTGAAGTATGTAATAAAATGTTGAGTCAAAGTGGAGATCTAACAGTCCACACGAGGACACATCCTGGAGAAAAAAACGTTTAAGTGTGAAGTATGCAATACAATTTTTATTCAGAGTGGAAATCTGAATAAGCACATGAGGATACATACTGGAGGAAAAACATTTAAGTGTGAAGTATGTAATAAAATGTTTGGTGAGAGTGGAACTCTAGCTATGCACATGAGGATACCTTGTGGAGAAAACAGTTAAATGTGAAGTATGTAATAAAATGTTTTTTCAGAGTGGAAATCTTAATAAGCATATGAGGTTTCACAATCGAGAAAACACATTTAAATGGGAAGTGTGTAAAAAATGTTTGTTGAGAGTGGAACTCTAACAATGCACATGAGGATACCTTGTGGAGAAAAACCATTTATGTGTGAAGTATGTAATAAAATGTTAAGTGTTATGTATGATGTTTATGTACCTAATTTTTGTCTATGATTGTAAGTTGTATGGTTATTTCAAAATATATGCTTAACTTTTGTCCAGTTGTTTACATAGTATTTTCATAGGCATTTTGCAATTAACTTTTGTGACATATGTCAGGTAGGCCAGTATTTTTCCCATTAGAATTACTCATATTGTGAAAATCTGTCTGTAAGGAATCAATTTTAGTTGTGTCGTTGAAATCAGATATAATTTGAGAGGAATTAATGATTTCCAATATTCATTGGAAATATGAAAGTGCTCATTCACTTAAGGATTGATACATGATTTTGGGATTTATGTGAACTCGTTCAAATACATTCTGGATTACATCATTGTGGTACATCAGGACATTCAAGGTTATTCGAATTGATTCAGAACATTCTATTATTTTGGACTTGTGATTAGGACATTTAGGATTATTTGGAATTTGACTCACAAATTGTAAGTGTCTTTTGGATTTCCACTTTAATTGTCTGGAAATAAGTTGCTTGTTGATTTTACTTACATTGTTGGTTTCACTTTCTTTCTGTTACATATTTTTAAGACCTAGAGTTGTAACATTAATGAGAGTGGAACTCTAATGATACACTGGAGGAAACCATTTAAGTGTGTAGTATATATGTGATAAAATGTTTCATGAGAGTGGACATCTAATGATATGCATGAGGATACATACTGGAGAAAAAACATTTAATTGTGAAGTATGTGATGAAGGGTTTAGTAACAGTAGAAGTCTAAGGAAACACAAGAGGATACATAAGTCGCATAGTGTGACACTTGAGGTCCAAAAATGACATTTGAGGTACAAAAATTGCACTTGAGGTCCAAAAAATGTCATTTGGGTACAAGGGGAATTTAACAATAGACCATATGTTTAACATGAGTAATGTATGACACTATGGGTAGTGTCAAGGGGATGGTAATGTTAAAAATGAACATGAGATTACCCCTTGTGTCTATAAATATTTTAGTAATATGACACTGGGGTGGCAGTGGGGAGGGGAAGGAGGGGTATCATGCTGATTATTGCATCAAAGAAACACTCCTAATCAGATTTCCATGCCTACTGGTCCACCCCCATCCTACCTGGGCAGCTTAACACCAAAGGAAATTAAAATGACACTTAGAAATAAACCACAAAAAACAAATAAAGCAAAATAACACTGCCCAAAGTCTGTGACATAAAAAAGGCCTAGAAAAACCAGCTAAAAATTAGTGTTATGTTTACAATACTTTATTCACACATTTTGGCAATAAATGTTGAATCCAGAGGGCTGTAAAAGGTCATCTGGTAGCCTGTACCAGTCAATCTTAGGGCAGTCTTCCTCGAGATTATCCATAAAGACCATACTCGGATAGAATTCATTTCATTTCCTTACACAGGGTTCTCTTTAGGATTTTGAAAGTTGCAGTCCAGAACTCCTGCCTTGAAAGAAGTTGGAGTCCCATCCCTAAAAATTGGAGTCCCAATAACAATAGTTTTTTTTCGCATGCAAAAATTCAGAACATTCTGCATCTATTGTTGGGTCACCAATATAAATGTCATCAGATTACCAATGCTCATTCATTGTAAAATACAGTCAAATCTGTATACAGCAGCCACCCACAGGAAAAGGTCAAAGTGGTCTTTGGAGAGAGGTAACCTCTGAAGGCAGGTTCACCATTCAAACTTGGTGCATGACAAATACATGTACTATGCACCAATTAGCATTAGCATTATTATTATTAGTAGTTGTGTGCTATCAAGATACATGTAGTTTTAGTTTAGCTATTTAGCAATAAGAAAAATAACAAAATAAAATAAAAAGTTCCATGCAGGATTACTCTATCCTCACTTTAGTCCCTCATCTACATTAAATCATGACTGACTTAAAAAAAATTCTGATCTTTGTTTGCATTCCTGTACTACTGTGTACATGCACTCATATATACAACTCTCTCTCTCTCTCTCTCTCTCTCTCTCTCTCTCTCTCTCTCTCTCTCTCTCTCTCTCTCTCACCCACACTCACACACTTCACACACTTTTTAATCTCATTATCAGTAGAAACGGTGTCTAAATAAAATTACTAATTGACAGTGTACCTGTTATTGTCAAACACAGGATTGACTTTTTGTTAGGCCAGCTGATATAATTAGGCATGAAACATGTGTTCACACTTCAGACAATTGATGGATTAAGCACTTGCTCAAGCAAACCTAGATCAAAATACAGTCGACTTTTGTGAGAGACCTTTGATGATTAGGGAATGAAAAGAAGCTTCCTGTGGCTATTGTTAGAGGCATATAAATCGTAAGGGATATCACAAGTGCAGTGTACATGCGGTTTGTAGCATCCTGGAATCATTTCCAGCATCATTTATTAATTTCATTGTTTGGTGTGATTGTACGTAATTTCTTAAGAATGAAAAACTAAGGCAACTGTGAACAGTGATAATTGTGATGATTTGTCATGTAACAGCCTGAAGGAATCAAGGAAGAAATTACAGTTTATTATGTCTGTTAATTTATTTAATTAGCTTTATTCCATTTCAAATCAATAAATTGCCAAGGCAATGGAAGAAGAAACAAATGACCATATTCCCTTCACTTTTTTCCATTTTATCTTTAAGCAACACAGCACATCACAGCACAGCATACTACATTCACTTTTTTCTTAAACAAGCTTTAACGAACTTCTCCACAGCAGATTTATACTCAATAAATCCCTAATTTCTGGACCTTCCTCCATCACCGTCATTAATTTCATTGCACTTTCTTTTTTAAAACATCAATGGCCCTTTTTCTTGATAGGATTGTATGTTGAGAAAACTCTCTCACAAGCCACTGGTATTGTAGTTGAAACCATAGGATTGTGATTGTATGTTGAGAAAACTCTCTCACAAGCCACAGGTGTTATAGTTGAAACCAGCAACCCTTCGGGTGTAACAGGAAAGTCTGGAAACAAGTCTGAGTGCATAAAAGTAATAATGTTTCATTGTTTTCTAGTTTTGCAGCCCATGGAAATGTCCTATTCCATCATCCATTCCATGAATCGCTCAGTCTCTTTGACGTTCTGTTTTCTTTAACAAAACTAGATGCATTAAAAACTTTCCAGTGGCCAGTCTCGCGAGAACCAGTCTCATCTGCAGCTTTGCTCTTGACACCAAAGAAATTATGTAAAGTTGCCATTAGAAGAGTAGACATGTGAAAATCACTTGAACATGAAAGTTCAGCTGTAAGTGACACAGAAAACAGATGATTTTGTTGACGATTTATGACGACTAATATGGGAGCTTGTATTCCACCACCAAACAAAAACGCCCCAAAAACTTGGCATTATTTATCTAACTATGGTATATGATAAAATGCAAGTGTTCCAAACATTGCACGAGGACTTAAAATACAATGGATTACAAGTGTGCTGAGTGATGCTTTTCAACGCGATGTGTCAATGCACACATGCGTGTAGTTAGCCTTTATATAAAAACAATTATTAGATGCGGGAAACCAATTATTAGGTGGTTTAGTTTCCTTGTCTCCTAAGATCTAACTGATGCGGCTTCACCTAATCCCTCTACAGTCGTTTGAACTTTGCTTGATAGCCCACACACTACACTTATAATACTTGCTTTGTAGAAACGGGTCAAATAAAAGAGAAGTTCACTGACTTAAAAGCTTGTATACTGAGGACTTGGCTGTTGGAGTTTTTACGCTTTCGAGTACCATTAGTTATTTAAGATAATGTCTATAATAGGCGATCTATTGAGAATAACATTAAAACCTTCCATTAATATTATAAATTAATAAATTTAGTGTGTCCTTAAAAAGTACTACAACTGATTTATATGAGAGATATAGTATGTGCTAAATTTACAAAAAAAAAAAATAAATAAAGAAATGAAACAAACTGGTAAATAAATGAAATAAAGTAGTATTTTTTTTTTGAAAAAGCTACTAGCAAGTGATAATCAATCAATGCCATCCATGTTCAACTGAATACCATACTCAGTTTATGGGGAATTGGGAGTTACATGATATATACAATCGGATAGTGTGGCTCAGAGGAATTTGATTGTATTTACATGGTAGTTTACTGTAAAGTAGTTGGGCTTTCTCTGGTCTATGTGGGATGAGGAAGGTTTCAAATCAGTTGATCTCCCAACGAACCAGGACAGACGAATTATATAACAGACAGATTTTGCTAAAAATTATTATATTTATTCCTATAACTTAAGCATTGTACAGTAGGCTGAGATGATGAGTTACATTGTATCACACATAAACATATGAACCCATTTACCTTTATTACTGGTATGATTTAACGGTGTACCATATTTAACACTGCAAAGGTAAAATGTGTACAGATTGCTTTATTATTGACATGTCTCTACCGCAGGCTATGAAAACAACAGTAGCACTTATTGTAGGAGCAGGGTACAGGTTATTTTGGTTCAAGGATACAAAATGATAACAGTGGCACTGGTGATTCACAACCTGCTGCTGCACATAAAACCATACTGAAAGGATGGCGATGGCACAGGAGCTGCCATTGTTCCTTATGAGGCGCTTGTGCAAGCACTAAAAATGACGTTAAAGCAAGCTCCAGTGTTTGTCCCAGAGTAATAATGTACTCCAGAAATGTATACAAATGTCGAAGCGTGACAGCTGTTAGCAGATACCCATATATTTACCAAACGTGTTGTGGCCGGTGGAAGGGGCATCGTTTTGCTGCTGGTCTCTCTAGATTTTCAGTGACGAATTGGCAATGTTTGCGATATAGTGGAACCATAGGGCTTTTTCCATGCATGCTGCAACATGTGTGCCCATAATCACTCTGACAACCCAATGGTGTATTTAAAAAGTGGACATTTTTTTTAAAATCGCGAAGCAGCATGTTTAGATGGACACAATGCATCATATGGTGATGGTGCACTGGCACTAGGCCTTATGCTTTACTGTTGAACATATTGTGGAGTTTGAGAGCAAGAATGTCGTTGTCCTAACTGTTTCGGCAGTCGTATTGTTGCAATCGTTTCCGCTGTTTCTGCAGACCAAAAACACAAGTCATTGAGAATTTCCAGTGAGGCTTTTTACGATGTATTCGCAGGTTTCTGTTTTTCCTCTGACTATCAATTTTTTTTTTTTTTTTTTTTTTGGTCAACCTCGTCACATAGAACCGAAGCATATTCATTGTGTGATGCAGCCGATATTTCGTTTCTCATGGCTGTATATTTGTCGACTTCATTGAGATTGAGCTTAACTTCTTCCTCTCAGATGGCATCGCAGAGAGCTTTAGATATGTGATGGATTTTGTGTTGAGTTTTGTCTCAGCTAGGATATGGATTTCATTGTGCTTTTTTGCCTTCAGGGAGAGCCGCCAGCTAATGAAATTTCCAGCCATGGAAACCAGCCCGCATCCCAAAACTGTGATCTCAGGGGCAACTGCGATGGGGGCTGTAGTGATTGTACAGTATAAATTATAGTTTATCCATCCATAATAAATGTGGTGTAGCATGATAGATGGTCTATGAAGAACAATTGATCAAAACTGTATCAAAACTGTGATCTACAGAGTCATACGAGACCAGCCAATGAGACACAAAGTCACCTACATACTATGAACAATCACCTCATTAATATCTGTGGATTCCATCCATTATTGACCTTATCCAAGATCATAATAACATTAGCTCTGATTCAAAGTTTGATCAAATTGGATCACAAATGTGGCCTCCCAAGATGTGGTAAAAAGCAGGTTTCAGTGGACACATAGACGCAATGTCATGCAATGAGCTCACTTTGTTTTATGAACAGTAGAGCCAAAATGTTTTCACCCAGTTGCAATGGAAACAAAATGGCTGCTATAGAAGCCACCAAAAACCTAAGTTTGATCAAAATTGGCTGGACAGTTTTGGAGATATTGAAAATGTCCAAATGTTTGTAGACAATAGACACAGTGGAAGGACACTGGCATTAGCAAGTTCACAAGTTCAACATTGTGTTCATATATTTAATATCAGAATCTATTATAACCAAATGTAAAAATGGCGATTTGTCTTGGCATTCTAGTGCACTGGCCTAGTGACCCTCAAATTATGAAGAAAAAAACAAAAATTAAAAAAAATAAATAAATATAAAAACACAAAAAACCCCAAGAATGATAACACTCTAATTTTATTCCAGTAAATGCGTGAACATTCATTGGTCACTTTCCTGCACAAAAATCTTGTACAACTGAAGAAAACTAGTATAAGGGGTGAATAGAGTTTAAAATTTTAAAATTCATAATGAATTCTCCTGAGATATTTAGTTGTTCAATGTACATAAGACGCTTATTACTGAAGTACTGGTTTGTCTTCTCTTTTAGAAAGTTAATAATTTGGCTAGACTTAATTCATAGCTTTAAAAATAATTTTTTCGGTCACCCAAGAGATAAAATGCAGTGAGTTAGGATGCTGATTTATTTGGTTGAGGGGTTTGCACACAAGGACCTCACCTGATTGCTAAAGGGTTAACCTGGTATGACATCAGCATGCCAATGTAGCAGTTCCTGTGTCTTGATTGCTCTTGCACCCATGATAAAAACGACAAATTTCAAAGCTGATAAAGACACATGCACATTATGACTGTGTATACAAAAAGTTTCAAAACAATTCAATAAAGAATTTAGGAGTTTATTTGTCGATTGCACTGAGAACACTGTAAAATTAGATGTTGAGCAAACAGAAAAAGCAAGTCTGATTTATCAAATAATCTGAGTAATTGCATTATTGCATGCACACGTTCATTGTGCATGCAACATTTTAATCATGTTTCATGATAGTCTGATGAAAAAGAGCTGATTATACAATAATGGTGCAGGTATTGGGCAGGACTGAAGGATAGATGGACGACTTTCAGGTGCAATTCAGTATGTCACTTTCCAAATCCTTACTTCGAACATATCAAGTTGCTTAGGGCACAGTCTTTATCATGCCGGAGATTAGGCTGTGTGTGTTGGAACGAATATGGAGCTCAGTGAGCTTTCCTTTTCAGTTTGTTGACTAGCTATTGAAGAACACCTCTTCAGGGATAGGCTCAGATGCCAAGTATGACTGTTTTAAATGTATCCACAGCACTGAAGAAGATAATGCCATACACTTGTGAAATTAAAACCTTTAACACTGAGTCTAACATGGGGTGTGAATTAATATACCTAGGTAGGGATATACAGACATAAAGAAGCGCACCTGGACAACAAAGCGATTGCTATATCAAAGCTTCCACCAAAGCAGGCTTGACAACAACAGAATTGCCAGGATGTTCATGTAAGTTTTTGATTCAAAAGCCAAAGGCAAGATAAAAAATACTGGTGAACTGAAAACCCTCAGGTGATTAACGTATGTCATTTATAAAAACTGAAACTTGAGTAGATTCATAATAAAACAACAATTATAAAGAGAACGAGCGACCTAAATTGCCCCAAGTTTTTCACCGGAGGAAACGGATTCCCTGTACATTCAAAGGACATTCTCATGATTTGGTGATTAAAACGTGTTCAAGGAATTGTTTTTCAAATGCTTGGTGACAGTTTTGGTAAAATTCAATTATTCTTGCCCACGTTGTATAATATCTGTCAAGTTATCAAGTCGTGAACATTAAATGGATCATACCTCTGGTGAGTAATAAAGAACTAATCAAATACTACAAGCTCTTTTGATGCTTTGCATCTATTTTTATTTTAAGTCGTATCACATTTACCGTGTAAACAATCTCAGATTATACATGTTTTTGAAGCCATAGCTATGCAAAATGTTTACAAATTACCCTAGTATCGAAAGATGTTGGAGGTCTTGTTCAATTAATGTTTGTGACAAGTTTGCTTGAAATCCAAATATCTAAGTTATTACGTACAAAAAAGGAACCATTTCAAATTCGAAGGGCCATAACTCTGCCAAACATTTATGAAATAATGTAATACTCCACTTTTTCGAGCTCTAGTGGTAGACATATATGATTCAATATTTATTTATAGTCCAGCTGTATTTACAAAAGTTTTGAAATATTTTATTTTTAAGCGCAGCAAAGAGAAATATAAATGAAAAGACTGGCTTAAATATCAACCACAAACATTGTGAAATTGTTGTTGTTCATGGTATATCAATTTTTATAAAGGCTGCTACCAGCTATGTATAAGAGACCAAATGAAAAATCATTAATCAGAGATGAAAACGGACATCGCTCCATTTTTTCATTGAAACTGAATGACATCAATATTGAGTTGCATTGGCCCAGTTCATCGTAAGTTAATTGCATTGCTTTTACCTCAAAGTTATAATGCAGACATGACAACATAGTAATACTCAAATTTGTTTGTGCTTGTTCCATATTTATCAATAAAGTCTACCTTCATTGATTCATTGCATTATAAATAGTTGTCGTAAATAGCCATTGCCAGCCAATGTTACTGAATGTTTTGTACTTTTTTCAAATTTGATAGATTATGGGTTTTTTGTATAATTCAGTCTCAAAAGTTAAAAACACCTCCACCAAATCAGGTAATAGTGAAATAATTTACTTTCATATAACATATTTGTATAATCGGTGTCACCCAACATTAAGGACAACTGGTAATGCGAATAGGCTTCACAGAGTGGGTGTTTGTGGTATACCCATATACCACTTCTAGTACGCAATAAGTGAAAAGTTATAAATTATTAACTTAAAAAACTGTAATATAAATGTACAGGTACAATCTGTTTTGCGGAAAAGATATTTATAAGAGCTGAAATAGGCACTTTGATATTGCATTTTACGCGCAAAAGATCACGATATTGAGATAGTATTGAGCTATTGCATTGTAATTATCGTGTTGCATGAAGACAAAGCAAGATGCAACGAGCTTTACATTTTTCATATAAACTTAGCTGTGCGTACAATGCACTTGGTAAACGTAACGATGCCATGTAATTGGGGAGCCATATTGGTCTTCTTCCAGTCAACCCGGTCCCGTGACTGATAGTCATACTTTACGCATACCTATAACCCGATGGCTACCAAACTTTCCATATTGAAAGTACAGTTGTGGTCGGTACTGTTGATAGCGAAGAAAATTTCTAAACAGTCCTGAAATACATACTATGAAATGATTTATTTTTGTGTTTACATTTTACTTCTTTACCGCTCTTCTTTTATCGCATGTGGTTCTGTAAATATTTCTCCGCTGAAGTTTATATCTTTAGGTATTATCAGTCCTTCATTCTCAATAACCATCTAAAGATATCAAATAGTACTTGACATTTGCTAATTATCCTAAATAAAACCTACATGTATGCAATAATGGGCTATATATTGAGTTTGCTTGTAAGTATGAGAAGTATTGTAGTTGTTGTATGTGTTTCCCTTAGTATGTGAGAAGGCACTTCATCTAATGCCAGTGTATGGCTCAAATTAAGAAAAAGACACATTTTTAAAAAATTACAAACTGATCAGGTGAGCTATATGAGCAGTTGCATGCTTTAGAAGAAGGTACTTCGTTCATTCTGTTGGATGTTACGATTGTCAATACTCGTGAATTTTTAATTAGGTATGGCGCAACTTGTTTAGTGACGGTGAATATGACATGTCTATATGTATATATCCATGTACTTTTCTACGGTGGATTGTACTTCGTGTCTAATAAGTCACGTGTAAATATAGAAAGACACGTGAACGAAGAATATGAAAGTATCCAGACTGTTAATTTTGGCTATCATCATAATGTATGGTTGGGACTGAAAATGGTAAACCTAATATTATTACCAAAATACATGTTCAGATGTATCATTGTCTTCATCATAAAATGCTACTTATAGCTAAGGCAGGCCTCCCGATCTTTGTTTAGGAACTAATGTGTCAACGTTGTTCAGGACTGACAAAAATCCATTTTATTTGCCAACAGTATGTGCAGAAAAACAGCTCATGTTCAATTTCTGCAAGTTTTATACAAAATCCACTTCTCTTTCCCACTAAATGGATTATTCATAAGTGTTAGTGACCTTGCTATTTCACTGCATACAGACCCCATATTGCTGTTCACTGCATAGAAGTCTGTGGGCAAAAAGGTATGTAATTGATTTTATTATAAGTTATACTTTCACACACTCACTGCTAAATGTTACAGGATACTTAACTGAGAGAAATGGGACATCACTATTACAATAATTTGTAGCCATTTCTTCACAATCAGAGTACCACCCCCACCCACCTGTGCTCAATTGTGAATTACCAATAGCCCTTAAGTTACGTGGTGCACACTGCAATAAGGTGGTTTCAAAACAGATGAGGTAGGTACGTTTCATTTGCATGAGAACTGCACTTGATATATTGGCCGCCTATTATCAGATAAAATTGATTGTGACACAACTAAATAGAAGACTGATGCTTTATTCATCTAAACTATTGCTATTGGTCAGCACCTTTCGGTTCCTTTTTCTTTTTCAGACATAATTGGTATGTCCACAATTTTATGTACCCATGACTTTTTAATTTTTTTTTTTTTTTACAAAATAATGGAAATTGAAAGCTCAGAAAGTAAATAAATATAAATGCACATATTCAGCCAAAGTGATGGACACTTCTTTCCTCTAAATTGTTTGGACAGTTTTATTTATTTTATAGGCGGAGTTGCAGGCAGATGTCAAAAGCCTTTTGATTCCATAAAAATAATAAAGTGCACAAGTCATTTTGAATGTGTGAAGCTGTATGTTTTTCTTGATTTTCAAGAAATCAATGACACATAATATGCAGACAGACTGGTGAAATTACTAGTATCAGAATAAGAACAATATACATAATTGCACACATTAAAATAAATGGGTTATTTTTTATTTTGACAAGCAGCAATGATTTACACCCTTGAAATAATCATAATGAGTAAACTTCTCTCACATTCTACACAGTTTGCAATGTGATTGTAGCATGTTACTACCTTCTGCTGTGCAAAGCTTCTTGTGGAAGGGTTGATATGAATCTGCTTGATCTTCTTCTATGTCATCCTGCTGGCCCACTATGTCAAGTTCAACTGTGGCATCCAGTGGTTCATCATGTTTGTCATAATTATCATCTGCACCATTGACAGCAGTGTTTTCTGTATCGCTATCTTGGGCCACTGCATCATAATCTGAAACAACCAATATGATGTTTTTCAATAATCTGCTCAAACTTTTTAATTCAATAAATAGTAAAGTAAGAATTACATGTGAAACTATAAACTTGAATTTGCAAACAGTCTTCAGGTCACAATGACCTTGACCCAGAATCGATATACATGTGTGTATATCTTCAAGAGTAATCATGTGTTAAGTGTAGTATGGGGATGCGAAGTAGACCTGAAGATATGCTGTGGAAAGTAATGTTGCTGTTTGGAAGGTAATTTAAGGGCAATTTTAACACAGTACTGGGTATATCATGCTGAGAAAATGGGGCAAACTACTTTTCCCGAGACACAGAGGCAGCTGACATGGATTGCACTAGGCGGGTATCAAAAGTACGCCTGTTCTGTGGAAACCAAACTGTGAATAAAAAGTGATTACACTAGTAATTATGCTGGATGCATCACACACAACCCGAATGTGTGTACTTACAAAAGCACTGATGTGTAATTGTTCCCAACGTTGGCATGAAAATGTTGAACCAATACTTGCACATACCTGCTTTGCTCCAGAAGTCATCTTATGCCAATGGGACAGGGAGTTCTGAAACCATAAATAATGAAAATTAGTCTAAAACAAAAGCTTTGCAAAGACAACATAGCGTGTCTGTATTCAAGACAGTGAAAAGATTGGCTAGGTCACAAAATCATAAAACATATAACGACTCTATAATGAACATTGCCTTAGAAATTATTTTAAATACAAAGGTTAACATAACTCATCAAAATGAGAAATATAGGGCAGTGACCTACTTTCAGGTCAGTGGTGTTGTATATCGTTTACTATGTATATATATAAGGTGGTTCCATTTTGTTCAAAGGAACTTGAACTAAAATAAATTGTTTTGTAGCTTCTATCCAAATGTCACACCATGTACGCCAATACAAAAGATGTCATCAGGTGTACTGACGCAGACACCGGAGCATTGGCAAGTGAAACAAATATTGCATAAAAAAGCAAAAGTCGTTATATTCCTATCAATACATAAAATTTGTGAAAATGCATAGTTCAAATTATTTATATGAAATCGTAACAAAACATTAAACCTGCTCTCCACATCCATTGATGATACAGGGCACGGGAGGTATGGCAGTATGGCTACATTACTTTTGTACATGGAAGCTACAAATACAAAACACTTAAACCGTGAGCTAAGCTCACGTACCCCCCACCCCGACCCCACCTCCACTGGATAGTCAACCATCTCCCAAAATTATATGAGATTATATATGTATGTATCGGGGTTTATCACGCGTCAGCACAATACTAGCTATATGGTACCGATTAAAAGTAAATAAAAAATTATTATGCAACAGCTAACACAGACATACAAATTCTTCACCTACAATGCTGTATACCATGGTGTGTATCACAGTAGGTACAGAAATGACTCGCAATGCACAAATTTCGTGTTACCCAACTTTAACCACAAATGTGCCATGTGACAAATAATGTTGTTACCTACAACATACCATGCAACATTTGCAGAAAGTAATGTATGACTTCTATTACTATTCTGAAATACCTATAAACAACATAAGGGATTCCCTGCCCTAAAGTAATAGATCAAGCTGGATAGCCAAAGTAGATTTCTGTGCTAAAAGTACCATGAAATGTAGAAGTTACGAAGAACGCTTTGGATGTGTTAGTTGTGATTCTTGCATGGAACTTGTTTTGAGGAAATGTGGCTTTAAAACATATCAAACGGTTTCAGGGCAGGTTACAAACAGAAACTGACAAATCCCAAATCAAAATGATCAAAATGACTTGCAACTCTGTCAAATATTTATGTAACATGACAAAACCCACAAATGACACCTGCAAAACAGAGACAAAATTATTTACCACTTTGGAAGCATATGTGAAATTGTTATAGAACCGCGCTGGTTACAAGTTGAAACTGGCAAATTATCATAAAAGGACTATAAATCCATAAAATATTTACATACATTGCCGAAACTCGCTTAAAATGCATAGGCGTTTTAAATTCACGTAGAAAATTTCATTCTGATATATTGTTAATATACAGACAGACAGACATGGTGATTTTCACAGGATTTCCGCTTCTTTAAAAGAATAAAAATAAGTTGTATGGTATAGCTGAATCAAAATAAAGCAAATGGCCACTCTTAGACAACTTTTGAGTTCTATCCCATACCTTCTGCAGAGATCGACTCAAGACTAATTCCTTGAAATTTGCTAACCATGCCATTTGGGCTTGTCTTTTGGGTAAATAAAACAAAAACATTTCAAATAGCATGCCTGAGAAGAAAAACTATTAAGTTATTAGTTTGAAGCATGTAGGGATGGATAACAGGTCTTATAATATATGCGAGCCATGCCGCTACCGTGCAGAAGCAATGAGTTCCATCTCCTGATATGCAATATCAGACTAATCCCTACCATGTTCTAATCCCTACCATGTCCTAATTTTGTCTTGTAAGTTTAAGTCAGAACGATATATAACTACAAGGCAGATGTATCTATGGCATATATATAATTATGGGACATATATAACTACAGAGCAAATGTATCTATGGCATATATATAATTATGGGACATATATAACTACAAGGAAGATGTATCTATGGCATATATGTATAATTATGGGACATATATAACTGCAAGGCAGATGTATCTATGGCATATATATAATTATGGGACATATATGACTACAAGGAAGATGTATCTATGGCATATATATAATTATAGGACGTATGTAACTACAGAGCAAATGTATCTGTGGCATATACATAATTATGGGACATATATAACTACAATGTCCTAACTTTTGTCTTGTAACTTTAAGTCAGAGCTATATATAATTAGAGGGCAGATGTATCTATTTGATATACATAATTATGGGGCATATATGAATCTAGATATATGGGGTATATTATACAAATGTAATTATTTGGACATATATAGCCATTATTACTATGAGACAAATAAAACCATATACCCAATAAACATTTGTATTTGTAAAAAAATATATATAACCTAGAAAAAGAAAGAGTTATATAGCTTTTACACATATATACCCCACAAACAATCGATTGACAACTTAATACAATATGAGCTTTACTTTTTATTAAATATTTATACAAGGCTATGATAGCCAATTGACAAACTAGAAAGTGTAATTTAAACAATCTTCATCTCTTTATCCTCTCTCACTAACTGGCAAATGTACCACCTATTGAATGACAAAGCCTCAGTTATGATACAGTAAGAAAATACACAAAAATCAAAACTTGGAGATTCAACAAAATAACATCTACCCTGATATTTGAACGAAAAAAGCATTCCCATCTTCTCTAACTTGCGCACAAACAAATTTCAAGTTCTGATTACATTCACTTCTCTTCAATGGACATTAAGTCACATCAAAATTTATTATCTGTAACTCACATTTTGATTGCCCATCCAGGCTTTGAACATTAAAATATGTGCTAGCCTGATAAAACTGGGTTATCCAGGTCTGCTGGGCACCGTATATTTCAGACACTGAGGATATTTAGATAAAAAAACAGCATCCCTTCTTCGTTTACATTATGAGAAGAAAAGGCTAAAGACCCTGCATCATTTATATACTTTCTTATGTTAATGTACTGACAGCTTTTTCTTATCGCAGTCAGAGTTTCCCCTTCAGCATTGAGGAGAGTCCCTGACCCTCAGAAAGTCCCCTTCCTAAGGACACACCGAGGGTGCCGACCCGGGCTGGCCTGAGCTTGTATTGAACCTCGACACTTGAATTGTGAGTTTGATGCTCTACCAACTGAGCTACCTTGGCTCCCTCAAATTTTTTTTGGAGGAATATCAAGGACAAGATTAAATTCCACAAAGATGACATGATACACGGTGTTTGGAGAAATATCAAGGACAATATTAAATTCCACCAAAATGACATGATACACAGTGTTTGGAGGAATATCAAGGACAAGATTAAATTCCACCAAGATGACATGATACACGGTGTTTGGAGGAACATCAAGGACAATATTAAATTCCACCAAGATGACATGAACTAAACTTCTGAATATTGTTCTTTTCAGTTAACAGATCAATAAACTTTTCAGTGGATGAAGTGATACCTTATTATAAAGCCCATCAGTGTATTGCTGTCTCTGTAATAATATAACAAGGATCTAGTCATGGATTCCACTTATTTGGTTAAATCTTTCATCATTGCTACTTGATTTATTTTACTTTACTTTAGCTCTTGGCCCATGACAACCAATTATAATATTAATTATAATCAATTCTTTCAGTCACAATGACTGCGACCTTTGAGCTTTTAAACCCGGGATTACAGAAATTGAGGGTCAAGCTGAAACAAAATGACTGTCCAGAAAAAAAAGTGAATGGTCCAGGAGAAAGATATACATTATATTTTTCGTTTCACGTGTCTTTGGTAATGAAATGACCACAGTCAGATTGTAAATACTTGTTTTAATTTTATACATCATAACCATGTCACTGGGCTTGAAATTATTACTAGTTCACTAGCCAGAGGCTAGTACATTTTCTGCTGGACTTGTTTAGTTTTCATCATTCCAATAGTCCGATGGCTAGTAAAGTTTCAGTTGTCATCAGTCAGCAATTGTGGGAAGGATTAGTGACAATTCAGCAAGACTAGTAAATTGCTGAATCTACTAGTCCTTCTGGCTCCAAAGAAATTTATGTTAAATTCTATGCTTTCTGTTTGATCCCCAAAGCACCTCATGTACATCAACTGATGTAATAACAAATAGCAAATGCAAATAGAAATTGTAAAACATAGCTTATTTCTCTGCCTTTAACCAAATTTTAGTAACACCCTCCCACCAACCTACCCATCTATAAAGTCATGTAATTTATAAGATGTAAGCAATAGACTACATGCAGTAATTCTTTTTATGAATCTGGAATATACAAAGTTTGAAGAAATATACAATTTCTTTCTGCCTGATACCCATTCAATCAAGGACATTTTCACTTTTGTATATTCTTTTCTATATTTAAAAAAAAACTACATGTTTTTTTCAAAAAGAGGAACGTAAAGATCATCTGACCTATATTGTTCTTGGTGGATACGAGGAAAATCAGTTGATAAAATATTGTATAGATGTGGATACACAAGCCAGTAAAGAAGACACAGGTGTGTACACAATACCGGTAGTTAAGTGTTAATGTCAAATTAATACCATGTATTCATCGGAAAAGGCTTCTAATGTAGCATACTTGCATACATTATTCCGACAATTGAGCTGAAATGTATGAAGATTTTTTTCAATGCTTTCACATTACTCAAAATAATTTAATTTTAAGCATTTTGTCCAAAGTTACATTATCAGTCTATATCTCTTTTCATACAAACTGTCCATGTATGGTGGCAGATTTGATCAATATAAAGCTATGATATAGATTCAAGTTCCAGAAGTTCCGTGCACATTTGAAATTATAGTACTTGATGAGTGTAAGAACACTCATTCAAATATAGCCGTATAATCATATGCACCCTGAACAAGTCGTGGTCATAAAGCCATTTAACGCATTCACCAAGCCATCATTAACATCCTGATTATTAAAACTCAGGTTTTAGTGCAGGTTTCTGTCTTGCAATCATCAAAACCTACCCCCATTGAATATAAAAAATGCAATTAGTTCCAAACAAGGTAGTACAATACACGCTGTACTGAATTTTTATCTAATGTTCTGTAAGAGTTTTGCTCAGAAAAATGCGTGTCTACGGGGTGCATGGCCTGAGTAAACTGAGGGTCCATGACACGCTTACACGTGTCCATGATGTGCTCTACCAATAGATGTTTGTATTAGTATGCATTTTACATGACAGATGACATGTCTTTGGTGTTGGCAATACTCTGCCAAAAGACTGTAAAAACAAGGTCTCTGAGGCAAAATGGCCAAAAATGTGTGCATGATAGTAAAGATTAATATATGAAAATGTTGTACTTGCTTCCGGACCCCATCATAAAAGACCATTTTTTACAATATAAACTGCATACTAGAATCTTTGATAAAATCTGTAGCCATGCTCCATTTCTGAAATGCGAAGCATATTTAAATTAGAAATGAGTCACAAGGACACAGATACCCCAAATGAAAGAAGAATCAGCATCATTCAATATTAAAAGGCTTCTACATCAGGGGGGTGAAAGGCAGTCAAATTCGTTTAAGCAGATTTTGAGATAAATTTGTGTAAACATTTTTCTCCTTTTAGCGATGGCGGCCATATTTGATGGTGGAGCCATATCATTTGTGCAAAGTAAAATGCGCTCCTGCTAAATGCATGATACTTTTTGTCAAAATTTATAAAAGTGTGATAAATAGATATTATTGTTTTATGTTTTCAATTTTTCCTGAAAGGGGGAGAGCTTTGCCTGACCCCAAGCCTGTAATTCTCTATAGCCTTCATCAAGTTTTACTTTCCCTTACTGTATCGAATTTTGGCAAAAATAAGGCAAAATGTATTCCTAATTCTAATTGGTCCCCGACTTATTTCCCAGTAACACACTTCCTGTCTTAATACCCCGTAAGATGGGAGGTCTATATATGACACATGTATGAATGTTTTAAAAATATGTCATTTTATATACCCCACATTATGTTGGACACAAGAAGAAAGTTTTCTTTTAAAGACAAAAAGTGTCATATGTACCTTGCATCAATGCAGGTTATAGGATGAAAGGTTTAATAGTGTACCCCGTACCTTAAAAATGACATGAATGGCTATAATAATAATAATAATAATAATAATAATAATAATAATAATAATAAAGTCTTTATTTTATGAAGGTGACACAATTAGTACAAAAACTAATCTCCTTTCTGGCCCTCAGTTATCTACGTATGTACAGGCAAATATATAAAATACAGCTGGGAAACAAACATACAAAAAGGTATTATGGATTATTGTACACAAGAGCAACGGAGTATGGATTCAGCACACAGAACATTGTGTACACAACATGCACGATTGAAAACGTTTATATTTACACACACACACACACACACACACACACACACACACACACACACACAAGTTAACACCAAGAGACATTTTATATAATATATACATATACAAATATACAACAAAGTTGGCCATAACCTGTGTAAGATATTATCTGGATTGCATGCATTTCAAACATATGTGATAGTAAAGGGAAGGCACTAATGCTGCTTCTTTAACATCTTTAGGTAGACAGTTCCAAATGATTGGACCTGAGGAAGCCAAACTAGTTTTATACAATTCGTTTTTAGGTTTAGGAAGAAGAAAGTTTTTAGATGACATACAGCGTAGCATCGGTAGACGGAATCTGTATTGGCATTATTTGTCCTTTTACTGCACGTATCATTTACATAGTTGGGCATAGAACAATTCGAAACTTTAAACAAAGCTGTAGCTTTTCTTAAACATATTCTTTCATAGACAGTCATGATATTCTAATCATGCATACATTCATGGACATTATCAACATTATTGGCAAGGATAATTCTGATGGCTCGTTTTTGAAGTCTTTCCACTTTTAACAAATTTGTTTTCGAAGCATTACCCCGCATGACGTTGCAGTAGTCCAGATGAGGTTGAATACAACTTTTATAAAGCGTTGTCATGTGGTTGAAGGTTAGGAATCTTTAATTTTTTTATAGTAACCAGATATTCTTAGCCATCTATTGGTAACATTACTGATTTGCTCTGACCATAACATAATGTTATCAACTTGAACTCCTAAAATTTTATCTTGCGTAACATTTTTCAGTTCCACGTCATTAAAATTTATGTGGAAAATATTATCGTTAATTCTGTTATGCCCCTGATGAGTGGTTATCAGTATCACTTTAGTTTTGTCTAAATTAATGACCATTCCATTATGTTTACACCATTTGGAGAGTTTGACAAGAGCATTATGTAAGTTTCTTTCGACAGTATTTTTACGTGAGATGATATCATATAAGGTGGTGTTATCAGCATAGAGATCCGTCTCAATATTTACTATACGCAAATATAGATCATTTATAAACATAATAAATAGCAGTAGTGGCCCTAAAATATATCCTTGAGGTACTCTACAAATCACAAGTTTTTGTCTGACAGGACACTGTTTATGTCAACTTTTTGTTTTCTTCTGTTCAAATATGACTTTAAAAATTTTGAATAGTTGTTGTTGAGCTTGTAAAGTTTAAATTTTTCAAGTCAAATATCATGATCAACTAAATCAAAAGCTTTCCTAAATTCAGCCAGCATATATCCCACTAGATCTTTATTATCTATAGCTTTGAGCTATTTTTCAACCATACTAGCAAGAGCAGTTTCACATGAATATTTTGGGAGAAAGCCTGATTGTCTATCATACAACAGATTGAGGTCATCAAGAAAAATAATTAGGGAATTTTCGATAAGACAGGAATGACAGGAATGATTGAGATGGGTCTGAAATTATGTATGTCATCACGATGACCAGATTTATCAAGAGGTTTAACTTTCGCTTCCTTCCACTTGCCATGAAATGTATTTGTTTTTATACTAAGATTACATAGATATGTTATGCTTTCTGAAATGAAAGGTACTGTTGTCCGTAATAATCTTTGTCCAATGAAATCGGCACCTGTGGATTGTCTACTTCTATATTTTTCAGACATTTGAGTACTTTATCATCAGTTGTGAGGGGTATTTCATAGAAAGTACTGTCAGGAAGTTTTTCATTACAAACATGTGAAAGTACCTTAAGATTATAAGGAGTAATTGGTTCTTTAATATTATCAGCAACAGTAACGAAAAAGTTGTTGAACTCATTGGCAATATCTTCATTATTATTGATGCATAAACCGTCATTTCTTAAGGTGCAGCACTTATTAGAATGTGAATGGGAATGACCTTTACAAGCTCCAAGTGCTTTAAAATGTTTCCAAAAGTGTTCTGGTTTCTGTTTTGATTCATCAACCAGTTGTTGGTAATGAGATTTGTTTGATAACCGTATGAGCCTTAAAACTTGATTTCTCACTTTTTTGTATTGGTCAGTGTTTCCTAGTGCTTTATATTGATCACGTGTTTTTATTGCTTGTATGGTTTCTGGTGTAATCCAATTTGGTTGAATAACATGTTTAACTCTATGCTTTTTCAAAAGAGAATGCCTATCAATGACATCAACAAATAGTGAGTACCAAGAATCAAAAGCATCATTGACATCATCAAACGTTTTTATAATATCCCATGGAACATACTTTAATTCCTCTTAGAACTTCTTTTCACTAAAATGTTTAAAAGATCTATATGAAATTGTACGATGAGATGATTTGGGGGTGAAAGCATTGGTCTTAAGAGTTAGAGATGTGGGGTAATGGACACTGAGACCAAATGAGGAGACATCAATAAAAAGCACATTATTTGAGGAACTGGAATAATATGGTGAATTAGAGCTGACGTTTTCCGGCGACAACCCTAGTAGGTTCAGTTACACGCTTAACCAGTCTAAATGAAGTTATGTAACTGAGACAGCAAGTTTTAATTTGTCGGTTTAATAAATCCCTGTTCATGTCACCAAATAGGCATACATTTTAGCTTCATTTAGAACTTTTCCCATCTGGTCTTAAAATATTTAATTCCATTTTACAGTGGAATTTGGATTCCTATAGAGGTAACCGACAAGAAAAGAGTTACTATTTTTAGGTGAAACTTCTAACCACATGCTTTCAAAATCATTAACTTCCAAGTTCTCCCTACGTTTATATATAATATCATCACGCACATAGGCCACAAAACTTCCTTATACATCAATTTTGTCTTTGCTAAAAAAAAATGAATGTGTTCAATTTGAAAAGCATTGTCTGTCTGGTCAGTCCCAAGTTGCTTCAACTCAGACCAAGAAATATTATTTTCTTTATATAGTAACATAAGTTTAATTTGATCAAGTTTACTTGCTGTTCTTACTCCTCTAATGTTGAGGTGACCAGTATGCATACATTTATCTCTTAATCCTAGAAGCAACACATTACAAGTATTTTGTCTCAGCAAGGGAGATAAATATGAATCAGATATACAAGAGTCTTGTAAATCATCATCATTTAGTAGAATATTATTTTTATATGCTTTTTTCATATTGACATTGCTGCTTACATCGCCAATTGTAGATCCGTCATGTACACAGCTTTTGCAATGAGAATATAACAATGTTGCATTTGCCAAATGGTTGCTGACATCGGTATTTAGACATAAACAGTTATTCATCACTGAATTGCAATTTTCACATATATGAAGTAGGACTGAATATTTGTTGAATAAAGTAAAGAATATGGCTTCTTGGCCAGAAACCTAATTATGTCCATGGCACTTGGACTGCTTGTGGCCAAAAAATCCTCATGAGTGAAATTTAAGTTGCTCCTTTTATCCGCAGTTGAACGTAAAGTGATTTGTTTCACTACACTTTAGGCACAGCTGGTGATGCTTTCCCACTCACTGATTTTCCCCACAAGAATTCTTGCTTCGTGTAGTATATTGTTCAGGTCCTCGGTCCGTCCACCTTGCAAAAACACATAATTGGAAATTGTCAACCAACTTCACGTTTGAGCAGCTTAACTCGATAGCATCTTGGAATCGTTTTACTCCTGAAGGTGAGAGATGGATTCTGTCCTTTCCATAGTAGCGGAGTGAGGGGTTGCCCTCTTTCTTGTAAAAATGGTCGTCCATGTTCACATAAGTCAGGCCATAGTCTTTGATTAGATTAGAGATGATGTGATTGTACTCTGATACGTCACAATCTCTGCGGGAAGCATGCACCACAGACAATTATCCCACATTGTGAATTAGCATTTTTGATATGCAAGAGAAGCTGATCAAGCTTCTCCTCAAAATACTCTAGATCTGTTCCACTAGAGGCATCACTGCCTTCAACAGAGATAATTACAGATGAAACGTGTTCCAGGTTAAAGAGCTTAATACGTTGAATGATGGTCTCAGTTGATGCTCCAGAAATACCTTGACAGTGGATACCTCCTCTAAGACCCTTTTCATTTATGCCCTTCACAACAAAGCCCCCAATTAACAAATATCTCTTGTCTACTATATGTGGAAGGGGGGTTGGATGATGTTGCTTCCTTTATCTGTTTGTGCTCTACCTATTTGTTTGTATGCTGCTTGTTTTGGGTCCCTCTATTTTGTTTATCAGAGAGGTTTTGTTATTTTTTCCAGCTGGATGTTCAGATGTAGTGTGAATTACACTAGAACCCTGTTGGATGGTTGAGGCATTACTTGCTACTTTGACATATGTTGTTGGATGGGTACAGGTCGTAACAGTAGAGTTCTCTTTTTTTCTGGGATGGGAGTTGTTTGTGATGTATCCTTCGTAATGTCCTTCAAAGTTACTCTGGTATTAGCATGTGTATCCATTTGTGTGGCTTTTGTTTTCCATCTTATAGCTGGGATAGGAGTTGTTTGTGTAGCTTGTCTTGCCTTCTGAGTGTGCTTAAAGTTGTTTTGACAGGGAGTATGCTCAGGAATAATATTATTTGTAATGATTATTGTTGTACATGTATGTGTTATAATACTGGCCATTTCAACATAGTTCACATGTCAGTTCTTATTTTCTTATTTTTTATTGAACTTTAACATGAAGTATTTGTAATGATTTTGCAGATGATGAATTTCCTCTCTCAGAACAGTGATTATTTTGTCACTTTCAGAACTGTTTACTGAAGAATAAACTTCAGATATATCATGCGGAGATGAGTCATGGTTCACTTAATTTTCAGTTCTGTGGGCTTGAGAAATGGGAACTGAAGCCCTTGTCTGAGAGTCAGTTAATTTCAGACTGGTGTTATCTACAATTTGTTGACAAGTGTTGATAAAAAAATTTACCCATTATGTATATTCTGACCGTTGTACATGAATTTTACCAGTTGTTGTGTGGAGAGTTATTGTGGCAGAATATTGCTCATCCATCGATTTATAGATCAATCCATTATGTGTGTGTATCCATTGGAAGTGTAGATTCTCATCTAAGAATTTCTTGATGGTTGGAAGTTTGTTTAAGTCTACTGTGATTGTAATACTCTGCATTTTATGTTGGATGTGAATTAAGCTTGGGACTGAAGAGGAAGAGTCAGCTATATTTGATTTAGGGGTTATACAATCCAGGTAGGTTGCATCCATTTCAAGTGAATATTTCTGTTCATTATTGAGACTGCCTATATTCTTGTCATCAACTGAGGGATTTTCTGGGGTAAATCCTGAAAATGAATTTGATGAGTCTGATTTGAAAAATTAGTAGATCCACTGAGATATGGAAGAAGTGGTCATTTTGTTTTACTTACAGTCCCTTGCTTGAAAACTCTCAATCAGATTTCCAAGACGACTGGTCCACTTCCACCACACCCGGGCAGCTTAACACCAAAGGAACAAAATGACACCAACAAGTAAGCCACAAAAAAATAAAGCCAAATAACACTGACCAAGGTCTGCGCATAAAAAGGTCTAGAAATCCCAGCTAAAATTTGTTTTATGTTTTACAATATTTTAATCACAAATGTTGGCAATATATGTTGAACTCTGAGGGGTGTACAAGGTCATCTGCTGGCCTGTACCAATCAATCTTAGGGCAGTCTTTCTCTAGTTTATGCACAAAACCATCCTCGGATAGAATTCATTTCATTTTCTTACATTTGGTTCTCCGTACCATTTTGAAAGTTGCAGTCCAGGACTCCTTCCTTGAAAGAAGTTGGAGTCCCAACCCAAAATATAGGAGTCCCAATAGCAATACTTTTTTTTCCCTTGCAAAAATTCTGAACATTCTGCATCTATTGTTGGGTCACCAATATATATGTCATCAGATCGCCAATGCTTATTCATTCTGAAATATATAGCATTATGGTAAAAGAATAAAAACTAAGGCAATTGTGAATAGTAATCAAAGTGATTGTTTGTGATGGAACAGCAAGAAGGAATCAAGGAAGAGATTACGGTTTATTTTCTATATTTATTTATTTAATTAGCTTAATTACATTTCAAAAGTTGTCGCCCCCCAGTATGGTCCTTGTTTTAAGCTTTCAGATCCTATTTTATTATAAAGCCAAATTCATCGTGCTTTTCTTATTAAAGAACAGAATAATAAATGGTAGTCAAGGTGTAATAGAAAATAAATTAATAACTCTTTTCACCAATAGGTCCCGTTTTCTCCTGAAGCGCGTCTGCCTACTTTCGTCTTTAATTTACTGCAAACGATGAGATACATCAAGACAAATATTGTGTGAAATTCGGCTTGAAATGGGTTGAAAAGTAACATTTGAGTGTTCTTGCAACTTTCCAATTCACATGTACAATTCATGTACAAAAACTGAAGTGTGTGTATCCTTCTAAAAGTCAAAAATGTACAGCAATGTATAGCAATCGAAACATATTTTGTACATTTCACGAAAGAACCAGGTGTGTTACGTCTTAATTACACACTTTTCTCAATTTCAAAGTTCGGTGTTATTCTGGGGACTGCAACAAAAGTCGGCATTATTCTAAGGTTTTGGGGGGAGGAAGTACTAAAAGTTTGTGGATTCGAGCTGTATTTCTGGGCCCTCGTCAAGTAACTTATATAAACACGACAGAAAGTGACAAGAATATTCTCCTGGAAGTGCTGAAAATGAAACTTTCCTGTGATGTTGTACAAAGACTGCGACTTAACACAAACACGCAGAAACGTGAGGCTGTTAACAGATCAATCAGCGTTTCCTCACCTAAAAATGTTAACTATTCAAGAAACTTTGAGGCAAGAGTGCATTCAACAATAGACAGACTTAATAACAGACTTGGATCATCATTGAAAACAAAAGAAAAACACTTGGGAGGTATACTTTCATGAAGGGCTCTGAGATCTCAGAATGAAATGAATCACAACTGTACCTACCATCAGTTGTATGAAAAGCATCCGGAAACCAGAAAACGTATACTGGCAAGACTGCATTTTGGCAATAAATGTTGAATTCAAAGGGGTGTAAAAGGTGATCTGTTAGCCTGTACCAGTCAGTCTTAGGGCAGTCTAGACCAGTTTATGCACAAAGACCATACTCGGATAGAATTCATTTTATTTTCTTACACAGGGTTCTCCATAGGATTTTGAAAGTTGCAGTCCAGGACTTATCCTTGCAAAAAGTTGCGATCCCATCCCTACAAATAGGAGCCCCAATAAAACAATATTTCTTTTCTCCCTTGCAATAATTCTAAACATTCTGCATGTATTGTTGGGTCACAATATATATATGTCATCAGATTGCCAATCCTCATCAGGGTTGAGCAAATCCCATAGTCCAACATCCCGGACGATTCAATTTTGAACTCAGGCAAGTTAAATTTTCCAAGTCACTAGTCCAGGACAAGTGCTTTTTGTCAATTTTAAAAAAAGTTGGACAAGTGCTTATTTTCATGTCATAATCTCTTTATCTACATTTATCTGGCCGTTAACGCCCTCCATGCCAACTAAATGCTTGATTCTAACCCTCTCTATGTATTTATTTACATCCAGTATGACATCTACAGTTGGTCATTGATAACTCTTGCATGTGCACATGTTATATTGCCGCTTGACTGCAGCAACTAAATTATTAGCCAATCAAAACACGTGACACAAAACAAAGTTGATGTTTTAAACTGCTTCCTTGTACGTTGTATTGTGTTTACTTAAACCAGATCCACACAAACGACTCACCCTATGATTTTAATCCAGTGAATCAATCCAGTTAAATTAATGAAAGGCACTTTACCGACATTTGTGTCAGTTTTCTTTATGAATTGATTAAATGGCAGTGGTGATTCTTTAATTTTTACTAATAATTGATTATACAGAGGATTAACTTCCACGTCCGATATTACGTTCGAAGTGAAACAATTATGCTAATTAAGGAACTGTCTCTGCTCATATTTAAAGGACAAAATGTATGTTATCATCACTTTAGAAGTAGTTGTCAAACAAGGCAATACTTACGTTGTGGATAAAATGAGGTTACTATATTACTTTTTTCAAAGAAGTTAATAAGGAAGAGTTGGAGAAGGAAAATTAATGTTAAAGCGGAGGAGTAAAATGTAAGACTGCCACTGAGTGTAAGGTGAACTTTTCTCCAAAGAGACATAAGCCAGACTCTGGCAAAAAAATGTTGAAAATGTGACACTACTAAGAGACTGAGAAATTTTCAGCCAGATTGGGTTGATAGTTATCCCTGGGCTTGAATTCATTGACTCAGAAGCAAAAATGTTTTGCAGTTATTGCAAACAATATTCCAAACTGACACAGGTTGTAAATTCAACCAGTGTATTTGTCAATGGAACTAAAAAATTCAGGATTAAACCAATCAAGTCTTGTGACAGTTCTGGACCTCACAAGGCCTGTGCAGTTAGGGAAAGTCTGAATTCCAGTAAATTCCGTTCCATTCTTGCTGATGGAAGGACTGATTCTACTGTATTGGAGTAAGAAATAGTGCATATAAGATACCTAGCTGATGGAAAACTGAAAACCTCTTATGTAACAAAATGTATAATATCAACCTATGTTTTTGAAAAATTAAATTCTATTAAGAAATAAATATGTTGTACATTATTTCATTTGTTCTTACTATGGATTAAATTGCAAACATCTCATCAAATCTTGACAAGTAATTTAAATTTGGGACAAGTGAAAAGGTAAGTGGGACAGTGGATTTTTCTGAAACCTCTTTTCCTGGACAAGTTGTGAACAAGGCATGTCTTGCATGTGGAACCTACAATGGAAGTGTCAACACCTACACTACTCCACATTTCATGTTCCTGATGCAAAAAGATTGGAATAATATGTAAATAACGGTAAACGGACAAAAAGTCAGAGCACAAAAAGTCACAAATACACATAAGACAGAATGTCACTGGACAAAAATCACAAATACACATAGAACAGAAAGTTACAGGATAAAAGTCACAAATACACACAGGACAGAAAGTCACGGGATAAAATGTCACAAATACACATGGGATAGAAAGTCACAATTTGAATTATCATAGTAATGGAAGACAAACAGTCACAATTTGAATTATCATAGTAATGGAGGACATGTAGGACTAACTCGCAGGATATACAGTCACATTCCATAAGTATTTATATTAATTATTACAATACCTTGATGACTTTACAGGACAAGAGAAATTATTTGCCAATTTAAGCCTTAAGTACTATGACACTGAGATCATGTACAAGTACAATTTTGGTTTCAATCTGTAATTACTTTTAAAATTAGTATGCAGAAAATAAAACCCTTTTTGTGCTAAGTGTCTTTAATTTCCATGGTTTCAAATATGGGCATATGAGCAAAAACCAGTATGTTTTATTGAATTTTTTTTTATAAAAGTCCAAGCCTTTGTCAAAGAAATCATTCCAAAATGGATATCATCACCAGCAACAAGGGTGGTCCTAAACTCAATTTTGAAGATTACCAGTATACTAGACATGGAATATGTAAGATCAAGCAATGGTGGAAGTGAACACTTAGGTCCTGCAAGAGGTGTAGATTCAGTTTGTCCACAGACTTGCAATACCAAAATCTAACTCCAGGATAGCCACATAATCATGCTTCTGACAAAACAACTGTGAAACTAGCAAAAACACACAACAACATGAGAGACAACGCTTTGTAAACTCATGATGCACACAGCCAGAATGCTGCAGAATGTGTATCAACTTTTTTGAATGATGTCCACGCCATGCTGCCAGTTGAAGAAAACTGTACAAGGACAATTAGACACTATACACCACAGATAACTATTACAGCAACACTTTCAGATCCAACTATTCCTGTGGAGTTGACTAAACTTTTGAAGATGAACAGCAGCCATTTTTTATTTATGACAATTGTCCAGATGCAATTAATTAAGTTGTGTCCTATAAAAACCTGCAACATTGCACAATTCAAATTGTGACATTTTGTCCTTCATTGTCTCTCATCATAGTGAAAATTCAAATTGGGACTTTTTGTTCTGTGACAATCTGTCTGTGCATGACATCTGTGATGGAATATCAACTTCTATCATTCGTTTTTTTGCTCTGTCTCCGTCTGTCAGTTTGTCTCTTTCTCTGTCTATCTCTCTCTCTCTCCCTCCCTCTCTATCTCTCTTTCTCGCTCTCTATGGCTGTGAAAAGAAGTTAGTTACACCTTACACACATACGGTCATCTTTCCTATATGCTCAATATCCATTTCAACCATGTGCATGAAAACAACTTTCCTAAGAAGCTGATACCAAAGTGACTGAGCACAGGACCCATAAAGGGATGTAATGTTCTGCACTTTCTGTTATGAGACTTAGGAGAAATATGAAGTGCACAGACCTGTGAAATTTAGGCAGGATCAATAAAAATTTTATTACTGTATTAATAAGGATCACTGAAAAATCTGAATTTCAAGATATGTACATGATACACCATTTCGAATTATCAAACATGAAATATCAAAATTAATGAAGTCAGAGTAACATAAACTCACCTAATCAAGATCTTGGTCTTTTGTGAAAAATAAATTGTTTTTGTGAAGAATTTAATCTTTTCAGACAAGAAAACAAAATATTTATTGTGAAACGTTTTTGCCATACACCCTGAGGAACTGCAACAATAATAATCAAGAAGAAACAATTCAGCTGATAAACTATTCATACAAAAAGATTTATATTTCTATGACTGGCATGCTACTTATTAAAATATACTAAAGTACTATAACACACACACACACACACACACAGAAAATGTTAGTAGAAATCATACAAAAGGATAAAAAGAGCAATTTACTCCATGTGTATAACTGACATCAGAATAGATGAGAAGTCTAGGTCTGCCTGCAATCTCAATCATACATATACTAATATGTTTTATATCATAGGCTGTGTATTGCAATAGCTATCAATATATGATGTGTATCATTTCAACTAATGTAATGATTGAACATATATATATATATATATATATATATATATATATATATATATATATATATATATATACCTATTATGAAAAGTAAACATTATTTGCAGGTAATTATTTAAGTTGAGTAACTCTTGTTTATACAATGAAAGGCCGTCCATCACACAAAGCAAAACATGTTTGTCCAGTATTAGCTTATCTTATTCTTCTGGGACTGCCAGCATTAGAACATTACATGCTGAATCTGTCCCATTTGAAATCTGCGTATAATAGACACACACTACATGTTTACTTAATCTATCAGCAAACAAATGTCCAATGAACATAAGCATTGTCACGGAAATGTCTCGGTATAATCAAACTTTAAACATACTGTGCTGATTGCGCTTTTTAATAAATTTTTTCAGTCATGCTGAGCACGCAAACCCATTAATTGAGTGTTAAGCTATACCTTTTCACTCAACAAGGTGCAATTGCACATGCATTTTCAGATATTTAGGGTTTTATCCCTGTACACATGAATGGCATGCTGTGTATAATGGTTTTGTGTTGCGTGTAAGATGTCTCATTAATGCATAAAATAACTGGGCTTATATTCAGTGTGATTAGAAATTGTTTGGGTTTTTGGACACTGAGTATAAATACTATGTAATTACTTGGTCGTGAAAAGTACAATGAACACTGTTTTTTTTTTTTTTTTTCTTAATAAATAATGAATGTATGGACAAAAATGTGCTAGCTGCTTGGCCTACTCTTTCTTTTCCTGATAGACTGGGAAGGAAGGATTGGGTCATTTGACATTTTCCTCTTGTAGTCCTGAACAGGGGGTATCTGGATGCATGACCTCCTCTTCCTCCTGTTGACCCCAACTAGAAGGAGCTGGCTAATCAATCTCAACTTCTTCCTGCTGGTGGCCCTGATTGGGGCTAGCTAACAGCTCATCTGTTTTTTTCCTCCTGGTGGCTCCAACAAGAGGAAACCGGCCGCTCAACCTCATCTTCATGGTGGCCTAGAGCATATGGTGGTAGCCGCTTGACCTCTTCCTTCTGGTGGATTTCAGCATCAGCATCTTTCTCCTGGTGGCCCTGACAGGATCTACCTAATAGCACAACTGCTTGGTGGATCCTATGGGAGAGCTGGATGTTCTTTCTCTTCAGCCTGTTCCACCTGGTGACATTGACATGTGGGAGGTGACTGCTCAACTTCATTATCTACTTCGTGAGCACCATAAATACAAGAATAATTGTTTGTCAATTTACTATTGAACGATATAATTCCTCTATAAACTTTGTAAACAGAAGAGCTATCACAGGAAATAGTTATGGATTACTTTAATATCAAAGATAGAAACTAAAAAGGCTACAGTGGTCCGGTGATCACTGTCCTGTCTAATATTAGCCTAGTAAAAAACCAACAAACTGGCATTAGTAGGATACTTTCTGTATATTGTTTCAAATGCTTTTGATAGTATATATTATACAAAACAATTGCTTTTTGATAAAGTTGTGCAAAGGTTATTCTATTTTTAGTAATGGTATCATCACTTGTATAAATATGAAGGAACTTCAAGCTTGAATAATTTTGCAACATACAGCCAGGTGAATAAAATCAGTGGCAAGGGAAAACTTTTTATCTACCACTAATATATATCATAATTTTGAAGGTATAAAAACAATATTATAAATTTATTCTCATATCTAAAGCTGCTCCTATAATGTAAACACTTGCATATCTAAGCAAACTTGTATTCAGAAATTCTTATTCAAATTATCATCCTGATGTTAGATTTAATTGCACTTCTTTCTTATATTTTGTATTCTGGTCTATATTATGCTTAAAAGGAACTGCCAACTCCCTAATTATTTTGATTGTACACAATCTGAACTATTTAAACACATTGCAACACAATAGTGAATCTAAGAACTGAAGCATCTGCATGCCAACATTCAAACAGTATTTTGAAATAAACTTATTCCTGTAAGTATTAAGGGTAAATGCAAAGAATACACTTTATTTGATTAGTCAAGATTTTGCTATTATGGTTATCATGCAGCTCTTAAAATTAATTAAAAAAATAAAAACAAACATAAATGCAAGGTTATCTAGAAATTACTGCCCTCGCTTAATTACTGTAAGTGACCATATCATAAGGCCAGCTGGTCATGCTTGGCAACATTTATGCATTTTTAAGAGTGACTACAACTCTCTGTGAAACTTTTGCGATATATAAAAGGTATGCACGTACATACCAAGTTTTATCAAAATCTGATCGAGCACAGGCACTCAGAAGCAAGTTGAATTAATATGCATTCATTAATGCGGTCAATTTTAAATTGGATATTGTACTTGCTAAGCAGATCGTAATATCTCTATTGACACTGCTTGCACAACATAGTACACAAAATTCAATCACCAGTCAGTATAGCAAAGTTGAGTAAAGAAAAAAATAAAAAAAAACATTCCTGCAAGTTCAAATAAGGACTATTTATTGTTTTTATCTTGGGAATTAGAAAGTCTTGACACTTTACTTTTACATATCTGCAATGTTAAATGAAACTTTCTTTATCGCAATTACAGTAGTAGCTACTGTCTCCAGAAAAGTAAATTTAAGACAATTTCCTCTGACAATTAAGTGTAAAAGGAAACAAACACTATTTATTCAATGACTTCAATGCAGATCTTTCGTTAATAGGATGAAATATGAAGTTCAGGCAATGCTTATAGAAACTCATCACTAAGTAATAAACTCTCGTAGATGTTTGTGATGAAAAATATCAGTATCTGTAGCTATTTCAACTTTGAGCTAGATATGAATTTTAAAGGTGTTTGATTATAAACTGTTCATGTTTGCCCATGGCGTGGCAACCATCTTTTTAGAGTTTTCCACTTATACAGTGACTATGCATGCAGTGCATAATGACTAGACAAAAATGCATTTCTACGGTTAAGAACATGTCTATTCAAGAAGAAGACAGAATTGAATATTTATACTCCTTAACTGTCCTCCATTGGCTTTACAAATATAAGACACAATATATACATACTGCTTTGATATAAATGTTTTAAGTGAGTTTTGAAGAAACATTGTTAGATTCTTGAGACGATTTCCAGCAAAAACTAAGATATTGCCTTTCTTTTGTAAAAATATATAACTTATCACTATATCTTGAAGTTATAAGTATATAAGAAAACATATTAAAAAATGAAATAGAATGATTACTTAAACAGAAAATAATTCCAATACAGATTATTCTAATTTAGGTCTAGACTTGTTAACCATGCTTGTATTGCCATTCAAAATAAACTAACACTAAGGAACAAGGAATGCAGACAAAATAGTATACTCTTACGACTCCAGGTCTTTAAAAAAGATGCAACAGAAACAAAGTTAAACCAACAATGTAAGTAATATTAACAAGCAATTTATTTTCCTATAATGCAAAGTGAAATTCAAGAGATACGTACAATATTGTGAATCAAATTCCGAATAATCCTAAATGTCCTAATCACAAATCCAAAAATATAGAATGTTCCGAATGTTCCGAATGAGTTCCAATAGTCTTGAATGTTCTGATGTAACAAAATGATACAATCCAGAATGTCTTTGAATGAGTTCACAAAAGTCCAAAGTAATGTATTAATTCAAAAGTCAGTGAGCGATTTAGTAATTCCAATGAATATATGAAATAAATAATTCCTCTCGAATTATATCTGATTTCAACGGCATAAAGTATAAAATCTGATCTCCAATGGATTCCCACAGACCGATCTAAAACAGGAATTAATTATTTGTTTACCAAATCCGTATTTATACACATTTTCACTTGGCATATATCAACAGAATCTGAAGCAATAAAATGGGAAAAGCCCAGTCTAAAGGTCAAGACGACTGACCTTGAACTCGAATTCTTGTAAACGGCCTGTTTACTAATGATCAGAATCTAAAGTGCTACTTACCTCTATAGACAAGATTTAAACACATACTATAGATTAAATATACATAACAATACAAACATTATGTATTCATTTCTACATTGTTGTAAAATTTATTCTTAAACCCTCCACATCTCTCCAACGCTAAGTTGCTTATTATCCAGAAATAGCAACATGTTATTTGAAATACACCACAACAGCATTTTGAAATAAAATAATGTGTGTTCATGCTGTAAGCAAGCAAGCGCCGTAATTGTAGTTCATACATCGGAGCTGATACCATTAGAGACTGTTTGTTATTACAATTTAAAATGGAAATGAAAGTTGTTTTCTTGGATGGTGATAAAATAAAATGTAACCTCCATTTTTTTAAACACTTGTTGAAAAAGGACTGGAAATTAAAGGTGGAAGATGGTCAAGGGTTTATATCCATGTAGGTAACATGCGCGTGTACACATTTTACTAGAAATAGTTAGTTGGTTGCATCCTTTGACCCTAAAAATGAATTCTCTTAAAACATACATATTGAGCTTTAATGTTATTATGATGCACAAATATCTGCTAATCAATTTCACTCACCTATAGAACAATGGGAAATCTCTGAGGTAACAGGATGATACATGTACAATCAAATCTAAACTCGTACAATTTGTCTATAACCTGTGCTTAATTTATTGGTATAAGTGAGACAGGCAAAACAAACTCTGAAGGAATTCTTGAACAAAGCAACGGTGACAATAGAATGGGACAATTAAGTTTACCTTGTGTATGACTATTTTGAGAAGAAAATTTAACATCTCGTGGCGACAATAAATGGGACAATTAAGTTTACCTTGTGTATCACTATTTTGAGAAGAAAATTTAACATATCGTGACGACAATGTGGGCTAGTGTTCAAGTCTATATGTTGCTTTTCCTGAACAATGTAAGATTAAATTATTGCCAAAATAAAAAAGTATACAAATCATAATATTTACTTTGTGGGTACATAATTAACAGAAACATTCACTTGCATAAAAATCACAATGATGTATTTTTAAGGCGAAAACACATAATCTTGTGTGTGTGTGAGAGAGAGAGAGAGAGAGAGAGAGAGAGAGAGAGAGAGAGAGAGAGAGAGAGAGGGGTGGGGGGGGGGGAAGGGAGGGAGAGAAAGAGATCAAGGGTTGATGACTCTCTAGTTTGTTTTGTTTTCCCCCATACAAAATGTCCTCAGACAAGTGTCACTCAGAGTCATCAGTTAATGAGACGTATTTTTTTCGTTAATAATTTCTGGGCTGCTCGATAGAGAAACTGCTTTCTTTTGCGCATCTTGAGGATCAACAACACATATAAAACAAATATCTATATTTACTGCTGTGCATGTATGGGCTTCCTCTAAAAATAAACTCTCAACCGATTGATTCAACAAAAATGTAAATCTTTATAATGGATTAAAAGTGAAACATAGTCACACCTAATGCAGGCAATCAAAAGTTTGTATAATTTGTATTAACACAATTAAATTACAACGAACATTTAAAACATCATTTTGCTTCATTTTCTTATATCTGTAAGGTAATTGTGTATGGAGGAAGCATTTATGATAACTAACCATTTTGCTGACTGGGCATGTACAGCCGACCCAAAGAAACCTGTTTGAATTTGTTCATCACAGTCGGATTACTAGGAAATGCATTCATGTGACCAGGTGCTGAAACAATTAATATATACAATTTATAATAAATTTTTCTTCATTCAAGATGGCATAAAAATCAAACAAGCCTTTGTATGTAAGTACTTTTGGTATTTTTTAAATTTGAAAACTATGCCTTGTATCGTGTATTTTAAATGAAAGCACACAAAACGTTATTGTCCTTTGTTTAAAATAAAATTTTGACAATCTATTATAATCTAAAATATTCAATGAACGGTTCATAAAGTGATATGCAAACTCGTCTGTTACACCCAGATTGAAGAACAAAAAATAGACCAATTCCTGCCCTTTATTTGAAATAAAATGAGCCAATAGTGTGATCATAATGTGTCAACCTTATAATAAAATGAGATAGCATTTAGCTGAAGCATTTTAAAAGGTTAATTTCATGACAACCCAAATAAATAACCATATTTAATATAGGATTCTCCTCTCTTGTTGCTGTCAATCATATTCTAACAACACAGGAGAATTTGAAGTCTACAATTATAATCATCAGTCTTTGCAAAGTTTCAGCTTTCACGTGACTTCTTGAAGGTGTGATAGCGTTTTTCTTCTTTTTTCCACCATAGTGGAATACAATTCTTCGTTGGAAGTTTCACTTTGTTTTATTGTTGCCTCATTTGTTGTTGGTCTACCATTTTGTGCACTAGAGCCATGATATTTGCAACTATTTTTTTTATCGCTTCGACGATTTGACAAAAAAAAAAAAGTTACTTATTAATTCTTTCATATCTGTCTCTTAGCGAATGTTCGCAAAGTATACAATTGATAAATGGAGCTACAAATAACGTCATCAGAAGCACATGCTTATGAGAATTTCAGAAACTACACATTTATATTTCAGTCAAAAATGTTTATAAAACAGGAGTGGATGTTAGCTCAATACGTTACTTGAATTAGCTTCATATTCTTCCATCGAGACTATTGCAATTCGGTCACATGCCAATCTTATTCTTAACCTCTCAACTAGGAAACATTATGGGATATTTACTGGTGTTCATCTGCATAATATCAATAATTGAGCATTTGGACATTTAATGATTACTTGGTGCATCTGTATATTATTCAAGGTAAAGAAACACACCTTGTTCATGTTTTGTGCCCTTTTTGACGCATTCTTTACCTATATTGCAGGATTTGGTGTCTACTTTAAGCAAATCCTGCAATGGCATGTCCTGACTGAAACACTGACTCATGGGACATCAAAGATAAGCCTAAGAAGTATAATTAGAAGCAGCTTTCTTGAATGAAGATGTTTATTATTAGTGACATTTTGGAAAAGTATGCCCTTAGCATGGAGGATTACTGTAACTGCATATATATATATATATATAAATTACCTTTCTATTCCACTCCATCTCCTGGTAAAACCACCATTCGATCTGATAAAAGCATGTCTTGTTGTATTTTTTAATTTTTTTATTTTTGTATGGCATCATTCATTATTACCATTCATATCCTTAAACACTAACAATGAATTATGAAAATTGACTTTCAAAAATCTTTAAAATGCTCTTGAATCTTTATGCAACAAAACTATTCCTTTGCTACAAATCAATGCCAATATAAAACATTCTATACTAGACTTCGATTTTAGTTTTGCGTGTCACTAATCATTTCTCATTCATATTACGTCACAAGTTATTGAGAGCACTAGCATTTTGATAAAATGCTGAAATCATAAAATTTCTATTTTACCATTTAGAAGAGCGAAGAACATTTATTATAATTATTAATAATAATCACAAGGACAAACAAAATTAATTTTCAAAGAATATATCTATCTATCTATCTATCTATATATTGAGCACACAACTTGTCATAGTGTCATAATTAAGCACTTAATTCTTAAATAAGAACTCTGTAAATATTTTTGTTTAAACTAGACCTAGCTGGTATGGGGGTAGAGGTGTGGTCCGATTACAGGCAATACACTAAACTATGTTGTTCACACATGTAATTGTTGCAGCCTTATTAAATAAGACTACGAGGCTAAAATTTATATAAAGTAAAAATTTTATATAGCAGTTTAAATTCTGATTACAAAACTACTGATAGTCAGGTGTCATATTCATGTAAATGTTTGAATAAAACTTCTTCCCAAAATGCAAACCAAAAACTGTAGTTTTATCCACTTAATGACAATCTAATTCTCAGTTCTTTTACCAAATAGCTACTTTTTCAAAGTAGTCGCCCCCCAGTATGGTCCTTGTTTTAAGGTTTCAGATCCTATTTTATTATAAAACCAAATTCACCATGCTTGTCTTATTAATAAACAGAATAATAAATGGTAGTGAAGGTGTAATAGAAAATAAATTAATAACTCTTTTCACCTGTAGGTCCCGTTTTCCTCTGAAGCGCGTCTGCCTACTATCTTTTTTAATTTACTGCAAACGATGAGATACATCAAGACAAATATTGTGTGAAATTCGGCTTGAAATGGGTTGACAAATAACATTTTCTACCACTTGCAAAGAAGTCTGAACATAAGCTGAATGGGAATTGCAGACTTTTGAGCAATATTTTGAAAAATGTCTACATGGATAAATAAACTGGACTTTTTCTTCTTAAGGTTCTGCCTAAATATCATAGGTACTAACGTCATAATAGATATGTCTTCCTTGTTCCTTAAATTAAAATGGAGACTCTGCCCCACGTAGTGTTCTTGCAACTTTCCAATTCCCATGTGCAATTCATGTACAAAAACTGAAGTGTGTGTATCCTTTTAAAAGTCAAAAATGTTCAGCAATGTATAGCAATCGAAACATATTTTGTACATTTCACGAAAGAGCCAGATGTGTTACGTCTTAATTACACACTTTTCTTAATTTCAAAGTTCTCAAAGAACATATATGGCTTGAATTTAAGGTAATCCTACAAAATCATCGTACTTTCCTGTCATCAGAACACAAATCATTTTCCTATTTAATCTTTTAATTTGCCTGTCAATACCGAACATTCCACCGTGTCCAAATACTAATAAATCATGTTGATGTAAATTATCTTCAAATATGAACTCAACAGTGAAGTTCTTGTCATAGGTTAACTGGAGAAGATGGACTGTAAACAAATCAATGTGCAATGGGTCACAGATTTCAATCCCCCATCCACACTAATACCTCATTACTCACTGTGCACTGTCGCCAAAATGCATGCAGACAACCACAACAGAATGCTCATATTCTACAGAATAAACAATTACCTTTAAATCAATACCAAGAATGTCTAAATCTAACTCCTGGATCACCGCCAAAATGAGTGAGGAAATTTTGTTTTCTAAAAATAGACTGGGACTACACTGACCAGGAGTATTAATTGTGGCCTGAGTTCGATCAGAGTTAGAATTTTTACCTGAATGGACGCCACTGTTCTGTGAATTCACTTTCGAGATATGTTTGGTCCAGCAAGAGATCTCTCAACAGTGTGCGTTAATTTACTCCCTAGCCTAGACATAGGAGTTTACAAAATCGTGAAGAAACATGAAGTTACAGCAGTGGAAAAACATACAAGTGTGATATTTGAAATCACGTTTGTAGAAACTCTGCAATCTGACAAAACCATTCAAATGTGAAGTTCTGGGATTAAGGGTTGCACCACTGTGTAGATAATGATGTATTCACGAGGACACATACTCAAAAAAAAAAAAAAATAATAACATAAAATTTTTTGAAGATTGTAATGAAATGTTTCGCCGAAGTGGTCAGCCAAATGTGCACAGAAAGATCAATGCTTGAGAGGAACCATTCAAATGTGAAGTATGCTATGATAGGTTTAGTCTGAGTGGAAATCTGAATAAGCATATGATGGAAGATGCTGGAGAAAAACCATTAAAGTATGAAGTATGTGACGAAAGATTTATCCAGAGTGGACAAATATCAGCGCACATGACGAGACATACTGGAGAAAAACCATTCAAGTGTCAAGTATGTAATAAAATGTTTAGTAGGAGTCGACATCTAACAATGCATATGAGGATACATACTGGAGAAAAACCATTTAAGTGTGAACTGTGTAATAAAATGTTTAGTCAGGGTGGACAGCTAACAATGCACATGAGGATACATACTGGGGAAAAAACATTTAAGTGTGAAGTATGTAATAAAATGTTTAGTTTTAGTGCACACCTAACGTTGCACATGAGAATACATACTGGAGAAAAACCATTTAAGTGTGAGGTATGTAATAAAATGTTCAGTCAGGGTGGACATCTAACAAAGCACATGAGGATACATACTGGAGAAAAACCATTTAAGTGTGAAGTATGTAATAAAATGTTTAGTCAGGGTGGACATCTGACGAAGCACATGAGGATACATACGATACATACTGGAGAAAAACCATTTATGTGTGAAGTGTGTGATAAAAGGTTTAATGAAAGGGGAAATCTGAGTAACCACATGAGGATACATACTGGGGAAAAACGATTTAAGTGTGAAGTGTGTAATAAAATGTTTAATGAGACTGGAGGTGTAACGAAGCACATGAGGGTACATACTGGAGAAAAACCGTTTAAGTGTGAAATATGTAATAAAATGTTTAGTTTTAGTGCACACCTAACATTGCACATGAGGATACATACTGGAGAAAAACCATTTAAGTGTGAAGTATGTAATAAAATGTTCAGTCAAGGTGGAAATCTAACAGAGCACATGAGGATACATACTGGAGAAAAGCCATTTAAGTGTGAAGTATGTAATAAAATGTTTAGTCGCAATGGAAGTCTGAACAAGCACATGAAGATACATACAATGTATACAAGTAGCATAGTGTGACACTTGAAGCACAAAAATGATATTTGAGGTATATAAATGAAGTATCTGATAAAAGGTTTAATGAGAGGGAACATCTGAATAACCACATGAAGATACATATTGGGGAAAAACCATTTGAGTGTTAAGTACATGTATGTAATAAAATGTTTAGTAGGAGTTTAGATCTAACAATACACATGATGATACATACTGTGGAAAAACCATTTAAGTGTGAGGTATGTACTAAAATGTTGAGTCGAAATGCAGATCTCATGATGCACATGAGGACACATACTGGAGAAGTGTGTAATAAAATGTTGAATGAGAGTGGAGATGTAATGAAGCACATGAGGATATATACTGGAGAAAAACCATTTAAGTGTGAAGTACGTAATAAAATGTTTAGTCTCAATGGAAGTCTGAACAAGCACATGAAGGTACATACAATGTATACAAGTAGCATAGTGTGACACTTGAAGCACAAAATTGTTATTTGAAGTACAAAAATGACACTTGGGGTAAAAGGGGAATTTAACGATATACCACAGGTTTAACATGAGTAATGTATGACACTATGGGTAGTGTCAAGGGAATGGTGATGTTAAAAATGAACATGTGATTACCCCTTGTATCTACAAATGTTTTACAAATTATGACACTGGGTGGTGACAGTGGGGCAGGTGGGGGGAGTGGTTGTCATGCTGATTAATGCATCAAACAAACACTCCCAATCAAATTTCCATAACTACCCCACCCAAGTGGCTTAACATGAAAGGAAAAAAATGACACCAACAAATAAGCCACAAAAAAGAACAAATAAAGCAAATTTTAACACTGTGCAAGGTCTGCGCCATACAAAAGGCCTTGAAAAAACCACCTAACATTTTTTCTTTTTTATGTTTGTCCGAATTTTGGCAATAAATGTTGAATTCAAAGGCGTATAAAAGGTGATCTGTTATCCTGTAGCAGTCAGTCTTAGGGCAGTCTAGACCAGTTTATGCAACAAGACCATCCTCGGATAGAATTCATTTTATTTTCTTACATACATGTAGGGTTCTCCATAGGATTTTAAAAGTTGCAGTCCAGGACTTATCCTTGCAAAAAGTTGCAATCCTATCCCTACAAATAGGAGCCCAAATAAAACAATATTTTTTTTCTCCCTTGCAATAATTCCAAACATTCTGCATGTATTGTTGGGTCACAATATATATGTCATCAGATTGCCAATCCTCATCAGGGCTGAGCAAATCCCATAGTCCAACATCCAGAACTATTCAGTTTTGAAGTCAGGCAAGTTAAATTTTCCAAGTTACTAGTCGAGGACAAGTGCTTTTAGCCAATTTAAAAAAAAGTTGGGCAAGTGCCTATTTTTATGTCACAATCTCTTTATCTACCTTTATCTGGCCGTTAACGCCCTCCAGGCCAACTGAATGCTTGATTCTAACCCTCTCCATGTATTTATTTACATCCAGTATGACACCTACCAGTGGTCATTGATAACTCTTGCATGTGCGCATGTTATATTGCCGCTTGACGGCATGTTGGGCTAAGCAACTAAATTATTAGCCAATCAAAACAGTTGTATTGTGTTTACACAAACGACTCACCCTATGATTTTAATCCAGTGAATCAATCCAGTTAAATTAATGAAAGGCACTTTACCTACATTTGTGTCGGTTTTCTTTATGAACTGATTAAATGGCAGTGATGATTTTTTAATTTTTACTAGTAATTGATTATACAGAGGATTATCTTCTACGTCTGATATTATGTTCGAAGAGAAACAATTACGCTAATTAAGAAACTGTCTCTGCTCATATTTAAAGGACAAAATGTATGTTATGATCACTTTAGAAGTAGTTGTCAAGCAAGGCGATATTTACTATGTGGATAAAATGAGGTTACTAAATTATATTTTCAGAGAAGTTATTAAGGAAGAATCGGAGAAGGAAAATTAATGCTTAAGTAGAGGAGTAAAATGTAAGACTGCCACTGAGTGTCAGGTGACTATTTCTCCAAAGAGACATAAGCCAGACTCTGTGGCAAAAAAATTGTGAAAATGTGACACTACTAAGAGACTGAGAAATTTTCAGCCAGATTGGGTTGATAGTTATCCATGGGCTTGAATTCATTGACTCAGAAGCAAAAATGTTTTGCAGTTATTGCAAACAATATTCCAAACTGGCACAGGTTGTAAATTCAACCAGTGTATTTGTCAATGGAACTAAAAAATTCAGGATTAAACCAATCAAGTCTTGTGATAGTTCTGGACCTCACAAGGCCTGTGCAGTTAGGGAAAGTCTGAATTGCGGTAAATTCCTTTCCATTCCTGCTGATGGAAGGACTGATTCTACTGTATTGGAGTAAGAAATAGTGCATATAAGATACCTAGCTGATGGAAAACTGAAAACCTCTTATGTAACAAAATGTATAATATCAACCTATGTTTTTGAAAAATTAAATTCTGTTAAGAAATAAATATGTTGTACATTATTTCATTTGTTCTTACTATGGATTCAATGGCAAACATCTCATAAAATCTTGACAAGTAATTTAAATTTGGGACAAGTGAAAAGGTAAGTGGGACAAGTGATTTTTCTGAAACGACTTTTCCTGGACAAGTTGTGAACAGGGCATGTCTTGAACGTTGAACCTACAACGGAAGTGTCAACACCTACACTACTCCACATTTCATGTTCCAGATGCAAAAAGATTGGAATAATATGTAAATAACGGTAAACGGACAGAAAGTCACAGCACAAAAGGTCACAAATACACATATGACAGAATGCCACAGGACAAAAATCACAAATACACATAGAACAGAAAGTCACAGGATAAAAAGTCACAAATACACATGGGATAGAAAGTCACAATTTGAATTATCATAGTAATGGAAGACAAACAGTCAAAATTTGAATTATCATAGTAATGGAAGACAACCAGTCACAATTTGAATTATCATAGTAATGGAAGACAAACAGTCACAATTTGAATTATCATAGTAATGAAGGACATGTAGGACTAACTCGCAGGATATACAGTCACATTCCATAAGTATTACTATTAATGATTACACTACCTTGATGACTTTACAGGACAAGAAAAATTATTTGCCAATTTAAGCCTTAAGTACTATGACACTGAGATCATGTACAAGTACAATTTTGGTTTCAATCTGTAATTACTTTTTAAATTAGTATGTAAAAAATGAAACCCTTTTTGTGCTAAGTGACTTTACTTTCCATGGTTTCAAATATGGGCATATGAGCAAAAACCAGTATGTTTTTTTTGAATTTTTTTTATATATAAAAGTCCAAGGTTTTTGTCAAAGAAATCATTCCAAAATGGATATCATCACAAGTAACAAGGGTGGTCCTAAACTCAGTTTTGAAGATTACCAGTATACTAGACATGGAATATGTAAGATCAAGCAATGGTGGAAGTGAACACTTAGGTCCTGCAAGAGGTGTAGAGGCAGTTTGTCCACAGACTTGCAATACCAAAATCTAATTCCAGGATAGCCGCATAATCATGCCTCTGACAAAACAACTGTGAAACTAGCAAAAACACACAACAACATGAGAGACAATGCTTGGTAAACTCATGATGCACACAGCCAGAATTATTTTGAAGACATTTTAGTACTTTATCATCAATTATGAGGGGTATTTCATAGAAAGTACTGTCAGGAAGTTTTTCATTACAAACATGTGAAAGTTCCTCAAGATTATAAGGAGTAATTGGTTCTCTAATATTATCAGCAACAGTAGCGAAAAAGTTGTTGAACTCATTGACAATATCTTCATTATTATTGATGCATAAACAATCTTTTCTTAAGGTGCAACAATTATTAGAATGTGAATGTGAATGACCTTTACAAGCTCCAAGTGCTTTAAAATGTTTCCAAAAGTGTTCTGGTTTCTGTTTTGATTCATCAACCAGTTGTTGGTAATGAGAATTGTTTGATAACCGTATGAGTCTTAAAACTTCATTTCTCACTTTTTTGTATTGGTCAGTGTTTCCTAGTGCTTTATATTGATCACGTGTTTTTATTGCTTGTATGATTTCTGGTGTAATCCAGTTTGGTTGAATAACATGTTTAACTCTATGCTTTTTCAAAAGAGAGTGCCTATCAATGACATCAACAAAGAGTGAGTACCAAGAATCAAAAGCATCATTGACATCATCAAACGTTTTTATAATATCCCATGGAACATACTTTAATTCCTCTTAGAACTTCTTTTCATTAAAATGTTTAAAAGATCTATATGAAATTGTACGATGAGATGATTTGGGAGTTAAATCATTGGTCTTATGAGTTAGAGATGTGGGGTAATGGACACTGAGACCAAATGAGGAGACATCAATAAAAAGCACATTATTTGGAATAATCTGGTGAATTAGAGTTGACTTTTTCCGGCGACAACCCTAGTAGGTTCAGTTACATGCTTAACCAGTCTAAATGAAGTTATGTAACTGAGACAGCAATTTTTAATTTGTCGGTTTAATAAATCCCTGTTCATGTCACCAAATAGGCATACATTTTAGCTTCATTTAGAACTTTTCCCATCTGGTCTTAAAATATTTAATTCCATTTTACAGTGGAATTTGGATTCCTATAGAGGTAACTGACAAGAAAAGATTTACTATCTTTAGGTGAAACTTCTAACCACATGCTTTCAAAATCATTAACTTCGAAGTTCTCCCTACGTTTATATATAATACCCTCACGCACATAGACCACCAAACCTCCTTATACATCAATTTTGTCTTTGCTAAATAAAATGAATGTGTTCAATTTGAAAAGCATTGTCTGGCTGGTCAGTCCCAAGTTGCTTCAACTCAGACCAAGAAATATTATTTTCTTTATATAGCAACATAAGTTTAATTTGATTAAGTTTACTTGCTGTTCTTACTCCTCTAATGTTGAGGCGACCAGTATGCATACATTTATCTCTTAATCCTAGAAACAACACATTACAAGTATTTTGTCTCAGCAAGGGAGATAAATATGAATCAGATATACACGAGTCTTGTAAATCATCATCATTTTGTAGAGTATTATTTTTATATGCTTTTTTCATATTGACATTGCTGCTTACATCGCCAATTGTAGATCTGTCATGTACACAGCTTTTGCAATGAGAATCTAACAATGTTGCATTTGCCAGATGGTTGCTGACATCGGTATTTAGACATACACAGTTATTCATCACTGAATTGCAATTTTCACATATATGAAGTAGGACTGAATATTTGTTGAATAAAGTAAAGGATATGGCTTCTTGGCCAGAAACCTAATTATGGCACTTGGACTGCTTTTGGCCAAAAAATCCGCATGAGTGAAGTTTAAGTTACTCCTTTTATCTGCAGTTGAACGTAAAGTGATTTGTTTCACTACACTTTAGGCACAGCTGGTGATGCTTTCCCACTCACTGATTTTCCCCACGAGAATTCTTGCTTCGTGTATTATATTGTTCAGGTCCTCGGTCCGTCCGTCTTGCAAAAACACAGAATTGGAAATTGTCAACCAACTTCACGTTTAAGTAGCTTAACTCGATAGCATCTAGGAATCGTTTTACTCCTGAAGGTGAGAGATGGATTCTGTCCTTTCCAAAGTAGCGGAGTGTGGGGTTCCCCTCTTTCTTGTAAAAATGGTCGTCCATGTACACATAAGTCAGGCCATAGTCTTTGATTAGATTAGAGATGATGTGATTGTACTATGATACGTCACAATCTCTGCAGGAAGCATACACCACAGACAATTATGCCACATTGTGAATTAGCATTTTTGATATGCAAGAGAAGCTGATCAAGCTTCTCCTCAAAATACTCTAGATCTGTTCCACTAGAGGCATCACTGCCTTCAACAGAGATAATTACAGATGAAACGTGTTCCAGGTTAAAGAGCTTAATACGTTGAATGATGGTCTCAGTTGATGCTCCAGAAATACCTTGACAGTGGATACCTCCTCTAAGACCCTTTTCATTTATGCCCTTCACAACAAAGCCCCCAATTAACAAATATATCTTGTCTACTATATGTGGAAGGGGGGTTGGATGATGTTGCTTCCTTTGTCTGTTTGTGCTCTACCTATTTGTTTGTATGCTGCTTGTTTTGGGTCCCTCTATTTTGTTTCTCAGAGAGGTTTTGTTATTTTTTCCAGCTGGATGTTCAGATGTAGTGTGAATTACACTAGAGCCCTGTTGGATGGTTGAGGCATTATTTGCTACTTTGACATATGTTGTTGGATGGGTACAGGTCGTAACAGTATAGTTCTCTTTTTTTCTGGGATGGGAGTTGTTTGTGATGTATCCTTCGTAATGTCCTTCAAAGTTACTCTGGTATTAGCATGTGTATCCATTTGTGTGGCTGCAGTATTCCTTCTTATAGCTGGGATAGGACTTGTTTGTGTAGCTTGTCTTGCCTTCTGAGTGTGCTTAAAGTTGTTTTGACAGGGAGTAGCTCTGGAATAATATTATTTGTAGTGATTATTGTTGTAATTGTATGTGTTATAACACTGGCCATTTCAACATAGTTCACATGTCAGTTCTTATTTTCTTAGTTTTTATTGAACTTTATCATGAAGTATTTGTAATGATTTTGCAGATGATGAATTTCCTCTCTCAGAACAGTGATTATTTTGTCACTTTCAGAACTGTTTACTGTAGAATAAACATCAAATATATCATGCGGAGATAAGTCATGGTTCACTTGATTTTCAGTTCTGTGGGCTTGAGAAATGGGAACTGAAGCCCTTGTAGTTGAGTCAGTTAATTTCAGACGTGTTATCTACAATTTGTTGACAAGTGTTGATAAAAGAATTTACCCATTATGTATATTCTGACCATTGTACATGAATTTTACCAGTTGTTTTGTGAAGAGTTACTGTGGCAGAATATTGCTCATTCATCGATTTATAGATCAATCCATTATGTGTGTGTATCCATTTCCATTGGAAGTGTAGATTCTCATCTAAGAATTTCTTGATGGTTGGAAGTTTGTTTAAGTCTACTGTGATTGTAATACTCTGCATTTTATGTTGGATGTGAATTAAGCTTGGGACTGAAGAGGAAGCGTCAGCTATATTTGATTTAGGGATATACAATCCAGGTAGGTTGCATCCATTTCAAGTGAATATTTCTGTTCATTATTGAGACTGCCTATATTCTTCTCATCAACTGAGGGATTTTCTGGTGTAAATCCTGAAAATGAATTTGATGAGTCTGATTTTAAAAATTAGTAGATCCACTGAGATATTGAAGAAGTGGTCATTTTGTTTTACTTACAGTCCCTTGTTTGAACACGCAAGTCTGTCCTTATATCCTCAGATTGAGCTTACTTTGATTATTAATCCAGTTTCACACTTTATGCACAACTTAAATTAATTGCTGGTAGCACCTAGAACTAGTATATTTTTCTCAGGATAGTTGTATTTCCAAATATTTCAGGAGCTGTTAAACAGTCTTCTGCCTCGGCGGCCATTTACAGTAATTTCAGTTATGATAATTATGCACAATGTAATCCAAAATTAGGCACAAACTTACGAGTGTTACTTCCGTGGTCATGTGAATAAGGCAAAATGCATGCCTGATTATGAATGATTGTGAACTACGTCCTGTAAACACAATTCCTGACATGATACCCCACGAGGCATGAGGTAAATATTTTTCACAAATATGCAAGTGTTACAAGTGATGTATTTTATATACCCATACACTTCATTCGTCCTCACTGGAATGGTTTTCAAAGTTGGAACTCCATCTTGTTTCATAGCAAGTCATATATGCCAGATGTGAAAGTGAAGCCAAACCATGATACCTGCTTTATGGCCTAGAGTCTCTATCAAAAATTAATACTATATCTTTATTTCGTGTGTGTGTGTGTGTGTGTGAGTGTGTTTAAATTAAAACAACAATATATTGTTTGAACTTCTTTTTTGATTTTCTTGCGAGCGAACTAATCAGGACTCTTCAGAGGAATGAACCCTTGATCCAGTTAATCAAATTTGCACCAATAACCATTGTTTCATTCTATTACAATCTTCGAGCTTACGCATCTTCTGATTATTGAACCCTTCTTTCGGACCAATGAATCCTGAGACTAACACACCTTCGGACCACTGAACCTTTGGAAGATTGAACCCTTCCTTCGGACCAATGAACGTTCGGACTAACACACATTCGGACCACTGAACCTTAGGGCTACTGACCTTTCTTTCGGACTGATGACCCGTCGAAAACTTGAACCTTCGAAACAGTGAACCTTTTTCTCGTACCACAGAGCTTTCGGACCAGGGGACCTTCGGTCTATCCAAATGTAATCAGAATACATACTGGAGAAAAACCATTTACGTGTCAAGTATGTAACGAAATGTTTAGTGAGAATGGACATCTAACAATGCAAACAAGGACACATACTGGAGAAACCGTTTAAGTGTGAAGTATGCATTGAAAGGTTTAGTAACATTGGAAGTCTGAAGAAGCACAAGAGCATACATAAGCAGCATAGTGTGGCACTTGAGGTGCAAAAATGACACTTGAGGTACAAGGGGAATTTAACAATATATGTGTGGGTAGTGTCGATGGAATGGTAATGTTAAAAATGAACATGTGATTACCTCTTTCATGTATAAATGTTTTACAAAATATGACACTGTGGGTGGCAGTGGGGATTTGAGGTGGGATATCATGCTGAATCATGCGTCAAACAAAAACTCTGAATCAGATTTCTATGCCGACTGGTCCATCCCACCACACCCGGGTAGCTTAACACCAAAGGAACAAAATGAGACCAACAAGTAAGCCACAAAAAATAAAGCCAAATCACACTGACCAAGGTCTGCGCATAAAAAGGTCTAGAAATCCCAGCTAAAATTTGTTTTATGTTTTACAATGTTTTAATCACAAATGTTGGCAATATATGTTGAACTTTGAGGGGTGTACAGGGTCATCTGCTGGCCTGTACCAGTCAATCTTAGGGCAGTCTTTGTCTAGTTTATGCACAAATCCATCCTCGGATAGAATTCATTTCATGTTCTTACAGAGGGCTCTCCGTACGAGTTTGAAAGTTGCAGTCCAGGACTCCTTCCTTGAAAGAAGTTGGAGTCCCATCCCTAAATATAGGAGTCCCAATAGCAATACTTTTATTTCCCTTGCAAAAATTCTGAACATTCTGCATCTATTGTTAGGTCACCAATGTATATGTCATCAGATCGCCAATGCTTATTCGTTCTGAAATATATAGCATTATAGTAAAAGAATGAAAACTAAGGCAATTGTGAACAGTGATAAAAGTGATTGTTTGTGATGGAAGAGCAAGAAGGAATCAAGGAAGTGAGTACGGTTTATTGTCTATATTTATTTATTTAATTAGCTTAATTACATTTCAAAAGTAGTCGCCCCCTAGTATGGTCCTTGTTTTAAGCTTTCAGATCCTATTTTATTATAAAGCCAAATTCATCGTGATTGTCTTATTAAAGAACAGAATAATAAATGGTAATGAAGGTGTAATAGAAAATAAATTAACAACTCTTTTCACCAGTAGGTCCCGTTTTCCTCTGAAGCGCGTCTGCCTACTTTCTTCTTTAATTTACTGCAAACGATGAGACACATCAAGACAAATATTGTGTGAAATTCGGCTTGAAATGGGTTGAAAAGTAACATTTGAGTGTTCTTGCAACTTTCCAATTCACATGTACAATTCATGTACAAAAACTGAAGTGTGTGTATTCTTCTAAAAGTCAAAAATGTACAGCAATGTATAGCAATCGAAACATATTTTGTAAATTTCACGAAAGAACCAGGTGTGTTACGTCTTAATTACACACTTTTCTCAATTTCAAAGTTCGGTGTTATTCTGGGGACTGCAACAAATGTCGGCATTATTCTAAGGTTTTGGAGGGAGGAAGTACTAACAGTTTGTGGATACGAGCTGCATTTCTGGGCCCTCGTCAAGTGACTCATATAAACATGACAGAAATTGATAAGAATATTCTCCTGGAAGTGCTGAAAATGAAACTTTCCTGTGATGTTGTACAAAGACTGCTACTTAACACAAACGCCCAGAAACGTGAGGCTATGAACAGATCAATCCGCGTTTCCTTACCTACAAATGTTAACTATTCAAGAAACTTGGAGGCAAGGGTGCATTCAATAATAGACAGACCTAATAACAGACTTGGATCACCATTGAAAACAAAAGTAAAACACTTGGGAGGTATACTTTCATCAAGGACTCTGAGATCACAGAATCAAATGAGTCACAACTGTACCTACCATCAGTTGTATGAAAAGCATCCGGAAACCAGAAAACATATACTGGCAAGACGGGGAAATATGATACAGGCTCATCTGAGGTACAGAACTCGGCCCGTCAACAGGAAGTCTGACTACTGTAAAGGCCTACTGGACAGTCATTCCAAGGGCGATCACTCCTATGAACAGGTTTAGCAGGAGCGAAGGACACTGCAAACATGAAATATGATCTTATTCCATGTACAAAACGACAGTGCCCAAAGACACCATGAAATACACATAATACAGAAAGGAAAACTGTCGTGGGGAAATCCGCAGGTAACACAACTCATGTCATGTGCTGCTGTGTTACCTACTACCGCCTGATGAGAGCTATGGAGTGGTCGAAACAGTTTTCTCAGAATATGAAGACATAAATAAAGATTTGTTAATATATATATATATATATATATATATATATATATATATATATATATATATATATATATATATATATATATATTAACATATTATTTAAAAAAGAACCTGAACTGACTGACTGATTGACTAAATGAATGAACGAATGTAGCATTGAATGAATGAATAAAAGAGTGAATGTATAATTTAAGATAAAGCTGCTATACCACCATAGTAAAAATAAATAAAGACCAGTCTCTCTTTCTTTCTTTCATCATCCTTAGTTAACACAATCACCAATGCATAAATCCATCAATCAATCAATCAATCAATAAACGAATCCCATTTTATCTATGCAACCAGCAAGCCAGCCATGTCATGCTAATATATATTTCTTTATGGATGTGGGTTGGTGGGTGTGCATGGAATATCATTATACCTGTAATTATTCTCTTGCATCTTTTATAAGGTGTAGGAATACATACATGCTGATAATCATGACTATCAACACCACATGCTCGATGCGTGTGCATTTTTTTTTTTTTTTACAACAATTTTAAAGTTTTCATTTTATTTTAAACAATCATTTACATTTTCAAAATATTTACTTTTTTACATTTTTCATCCCATAGTTCCATTTTTACATTCAATATACACAACATATCCTAATTTCATGCGTCTACCTTTAATAATGAACTTGGGATAACAATTTAAACTTTTATAACCTTCCCACTGTCAATCCTCAGACCACAATTCATTTTCCTATACAGCGTCTACATTTGTTTGTCAATACTGAACTTTCCACTGTGTCCAAATCCTAATAAATCATATGTTGATGTAAAGTATCTTACAAGATGAACTCACACTGAAGTTCTTGTCGTAGATTAACTGGCATTCTTCTGAGAGGCTGGACTGTAAACAAAGCAATGTGCAAAGTGTCGCAGATTTCACTTCCCGATCTACACCAATACCTCATTACTCACTGTGCACTGTCGCCAAAATGCATACAGACAACCACACCAGAATGCTCATATTCTACAGAATAAACAATTACCTTTAAATCAATACCAAGATTGTCAAAATCTAACTCATTTATCACCGCCAAAATGAGTGAAGAAAAAAAATTGCTCTAAAAATAGACTGGGACTACACTGAACCAGGAGTATTAATTGTGACCTGAGCCCAATCAGGTTAGAAATAAATTTTACCTGAATGGACGTCATTGTTCTATGAATTCTCTTTCGAGATATGTTTGGTCCAGCAAGAGACCTCTCAACAGTGTGCGTTACTTTACTCCCTAGCCCAGACATAGGATTTTACAAAATCTTGCAGAAACATGAAGTTACAGTAGTGGAAAAACATACAAGTGTGATATTTGAAATCACGTTTGTAGAAACTCTGCAATCTGAAGATGCATATGAGGATTCATACTGGGAAGAAAGCCATTAAAACAAATGTACATAACGGTTCATACTTGTGACAAAACCAATCAGATGTGAAGTTGAGTGATATATTTTTGCACCACACTGTAGATAATGAAGATTATAATGAAATGTTTCGCCGAAGTGGTCAGCCAAATGTGCATAGAGAGATCAATGCTTGAGATGAACCATTCAAATGTGAAGTATGCTATGATAGGTTTAGTCTGAGTGGAAATCTGAATAAGCATATGATGGAAGATGCAGGAGAAAAAGCATTAAAGTGTGAAGTATGTGACGAAAGATTTAGCCAGAGTGGACAAATATCAGCGCACATGACGAGACATACTGTAAAGAAACCATTCAAGTGTGAGGTTTGTAATACAATGTTTAGTCAGAGTGGTCATCTAACAATTCATATGAGGATACATACTGGAGAAAAACCATATAAGTGTGAAGTATGTAATAAAATGTTCAGTAGCAGTGGACATCTAACAATGCATATGAAGATACATACTGGAGAAAAACCATTTAAGTGTGAAGTATGTAATAAAATGTTTAGTCAGAGTGGAAATCAAACAATTCATATGAGGATACATACTGGAGAAAAACCATTTAAGTGTGAAGTATGTAATAAAATGTTTAGTAGAACTGGACTGCTAACAATGCACATGATGATACATACTGGAGAAAAACCATTTAAGTGTGAAGTATGTAATCAAATGTTTAGTCAGGGAGGACAGCTAACGAAGCACATGAGGATACATACGATACGTACTGGAGAAAAATCATTTAAGTGCGAAGTATGTGAAAAAAGGTTTAATGATAGGGGTTATGTATATAAGCACATGAGGATACATACTGGAGAAAAACCATTTAAGTGTGAAGTATGTAATAAGATGTTTAGTTTTAGTGGACAGCTAAAAGTGCATATGAGGATACATACTGGAGAAAAACCATTTAAGTGTGAAGTATGTAATAAAATGTTTAGTCAGTGTGTACAGCTAACGAAGCACATGAGGATACATATGATACATACTGGAGAAAAACCATTTAAGTGTGAAGTATGTGATAAAAGGTTTAATGAGAGGGGTACTCTGAATAAGCACATGAGGATACATACTGGGGAAAAACCATTTAAGTGTGAAGTGTGTAATAAAATATTTAATGAGAGTGGAGATGTAACAAAGCACATGAGGATGCATACTGGAGAAAAACCATTTAAGTGTGAAGTATGTAATAAAATGTTTCGTTTGTGTGGACAGCTAACAGTGCACATGAGGATACATACTGGAGAAAAACCATTTAAGTGTGAAGTATGTAATAAAATGTTCAGTCAAGATGGAACTCTAACAAAGCACATGAGGATACATACTGGAGAAAAACGATTTAAGTGTGAAGTATGTAATAAAATGTTCAGTCGCAATGGAAGTCTGAAGAAGCACATGAAGATACATACAATGTATACACATAGCATAGTGTGACACTTGAAGCACAAAAATGATATTTGAGGTAATAAAGAAAGAAGTATGTAATAAAAGGTTTAATGAGAGGAGACATCTGAATAACCATATGAAGATACATACTGGGTAAAAACCATTTGAGTGTGAAGTATGTAATAAAAGTTTTAGTAGCAGTGGAGATCTAACAATACACATGATGATACATACTGGTGAAAAACCATTTAAGCGTGAGATATGTACTAAAATGTTGAGTCGAAATGCAGATCTAATGATGCACATGAGGACACATTTTGGAGAAGTATGTAATAATGCACATTAGGATACATACTGGAGAAAAACCATTTAAGTGTGAAGTATGTAATAAAATGTTTAGTTGGAGTGGACATTTAATAATGCAAATGAGGATACATACTGGAGAAAACCATTTAAGTGTGAAGTATGTAATAAACTGTTTAGTCAGGATGGACTCCTAATTAATCACATGATGATGATACATAATGGAGAAAAACCATTTAAGTGTGTTGTATGTAATAAAATGTTTAGTAGGAGTGGACATCTAAAAATGCATATTAGGATACATACTGGAGAAAAACCATTCAAGTGTGAAGTATGTAATAAAATGTTTCGTCAGGTTGGAAATCTAACTAGGCACATTAGGATACATACTGGAGAAAAACCATTTAAGTGTGAAGTATGTAATAAAATGATTAGTTTTAGTGGACAGCTAACAATGCACATGAGGATACATACTGGAGAAAAACGATTTAAGTGTGAAGTATGGAATAAAATGTTTAGTCGCAATGGAAGCCTGAACAAGCACATGAAGATACATACAATGTATACAAGTAGCATAGTGTGACACTTGAAGCACAAAAAAGATATTTGAGGTAAAAAAAATTGAAGTATGTGATAAAAGGTTTAATAAGAGGGGACATCTGAATAACCACATGAAGATACATACTGGTGAAAAACCATTTGAGTGTGAAGTATGTAATAAAATTTTTACTGGCAGTGGAGATCTAGCAATGCACATGGTGATACATACTGGTGAAAAACCATTTAAGTGTGAGGTTTGTACTAAAATGTTGAGTAGAAATGCAGATATAATAATGCATATGAGGACACATACTGGAGAAAAACCATTTAAGTGTGATGTAATAAAATGTTTAGTACGAGTGAACATCTAACAATGCATATGAGGATACATACTGGAGAACTACCATTTAAGTGTGAAGTATGTAATAAAATGTTTACCGTAATTCATGTTATTTTTCGTACACGAAAAAATAATAATTTTTTTCAGAGTACAAAAAATTATATGTAAAAAAAATATTATTATTTTGGAGTACTGAATGTGTACGAAAAATAAAGGGTTCTGTCCTAAACAAGATCTATTGTTCTGTGACACACTATGCTGGGCAACCTAACATCACTAACGCAAAAATAAACATACATTGCTTTGTCTAATTTTGCTTTCAACCTAATTAGTTTTTATATAAAAAAAATACCCCAAAAGACTTTTGTTGTTACCAATGAATATGTGTATGTGTGTGTGTGTGTGTGTGAGAGAGAGAGGACATGTTGGTGTGTACTAGATATTGTCTTCTTACAGCAACAGTAACCTCATTATGAAATCAATAAAAAATAAAATAACTCGAACCTTTTTCGTTTCTAGTGAATCCATGTACAAGAGAGAGAGAGAGATAAAAAAGTGTTCTGTCTGTGTGTAAGACCGCATGCAGAGCAGCATTTTATTTTTAGTTGTTTGAGAGAGAGAGCGGTTGCAATGTGATTTTAATCTTTATTGTTCAGTTACCTGTCGATTGTGTTCTTCCTCATTTCCACACGTACAAGGGCACTATTATATTCCATTGGCAATTCAAACCAGAATAAATAAATCGTTCTTGTTGTAATTAGGATGTCCATTGTCACAAAAACCACGTGGCTATCCAGAGTTATTACATGCTAATTAAATATGCCTAGACCTTTAGCTTGGTCATTTCCAGTAAATACTGGATTGAAGACCAGATTCGCATTGACAGTTAAAATTAGTGAGGCTCTCAGCAGGGAAATGAGGCTACCCATAGGGTATGGAAAAGGTTTTCGACAAAGCCATTGTCTCAACAACAGTACTGACGTATCAGTTGGAAAATGACAATAATATCAGCTGTTGGTTGAAAAATGTGATTTTTGCCATTCAAAATAAATACGAATGGCAAATGCATTTAGTAGCCAATGGAATATATATATATAGAGAGAGAGAGACAGACAGACAGACAAAAGAAACGAAAACACGTGTACGTGGAAATATATATTATAAACAAAAAATGTAATTATTTACAAACATATAATTTGCAATCCAACCATAAACAAATAAACAAAAAATGCAATAAAATTATGTAATGAAAAAGAATGTTCAAGAGTTCTATAAATCTCCCAGCTCAAAGCCCTCAAACCATTCATCATCTTTGTCACTAGAGAGATTTTTTCAGTCGTCTCTTCAGCAGCCTCCCTGGTTGCAATACTTTTGAAAGTTTGGTCCTTCATATAGCTTGACCATTTTTTCCGCAGCAGTCCCTTGAATGGTTTATTTAAATAGATGTCCAGTGGCTGCAGCTTACTTGTGCATCCACCGGGAATTACATTGTTGTTCTTAACTTTTTCATGGATTTTTTAACTCCATCAGTCAAATGGCCACGGAATGAATCCAACACTAGGAGAGAAGGTACGCGCTTCGTGTGTGGTTTCCAGACTTCATCCATATACTCCAGCATGAGGTGTTCGTCCATCCAGGCTTTTTGTTGAACCTTCACTACCACTCCCTTGGGGATCTTTAGATTTTTTAATTCTCTTTTTCCCCGAAAGATTATCATTGGTGGTACCAAGTCACCAGATGCCAGGCATGTCAACACACAAGTTAAATGGCACTTGTCACTGCCAGTACCTCTAACACGGACCTCTCTCGTTCCGACTCTATCAATTATCTTCCCGGGTACCAAGTCAAAATACACGGGTTTTTCGTCCATATTTCCAATTAAATGGTCCTCAAATTCCTCCTCCTCCCACATCCTTCTCATATATTTCGTAAAAGAGTCTATTTTTTCCATCAGGTCTCGCGGTAGTTTTTGAGATATGGAGGTTCTGCATCACAGCACAAATCCATTTCGCTTGATAAAGCTGTTGACCCATCCTCGTGAGCCCTGAAACTTTGGGTTTTCCTCCTGAATAACAGTAGCCGCATAATTTTGTAACATTTCAATTGTTACAGGCACATGATGGTCCCGCGTACACAGCAACCAGGATAAAATTTCCTGCTCCTTCTCGTACGAATACGTCAAGGGTTGACCGGCACCTGGAATGGATCCTTTTTTTGTCCTTCAAATATTTGTCAAAAATTCCATTTTCATCCAGCTGGACAAAGTACTCGGTGTTAGGTGGTAATTAGCAGCTATGGGCCTAATTCCAGATAGTTTCGCCTCCTCAACAATTCTGATTTTATCAGTAATCTCCCATTTCTTGTACTTTCCTCTTACTGGTGACTTGGTTGTACCAGGAAACTGGTTCATGTCTCGCAAATCTTTGTTGTAGTCCAACTTGTCTACTGCAAGGTCAGGAACAGCATCACTGGGCTCCGTTTCACTAGCAGTTTTTGGTACGCTGGTGTTATCTACTTCACCTATGTTTAATTTGTGCAGTTCAGCATCGCTTTTTTCTATGGCGATTGCCGCAACTGCAAGAAAAAACAACTGACGGGCTTCACTGTTGTCTTTTCTAGGCTGTCCCAGTCCAATCTTCTGCTTTTTTTTCAGTGGTTCAGCGCATTTAGGTGTCGGTGGAACAAAAGTCTCCCTATGGCAGGGGTTTGAAAAAATTTAACAATGAAGACATCTCCAAGCAAGAACAGTACAAGCACTTAAAAGATATTATATAAGAATCGAATGCGCTGAGTCAATGACTTTTGCATTTATAATTGAAAATGACTAGGTTTTTCTAGTTTTTATTGCCTTGCTATAATGAAACAATGAGACTAATTGCCCATTGGCATGTACTGACACGCTTTAGCATGTACTGAGATATTATTTTTATTGGATAATAAAACATCAAATGACTTCTGAACTCGTTTTAAAATGCGCGTGGTGCTTTGTTACAGTGACTCACTTAATAAAGAGCATTCATTAACAATGTTGTTTAAGGATTATGTACTGTAAAGGCCATTGTCCAGTTGTTAATGAACAGCAGTAGATATTGTAATGACAAACAACAGATCGTATGCATCAGTCATTATATTTTCTCGCCGATAAAGAAGACAAAGAAAGCCGGTTCGATTAATGAGAATAGATTATCAGTTAACAAAACAATTACCCTTTCCAAATGAGATTATCAAAGGCCTTTGTACACGATTATAAATGGTGATTAATTCTTTATTTCTTGATCTCATGTTTCGGATCTTTTTTATGTTCGAAAATTTAAAGGATTTAATGAAAAATACGAAGTACTATGTACGAATAAATTAGATACATTTAATTAATTATAATTTTTATAGCTATATGGTATATGAAAACTTAAAGGGTACGAAAAATAACATGAATTACGGGTAGTAGTAGTAGTGGACAGCAAACATTGCACATGAGGATACATACTGGAGAAAAACCGTTTAAGTGTGAAGTATGTAATAACATGTTTAATCAGGGTCTACATCTAACGAAGCACACGAGGATACATACTGGAGAAAAACCATTTAAGTGTGAAGTGTGTGATAAAAGGTTTAATGAGAGGGGTCATCTGAATAAGCACATGAGGATACATACTGGGAAAAAACATTTAAGTGTGAAGTGTGTCATAAAATGTTTAATGAGAGTGGAACTGTAACAAAGCACATGAGGCTACATACTGGAGAAAAACCATTTAAGTGTGAAGTATGTAATAAAATGTTTAGTCGCTATGGAAGTCTGAACAAGCACATGAACGTACATACAATGTATACAAGTAGCATAGTGTGACACTTGAAGCACAAAAATTATATTTGAAGTACAAAAATGACACTTGGTGTAAAAGGAGAATTTAACGATATACCACAGGTTTAACATGAGTAATGTATGACACTATGGTTAGTGTAAAAGGATGGTAATGTAAAAAAACGAACATGTGATTACCTCATGTACATGTATCTACAAATGTTTTACAAAATATGACACTTGGTGTTGGCAGCGGGGGGGGGGGGGTAGTGTTTGTCATGCTGATTAATGCATAAAACAAACACTTCCAATCAAATTTCCATAACTACCCCACCCCGTTGGCTTAACATGAAAGGAAAAAAATGAGACCAACAAATAAGCTACAAAAAAGAACAAAATAAAGCAAATTAACACTGCCCAAAGTCTGCGCCATACAAAAGGCCTTGAGAAAAAAAAACACCTAAAATTTTTTACTTTTTTAATGTTTACAATATTTTATTCCTGAATGTTGGCAAAAAACGTTGAATTCAAAGGGGTGTAAAAGGTGATCTGTTAGCCTGTACCAGTCAGTTTTAGGGCAGTCTAGACCAGTTTATGCACATTTCAGAATTCATTTTATTTTCTTACATAGAGTTCTCCATAGGATTTTGAAAGTTGCAGTCCAGGACTTATCCTTGCAAAATGTTGTAGTCCTACCCCTAAAAATAGGAGCCCCAATAAAACAATATTTTTTTTTCTCCCTTGCAATAATTCCAAACATTCTGCATGTATTGTTGGGTCACAATATATATGTCATCAGATTGCCAATCCTCATCAGGGCTGAGCAAATCCCATAGTCCAACATCCCGGACTATTTAATTTTGAAGTCAGGCAAGTTAAATTTTTCAAGTCACTAGTCCAGGACAAGTGCTTTATGTCAATTTTAAAAAGAGATGGGCAAGCGCCTATTTTCATGTCATAATCTCTTTATCTACCTTTATCTGGCCGTTAACGCCCTCCATGCCAACTGAATGCTTGATTCTAACCCTCTCTATGTATTTATTTACATCCAGTATGACATCTACAGTTGGTCATTGATAACTCTTGCATGTGCGCATGTTATATTGCCGCTTGACTGCAGCAACTAAATTATTAGCCAATCAAAACACGTGACACAAAACAAAGTTGGTGTTTTAAACTGCTTCCTTGTACGTTGTATTGTGTTTACTTAAACCAGATCCAGACAAACGACTCGCCCTATGATTTTAATCCAGTGAAATGAATGAAAGGCACTTTACCGACATTTGTGTCAGTTTTCTTTATGAATTGATTAAATGGCAGTGATTCTTTAATTTTTACTAGTAATTGATTATACAGAGGATTAACTTCCACGTCCTATATTACGTTCGAAGCGAAACAATTACGCTAATTATGGAACTGTCTCTGCTCATATTTAAAGGACAAAATGTATGTTATGATCATTTTAGAAGTAGTTGTCAAGCAAGGCGATATTTACTATGTGGATAAAATGAGGTTACTAAATTATTTTTTCAAAGAAGTTAATAAGGAAGAGTCGGAGAAGGAAAATTAATGTTAAAGTGGAGGAGTAAAATGTAAGACTGCCACAGAGTGTAAGGTGACCTTTTCTCCAAAGAGATATAAGCCAGACTCTGGCAAAACAAATTGTGAAGAGCAATTTACTCCATGTGTATAACTGACATCAGAATAGATGTGAAATCTAGGTCTGTCTGCAATCTCAATCATACATATACTAATATGTTTTATATCATAGGCTGTGTATTGCAATAGCTAGCAATATATGACGTGTATCATTTCAACTAATGTAATGATTGAACACACACACATATATGTATATACTTATCATGAAAAATAAACAATATTTGCAGGCAATTATTTAAGTTGAGTAAGTCTTGTTTATACAATGAAAGGCCATCCATCACACAAAGCAAAACACGTTTGTCCAGTATTAGCTTATCTTATTCTTATGGGATTGCCATCATTAGAACATTACATGCTGAATCTGTCCCATTTGAAATCTGCGTACAATAGACACACACTACATGTTTACTTAATCTATCAGCAAAAAAATGTCCAATGAACATAAGCATTGTCACAGCAAAGTCTCGGTATAATCAAACTTTAAACATACTGTGCTGATTGCACTTTTTAATTTGTTTTTCAGTCATGCTGAGCACGCAAACCCATTAATTGAGTGTTAACCTATACCTTTTCACTCAACAAGGTGCAATTGCACATGCATTTTCAGATATTTAGGGTTATATCCTTGTACACATGAATGGCACGCTGTGTTTAATGGTTTTGTGTTGCGTGTAAGAGGTCTCATTAATGCAAAAAATAAATGTGCTTGTATTCAGTGTAATTACTTGGTCGTGAAAAGTACACTGAACAATGCTCTATTGTTTTGCTGTTGTTAATAAATAATGAATGTATGGACAAAAAATGTGCTAGCTGCTTGGCCTACTCTTCCTTTTTCTGGCAGAATGGGAAGGAAGGATTGGGTCGTTTGACATTTTCCTCATGTAGTGCTGAAAGGGGGGTATCTGGCTGTTTGACCTCCTCTTCCTCCTGGTGACCCCAGCTAGAGGGAGCTGGCAAATCAATCTCAACTTCTTCCTGTTGGTGGCCCTGACTGGGGCTAGCTAACTGCTCATCTGTTTTTTTCCTCCTGGTAGCTCCAACAAGAGGGAACCAGCAGCTCAACCTCATCTTCATGGTGGCCCAGAGCATATGGTGGTAGCTGCTTGACCTCTTCCTTCTGGTGGATTTCAGCATCAGCATCTTTCTCCTGGTGGCCCTGACAGGATATACCTAATTTCACAACTGCTTGGTGGATCCTATGGGAGAGCTGGATGTTCTATCTCCTCAGCCTGTTCCACCTGGTGACATTGACATGTGGTAGCTGACTGCTCAACTTTATTATCTACTTCGTGAACACCATAAATACAAGAATAATTGTATGACAATTTACTATTTAACAATATAATTACTCTATAAACTTTGTAAACAGAAGAGCTATCACAGGAAATAGTTATGGATTACTTTAATATCAAAGATAGAAACTAAAAAGGCTACAGTGGACCGGTGATCACTGGCCTGTCTAATATTAGCCTAGTAAAAAGCAACAAACTGGCATTTGTAGGATACTTTCTGTATATTGTTTCAAATGCTTTTGATAGTATATATTATACAAAACAATTGCTTTTTGATAAAGTTGTGTAAAGGTTATTCTATTTTTAGTAATGGTATCATCACTTGTATAAATATGAAGGAACTTCAAGCTTGAATAATTTTGCAACATACAGCCAGGTGAATTAAATAAGTGGCAAGGGAAAACTTTTTACCTACCACTAATATATATCATAATTTTGAAAGTATAAAAACAATATTATAAATTAATGCACATATCTAAAGCTGTTCCTATAATGTAAACACTTGCATATCTAAGCAAACTTGTATTCAGAAATTCTTATTCAAACTCTCATCCTGATGTTAGATTTAATTGTACTTACTTTCTTATACTTTGTACTCTGGTCTATATTGTGCTTAAAAAAGACTGCCAACTCCCTAATTATTTTGATTGTACACAATCTGAACTATTTAAACATATTGCAACACATTAGTGAATCTAAGAACTGAAGAATCCGCATGCCAACATTCAAACAGTATTTTGAAATAAACTTGTTCCTGTAAGTATTAATTGTAAATGCAAAGAATACCCTTTATTTGATTAGTCAAGACTTTGCTATTATTATTATAGAAAATGTGTTCTACCTACTTATTTTAATTCATTAGATAACATGAGGAAGAAGTGTCTCTAGATTTTCTTGATTTTTAAAATGTATGGTAGCAAAATAATTAGAAACTATTTTTCACTATGAAGCAAAACCATAAAACTGCTTTCAAATTTGCCACTCGATATTGTTTATTTAGAACAAGAATTTACTTAATATACTAAATCTGTTAGAATAAATAAACATTAAGGATTGAGACCTCAGGATGATATCCACTAATCAACAATTAACAATCCATTTAAAATTAACCTCTATTCCATCTTTTTAAAAATGAAACTAAATCTATGCATTTTTAAGAGTAACTACAACTCTCTGTGAAACTTTTGCGATACATAAAAGTTATGCACGTATATACCAAATTTTATCAAAATCTGATCGAGCACAGGCAATCAGAAGCAAGTTGAATTAAGATGCATTCATTCATGCAGTCAATTTTAAATTGGATATTGTGCTTGCTAAGCAGATAGTAATAATTGTGACACTGCTTGCACAACATAATACAAAAATTCAATGACCAGTCAGTATAGTGAAACAGTGAAGTTGAATGAAAAAAAAAAAGATTCGTGCAAGTTCAAATAAGGACTATTTATTGTTTTTGTCTTGGGAATTAGAAAGTCTTGGTACTTTAATTTTACATGTCTAAAATGTTAAATGAAACTTTCTTAATCGTAACTATAGTAGTTGCTACTGTCTCCGGAAAAGTAAATTTATAACAATTTCCTCTGACACTTAAGTGCAAAAGGAAACAAACACTATTTATTCAATGACTTCAATACAGATCTTTCGTTAATAGGATAAAATATGAAGTTCAGACAATGATTATAGAAACTCATCACTAAGTACTAAACTCTCGGAGATGTTTGGGATGAAAAATGTCAGTATCTGTAGATATTTCAACTTTGAGCTAGATATGAATATTAAAGGTGTTTGACTATAAACTGTTCACGTTTACACATATCTCGTCTTCCATCTTTTTTTAGAGTTTTTCACTTATACAGTGACGATGCATGCAGTGCATACTGACTAGACAAAAATACATTTCTACGGTTAAGAACAGATCTGTTCAAGAAGAAAACAGAATTGAATATTTAAACTCCTGAACTGTCCTGCATTGGCTTTACTAATTTAAGACACAGTATATACACACTGCTTTGATATAAATGTTTTAAGTGAGTTTTGAAGAAACGTGGTTAGATTCTTCAGACGATTTCCAACAAAAACTAAGATATTGCCTTTCTTTTGTAAAAATATATAACTTATCACTATATCTTAAAGTTATAAGTATATAAGAAAACAAATTTAAATAAATGAAATAGAATGATTACTTAAACAGAAAATATTTCCAATATACATGATTCTAATTCAGGTCTAGACTTGTTAACCATGCTTGTGTTGCCATTCAAAATAAAATAACACTAAGGAACAAGGAATGCAAACAAAATAATATACTGTTACGACTCCAGGTCTTACAAAATATGCAACAGAAACAAAGTTAACAAACAATGTAAGTAATATTAATAAGCAATTTATTTCCCCATAATGCAAAGTGAAATTCAAGAGATAATTACAATATTGCGAATCATATTCCAAAGAATCCTAAATGTCCTAATCACAAATGCTAAAATGTAGTATGTTCCGAATTAGTTCCAATAGTCATGATTGTCATGTATAAGACAATGATATAATCCAGAATATCTTTGAATGAATTCACAAAAGTCTAAAGTAATGTATTAATTCAAAAGTCAATGAGCAATTTAGTAATTCCAATAAATATATTAAATAAATAATTCCTCTCGAATTATATCTGATTTCAACGGCATAAAATATAAAATCTGATCTCAAATGGATTCACACAGACTGACCAGAAACAGGAATTAATTATTTGTTTACCAAATCCGTATTTATAAACATTTTTCCTTGACCTATATCAGCAGGATATGAAGCAATAAAATGGGGGAAAAAACAGTCTGACTGACAACACGACTGACCTTGAGCTCAAACTCTTTTAAGCACTCTGTTTACTAGCGACCAGAATCTAAAGTGTTACTTACCTTTATAGACAAGATTTCAATACACTATTGATTAAATATACATAACACCTCCCCTCATAAAGAAAAAGAAAGATTTATGCAATAAAACTTTCTTTTACATTTTCGTCAGATATTCATATGATACTAAAAGCAAAATTACATAGGAATATGTTTTATGAATTACATTCAGTTGAATTACACAACATAAATCAATATAGTACTTCTATACACGTGATAGTGCATCTGCAATCACATTATCTTTTCCACTGATGTGTCTAATACCAATATTGTATTCGTGCAGCATTAAACTCCACCTCAAGAATCCTTGAATTTTATTTTTCATTTTGAAATAATGAAATTAGGAGGATTGTGATCACTGAATACAACAATCGGAGAAAGAGCTGAACTGACATACACTTCAAAATATTGCAAAGCCAATGTGAAAGCAAAACATTCCATCTCAATTGAGGAATATTTTTTATGGTGCTTATTTAGTTTATTAGAAAAATAGCATACTGGATGATACACACCGTTTTTATCTTCTTGAATCAACACTCTACCAACCCCTACACCATTTGCATGAACATACATTTTACACAATTGACTGAAATTTGGTGCTGAAAGAACTGGTGCACTCATAAGTCTGGCCTTTCATTTATTAAAAGATTCCTGACGTATGTCAGACCAATAAAACTTGGATTTCTTACTCAACAAATTTGTCAGAGGTTCAGCAATTATGGAACAATTTGATGAAAAAAATCCGATAATATGCAGCCATATCTAAAAATCGTGTCAGTTGTTTTTTACTACCAAGCACCGGAAATGTAGAGATAACCCTGACCACAGCTTGTACAGGTTTAACTTGACCTTGTCCCACAGTATGTCCTATGAATGTGACACAAGCATGGCAAAATTCACTGTGCATAAATTAACCTTCAGATTTTCATCACTGAGTTGATCGCAGTATTTCCGAACGGTTTCAAAGTGATCTTCCCATGTGTCGTTGTAGATAATGACATCATCCATGTACGCATCACAATTATGTAGACCAGACATTAACATGTTCGTTAGACTTTGGAATGTTGTTCGAGAACTTTTCATGCCAAAAGGCATCACTTTATACTTATAAAGACATCTGGGTTGCAAATGCCGAAATTTCCTTTACTCTTTCCGTAAGTGGAATTTGTCAGAGGCCTTTGAAAAGGTCAAACTTGGTTACATATTTCTCATTTCCAATTTTGTCGATGCAATCATCTTGTCATTGGAAATGAATCCGTTTTGGTGACGCTGTTGACTTTTCTAAAGTCAGTATACATGCGGAATGTATTATCTGGTTTGGGCACAATAATGCAAGGTGAACTCCAGTTACTTTTACTTGGTTCTATAAAATCCTTCTCCAGTAAATATTCCTGCTTGAGAGGATTCACCCTATAAGGATGCTGGTTCACAGGTTTAGAATCTACAATATCAACGTGATAATTGATTTTATTTGTTCCTGTTGGAAGATCATGAAACAAGTGGTCATACTCATGCAATAGCTGTTTTAGTTTATTCCTTTTCTGTTGTTGTAGATGTGAAAGTTTCAGGTCCAGATTGTTTAATATTTCTCGATTCTTAAATTTTGTTCAACCAACGTCTCTACTGTCAGATTGCATTCCATCGTTTGCGTCCTCACTGTGAGGGAAAGGTACAACTAAATTGATTGAATAATTAACTGTGTTATCTCTTTCAAAATACTCCTTTAACATATTTATATGACAAAGTTGTTTCTGTTTCCGCCTCCCAGGAGTGTTAATGATATAATTTAAGTCATTTACTTTCTTTTCAACTGTATAAGGACCATATAATTTAGCCCGAAGGGGATTTTGAAGTATGAACAAGAAAGCCAGAATTTCATCACCAGGCTGAAAACTCCTTTCCTGTCTATTTCTGTCATACCTTAATTTCATTTTTGACTGAGTAGCGTGAAGGTTAGTTCTTCTTACTTCACAAGCCTTTGACAACTTATATTTGAAATCAGAGACATAGTCAAAAAGATTAATCTTTGAATCTTCATTCGAAAGAAGTTTCTCTTTCAATATATTCAATGGTCCACGGACAGTATGTCCAAAAACCAGTTCAAAAGAACTAAAACCCAATGATTGTTGAACTGATACCCTAACAGCAAGCAACAACAAATGAACACCTCATCCCAATCTTTTCCTGTATCAAAGTAATATGACCGAATCCTATTCTTCAAAGTTTGATGAAATCTTTCCAAAGCCCCTTGACTTTCAATGTGATAGACAGAAGATTTAAACTGTTGGATGCCTGATTCAGACATAACTTGTTGGAGAATTCCAGACATAAAATTTGACCTTTGATCAGACTGGACAGGTTTGGGAAGGTCAACAAGTGTAAAAGACTTTATCAAAGCTTTAATAATAGTTTTAGTTTTAATATTTCTCAAAGGAATTAACTCTGGAAATGTTGTGCACGCACACGTGATGGTCAACAAGTATTTGTTACCTGACTTGGTCTTAGGTAAGGGACCGACACAGTCTACCATTATTCTGCTAAATGGTTCGTCAAATGCGGGAATAGCTTGCATATGAGCCTTAGGTATCTTCTGATTGGGTTTTCCTACCATTTAACAAGTGTGAAAAGATCTACAGTACTTAGAAACGTCACTTTTAAGTTTCGACCCAAAAAAATGATTCAAGACCTTGTGATAAATTTTATTGACTCCTAAATGACCAGCCAAGGGATTTTCATGGGCTGGAATAAGAATTTCCTGTCGATATGACCTTGGAACGAAGACAATCTGATGGCTCACTGACGACTCGTCACCAGCGGGAACCTCAGGTGGTCTCCATTTCTCCATAAGGACCCAATTTTTCACAAAGTAACAATCTGGGACATGTGTGATTTCAATTTAATTAATAGCCCTCTGAAACAAACAGGAAATCTCAGGATCTTGTTCCTGCTCGACAACGAGTGATTGTCTTCTGTCACCCTTATTAGAATAGAGAGACTGATTAGTAAAACGAGAATCAATGTGATTAATACCTTAAATGAAACTTTTGTGAGTTAAGGGACAATCATCAGCCATGCGAGCAGCATTTTCCAAAGTTTCCACATTTTGCTCATCAAGATAGGTCTTGACATCACTATGGATGTACTTCTTGAACTCTTCAATTAATACGAGCTGTCTGAGGTTATCGTCATCTTTATCAACCTTCTTGGCTGAACACCACCTATCAAACAGTTGCTCTTTTTCCCTTGCAAATTCGACACGAGTTTGTCTAGTTTCTTTTCTACAATTCCAAAACCCCTGTCGATATGCCTCAGGTACCAACTCATAACCCTTCAATATATATTACTTAACCATATCATAATCAGCACTCTGTTGTACCGACAGAGAAGTGTAGACTTCACGACCTTTGCCAATAAGTCCACTTTGTAGCAAATAAGACAATGCTCTGTTTGGCCATTTCAAGTTTTAGGCAATTCCTCAAAGTGAAGAAAGTATTTCTCTACTTCTTTTCCTGAAAAGGGGGTACTAACCTAATATATCTGGCAATATAAAAATCTGAACTTGTGTGTAAAAGGGGGTGGGGGTTGCGGGTGGGAGAGAGTAGTCCACTTGCCAGTTCTAATTCTTTTAATCTATATTGCATTTCTCTTTCTTCTTTCTCTCTATCTCTCTCTCTCTCACTCTCTCTCTCTCTGCATTTCCCTCTCCTCTTTCTATTTCTCTCTCACTCTCTTAGCATCTGCATTTTCCTCTCCTTTATTTCTCTCTCTCTCTCTCTCTGAATTTTCATTTCGTTCTCTTCTTTCTATTTCTGAATTTGCATTTCCATTATTTCTCTCAAAAGCTGAAGCTTTCTTAATTCCAATTCCAACTGTAATTCCCTTAATTTCCTATCAAAACCAGATACAGACCTCCTTATCAAACCCAAAAGCACTATTATCCAAAATTTCCTTTCCCACCAAATACTGAATCTAAATATTCCTTATCTCTTGATTTGTTAAAAATGCTTTCCCTTCAGAAAGATCGTATTTTTCGGTAAGCTCGAGGAACTCATCCTTTTTCATAGACTCTAACCCTATCTGGGTAGGATTTGAAACAAAGTTCTCAACATTAGATGGCATTGTGAATGCTTCCTGGTTTCACTAAAGAGTTCTCATACGTGTGAAAAAAAATCTTTACCAGGGACAATGAAAATTCCGAAATAAGGTCAATTTCAATTTTAAAGGCAATTTTTATTATATCTAAAATGTTTCAAACAAATTCTGATCCTGGATGAGCCCCCAAGTTCTGTCACAACTCTAGGTCTACAAAATATGTAACAGAAAGAAAGGGAAACTTACAATGTAAGTAATTTCAACAGGCAGTTTATTTCGATATAATACAAAGTACAATTCAAGAGATAATTACAATATTGTGAATCAAATTCCAAATAATCCTAAAAGTCCTAACAGCATGTCCAAAAAAATAGAATGTTCCCAATGAGAACCAATAGTCTTGAATGTCCTGATATAACACAATGATACAATCCAGAATGTCTATGATTAAGTTCACAAAAGTCCAGCTAATGAGATGTATATTTGTCTTGAATAATTTCTTGGCTGCTCGATAGAGAAACTGCTTTCTTTTGTGCATCTTGAGGATCAATAACCCATATAAAACACATATCTATATTTACTGCTGTGCATATATTGGCTTCCTCTATGTTCTTTGATGCTCACACTAATTTATTCCAAGACTTTCAAATCTATATCCTTGCACTCACCATAAATTCCATGCATCCTGAGTATTGCTGGTATCAGGAAAACCAGCATGTCCCAGCTGTACCTGGATGAATCTGCATATGGCAATGCAAGACGCTCCTCGGTTTGTCTTGCAAGATCTACGAACATATTAACAAAGTTTGATAAGTGCTGTACCAGTCAATTTGTACTGCATAAACTTCTGCTGACATGATAAAACAATGGCAACTGTTAAACACTATTGAACTAGTTCATCAGCAATCTTTGTATTGAGCTTTCACAAGAACCAGCCAAAACATCTGCACTCAACAAAAGAAACTCTCAACCGATTGATTCATCAAAAAATTTAAATCTTTATAATTGATTATATGTGAAATACAGTCACACCTAATGCAGGGCAATCAAAAGTTTGTATAATTTGTATTAATTAAATTAAATTACAACAAACATTTAAAACATCATTTTGCTTCATTTTCGTATATCTTTAAGGTAATCGTGTATGGAGGAAGCATTTATGATAACTAACCCTTTTGCTGACTGGGCATGTTCAGCCAACCCAAAGAAACCTGTTTGAATTTGTTCATCTCAGTGAGATTAGTAGGAAATGCATTCATGTGACCAGGTGCTGAAATAATTAATATATAAAATTTATAATCAATTTTTCTTAATTCAAGATGGCATAAAAATCAAACAAGATTTTGTATGTAAGTATTTTTGGTATTTTTTAAATTTGAAAACTATGCCTTGTATCGTGTATTTTAAATGAAGGCACACAAAACGTTATTGTCCTTTGTTTAAAATAACTTTTTGACAATCGATTATAATCTAAAATATTCAATGAACGGTTCATAAAGTGATATGCAAACACATCTGTTACACCCAGATTGAAGAAAAAAAATAGGCCAATTCCTGCCCTTTATTTGAAAAAGTGAGCCAATGGTGTGATCATAATGTGTCAACCTTATAATAAAATGAGATAGCAATTAGTTGAACCATTTTAAAAGGTTAATTTAATGACAACCAAAATAAATAACCATATTTAATATAGGATTCTCCTCTTTTGTTGATGTCAAGCATATTCTAACAACACAGGATAAATTTAAGTCTACAATTATAATCATCAGTCTTTGCAAAGTTTCAGCTTCCACCTGACTTCTTGAAGGTGTGATAGCGTTTTACTTCTGCTTTCCACCATTGGGGAATACAATTCTTCGTTGGAAGTTTCACTTTGTTTTATTGTTGTCTCAGTTTTTGTTGGTCTACCATTTTGTGCATAGAGCCATGATATCTGCAGCTATTTTTATCGCTTCCACGATTTGAAAACAAATAAAATAAAAAAAGTTACTTATTAATTCTTTCAGATCTGTCTCTTAGCGAATGTTCGTAAAGTTTACAAGTGATAAATGGAGCTACAAATAACGTCATCGGAAGCACATGCTTATGAGAATTTCAGAAACTACACATTTTTATTTCAGTCAAAAATGTTTATAAAACAGGAGTGAATGTTAGCTCGAGACTATTGCAATTCGGTCACATGCCAATCTTATTCTTAACCTCTCAACTAGGAAACCTTATGAGATATTTACTGGTGTTCATCTGCATAATATCAATAATTGAGCATTTGGACATTTAATGATTACTTGGTGCATCTGTATATTATTCAAGGTAAAGAAACACAACTTGATCATGTTGTTGTGCCCCTTTTGACGCATTCTTTACCTATATTGCAGGATTTGGTGTCTACTTTAAGCAAATCCTGCAATGGCATGTCCTGGCTGAAACACTGACTCATGGGACATCAAAGATAAACCTATGAAGTATCATTAGAAGCAGCTTTCTTCAATGAAGATGTTTATTATAAGTGACATTTTGGAAAAGTATGGCCTTATTATGGGGGAGTACTGTAACTGCATATATACTGATAGTCAGGTGTCATATTTAAGTAAAGGTTTGAATAAAACTTCTTCCCAAAATGCAAACCAAAAACTGTAGTTTCATCCACTGAATGACAACCTAATTCTCAGTTCTCTTACCAAATAGCTACTTTTTCAAAGTAGTCGCCCACCAGTATGGTCCTTGTTTTTAGGTTTCAGATCCTATTTTATTATAAAGCCAAATTCATCGTGCTTGTCTTATTAAATAACAGAATAATAAATGGCAATGAAGGTGTAATAGAAAATAAATTAATAACTCTTTTCACCAGTAGGTCCCTTTTTCCTCTGAAGTGCGTCTGCCGACTTTCTTTTTTTAATTTACTGCAAACGATGAGATACATCAAGACAAATATTGTGTGAAATTCGGCTTGAAATGGGTTGACAAGTAACATTTTTTACCACTTGCAAAGAAGTCTGAACATAAGATGAATGGGAATTGCAGACGTTTGAGCAATATTTTGAAAAATGTCTACAGGGATAAATAAACTGGACTTTTCCTTCTTAAGGTTCTGCCTAAATATCATAGGTACTAACGTCATAATAGATATGTCTTCCTTGTTCCTTAAATTAAAATGGAGACTCTGCCCCACTTAGTGTTCTTGCAACTTTCCAATTCACATGTGCAATTCATGTAGAAAAACTGAAGTGTGTGTATCCTTTTAAAAGTAAAAAATGTACAGCAATCGAAACATATTTTGTACATTTCTCGAAAGAGCCAGGTGTGTTACGTCTTAATTACACACTTTTCTTAATTTCAAAGTTCTCAAAGAACATATATGGCTTGAATTTAAGGTAATCCTACAAAATCATCGTACTTTTCGGCATCAGAACACAATTCATTTTCCTATATAGTCTTTTAATTAGCTTGTCAATACTGAACTTTCCACTGTGTCCAAATCCTAATAAATCATATGTTGATGTAAAGTATCTTCAAAGATGAACTCACAGTGAAGTTCTTGTCATAGTTTAACTGGCATTCTTCTGAGAGGCTGTACTGTAAACAAAGCAATGTGCAATGGGTCACAGATTTCAATCCTCCGATCCACACCAATACCTCATTACTCACTGTGCACTGTCGCCAAAATGCATACAGACAACCACACCAGAATGCTCATATTCTACAGAATAAACAATTATTATATACTCTTTTTTTTCTCCATTAAATTTGCGTTGTCAGAATCGTGCAGTATTTCTCCATACTGCACGGCTTCATACTGCACGACACATGTGTCGAAAAATATTATCGCGTGTTAGGAACTGCTTTTTATTGTAAACAAATAATGTACGCAAATGTAGCAGACACCGAAGCTTTTGCTTTATTAGATTTGTCTGTGGATGAACTAAGCAAGCTATTTGAGAGTACAGATGATAAAGCTGACGATGTGGATGAATTCATTGAGTCACAGAAGAAACTTTCAACCAAGCAAGTGACTGAACGTGATATTTCACGATGTCCAGAGGTGGCTTTATGACAACAAACGTGAGACATGCAGCATTGAAAATATCATTCTGATAATCTAGACACTTATTTAGCCTATTGTTCAGACTATGAATCGTGTTCTCTAGAGTCAAAAAAAAAAAAAAATAGCATAAAAAGGCATCTTAAGACCAAATGATATTCCGTTTCTCTCAGAGACCGCCCATTTTACAAGTCCAAGCAATAAATTCGAAAAAATACAATTAAAGAAGGCGGATTTTGGTATAAAAGCAAGTACCTCGGAACCAATAAGCCACGATAACGAAGAAGCCTCATTTTCCGCTGACGAAATGGGCTCTCACACCCCAGCCGCATTGCAATTTTGCCTGTTTAAATTTTTTGAGAAAATGTTTGGATTTATAGTAAAAGTCATATAGGCCATGTAGCTGGGGTATATCCAGCCAGGAGTGTACTGGGTAAGCAACTCGGCCCTGGACTTATCTGCCGGGACAGGCCCTGGGTTTTGCTCACACCAGTATAACACCGGTAAAAACGGATTTTTTTGACGGCCCACCGGCCCACCTATGCGGCGGTCTGCCGGGACAGGCCCGGGTTTTGCTCACACCAGTAAAACACCGGTAAAAACGGATTTTTTTTCGGCGGCCCACCGGGATTTGTCCCGGTATGCCTAATGGCCAGTACACCACTGCATCCAACAAAGATCATGCAAGTGACAGTACATATAAATATGTCATCTATAGTTGGTAATAAGAATGACAATAAATGTACTTACTTTTCTGCATCTTGAATTTCTTCAAAATGTACTTTCTGATCCACGGCGCGAAACTGCACTGCAATCTGGACTACATTTCCAACAGAAATCACATTCCAAAGGAGAATTTACTGCACTCCAAAACGAAATGAATTTGATATTCCCTAACAAAAATATTTAATCCTGCATCTTCTTGAGAATTTCAATTAAAAGGATTTCATATTTTGTCCACCTTATGATTCCAAACTATCAATGACAGAACAGTAACACATGTGTAGCTTGCTGTCGATGCCAGTCCCTCTAGCTACATGTACATCGTACGTAATCGACCCAGCTTATAACCCAAAGCCAACAGAACTATAAAAGCAGAATTTAGTTGGATCGACAGAAAAACAAAATTCCTCCATTCCAGATTAACTGGGAAAGTTGTTCCAATGCGCAGTCATTCACAATATGACTCAAAATTTCAATTTTAAGTAGACCAAAATGAGATTACTTTTTGAAACGAATGACTGAGCGCGCGGTACTCTACCAAGTTCAAAGGTCACTGGGCGGTTCCATGTGCGCATGAATACTGTTACTGTGTATTTGTTTAATAGGGTTGTGTATTTACTTTGAAATATAGCAGAAATTCAGTTACTTTGTTTCTTGTAGTGTGTTTTTTGTTATATTATTCAGCCTTAGGTAGGAAAGCAAAATGAGTATATAATAAAAAGGTTGCTACATTTGTATATGAAAATATGAACTCGTTTTTTCCGAGCCATACTGCACTCCTAACGTCGTGCAGTATAGTTCCGAAAAACTCGTTCATATTTTCCCATACAAATGCAGTAACCTATAATTACCTTTAAATCAATACCAAAAATGTCTAAATCTAACTCATGTATCACCGCCAAAATGAGTGAGGAAAAAAATTGTTGTAAGAATAGACTGGTACTACACTGAAATAGGAGTATTAATTGTGACCTGAGCCCAATCAGAGTTAGAAATTTGTACCTAAATTGACGTCACTGTTCTATGAATTCACTTTCGAGATATTTTTGGTGCAGCAAGAGACCTCACAACAATGTGTGTTACTTTACTCCCTAGCCGAAACGTAGGATTTTACAAAATCGTGCAGAAACATGAAGTTACAGTAGTGGAAAAACATACAAATGTGGTATTTGAAATCACGTTTGTAGAAACTCAGCAATCTGAAGGTGGATATGAGGATTCATACTGGGAAGAAAGCCATTAAAAAATATGAAGATTGCGGTAAATTGTTTAGTCTAAGTGAAAGGCAAAAAATTTATATAACGGTTCATACTTGTGACAAAACCATTCAAATGTGAAGTACTGGGATAAATTGTTGCACCACTGTGTAGATAATGAAGATTGTAATGAAATGTTTCGCCGAAGTGGTCAGCCAAATGTGCACAGAAAGAGCAATGCTTGAGAGGAACCATTCAAATGTGAAGTATGCGATGATATGCTTAGTCTGAGTGGAAATCTGAATAAGCATATGATGGAAGATGCTGGAGAAAAACCATTAAAGTGTGAAGTATGTGACGAAAGATTTAGCCAGAGTGGACAAATATCAGCGCACATGACGAGACATACTGGAGAAAAACCATTCAAGTGTGAAGTATATAATGGCAGCTTTCATGATAGTGTACATCTGAAGCAACACATGATAACACATACTGGAGAGAAAGCTTTAGAGTGCAAAGTATGCCATGAAAGGTTTAGTCAAAGTGGAAATCTGAAGGTTCTCATGAGGTCACATACCGGAGGAAAACCATTTAAGTGTGAAGTATGTGATATTGTTGCGGTCAGTCATGGTAACTGCGTCGTCTGTCAATATATGTCTAACGTTCTCTTGTAAATGGCGTGTGCACAAAACGTATGTTGCTTCGGGCAGAACTGCTTTAATGCCTTTGACTAGAGCCTTCTCATTTTCACTTCCAATTACAAGGCTCTTAAGATTCGAATCAATAAGTTTTACTTTCAGATGATGAAAAAAATGACTGTAAGTTTCGAAATCGCTATTGTCGTGAATGAAGAGCGGTCCAAGAAAGATTGGGGTGGTTCGCCTGTTCTGACTCGTTTTACCGTAAGTTGCTTGTAACATGTGACCGTCACATGCATTTTACACAGCATAAAAGTTTTGTCAATGCCAAGGACAGTCTGCCCGGAGCAACAAAGATTCTTAATGTCTGTTATCTGTTCGTCTGTGTACAAAATGACACAAGGGGGTTTAGCGCTGGTCCGGATAACTGATCTTACAAAAGGGTTATTTTCAGTTACCAAATTTTCGAAATGTCGGATTTGGTCAGCAATATTGTTGGAGTGTCCGGTAGATTTTCTGTCCTTTGATTTTTGATATTTTTGTTTGTCATAAATTTGTTGAAGTCCTGTCGGTTGTGACAGTTCACCATATTTTGAAGTAAGTTTATTTAATATTTGATGGGGTTTCATTTTTCCAGTCATTTCTGTAATGTCGTCTAAAACAAGGTCAGGAATCCGCAAATATTCTGTCGTCTGTCGCGAGTTTCCATGCGGCGTTAAACCGGGAAATTTCCCTACATATTCAACCAGTGACAAATTACTTGCCAGACCCCCCTCCCCAAGCCATGTGACCCTCTTTTTGTACATATTGTCCTTTTTTAACTGAGTATAGTATCTGTGGATCACGACAACTTGATCTTTGCCAGGTTGCGGATCAAAAGGTCGATACACAGTTTTCCGCTGGACTTGTCTTTTTAAAGAATACTTCCCATTTTTAAAAAAAATCATGGTCAGATTCCCGTTGTCAGACAGCAAATAGTAGGATTTAGGGGATGCACCAGCAGATGTATCCCATACACCACAGTCGTCTGAAAAAGAACTTTTGCCATTATTCGACCTCTTTTCGAGGTTTTTCGCATTATTCACAATGAAATATACATTTTCTTTCAAACCACATGGAATGCATTATACGCTCGATTCTGATTTTAACAAAAAATCCACTGCTTTTCCCGTGTCAAGAAAATGACCCTGGTCTAATTTGCCTTTTGCTGGATGTTTGTATGTGTCATTTCCGTCTTTTACCTCGTTGTGTATCTCAGTTACGTCGTCGATTATATCAGTATGTGACTCGTTACTAACGTGTTTTGCCGTCATGTCAGAATTAAAAGAAATAACATCCACTGAGTCATCTAATGAGTCATCTACTGAGTCATCTACATTTACAATGACCATATGCTCCTTGTTTTCATATAACAGAGGCACAAAGTGATTGGGTATAAACCCGTTTGTTCTTTCTGGGAACGACATTTGTGTCCACTTTATGCATGCTACGGGAGATGCGGATTTGTTCACTGACCTTCCAACAACCTTACGATTAAAAGGTTCTGATGCAAACTCGGCTTGTAACTGTGGCGGATAATAAGAACGAATAGGTTGGGAGATGCTAGCACTTAGTGCATAAATGTGCGCCATTTCAGAGTAGGAACCAGCCTCAATAGCGTCTTTCACAAGCTTTGAATAGTCACTAACAACAATGCGATTATGCGATTATCACAGATCAAATCGAAAAAATTGTTGGACTTTTCATCATAGTAGATAGGATTCAATATCAGTTCTATTGCAGTTCGTAGTCGCAGAAGTTCGTGAAAGTTTTCTGAACCAGTCAGTGCTCTAGAAACTGCTCTATATAAACAGTTTCCATCACCACAAACTGACATTGGTACAAGTTCCCAGAAAATTGCTGGATTATACATTTTTAAAATTTCCACCGAAACGGCATCTTTCTCTCCATTGGTAGACATGTGCTCTGATTCTGGAATAAAAATCCCGTAGGTGATGAGAAGCTTACTTTCTGACTTTGCGGCATTGGTCAGAGCATTCTTTTCCTTCAAATGGAAAGCTTTCTGCAGTCTGGAAATATATTTTTACAGTGTCATTGAAATATAAGTGAAATTTTTGTTTGTTTTATCTTATAACTTACGTAGGCATAGCCACATTCGCTATCAAAATCGGTGCCGTTTCTTTAATGTGCTCGACATTGTTATCTTAGTTTGAATAAGAAATGGGATCACGGGGAGGACAATAAAGGGTGTGCAGTCAATTAAAAAATGAATAATAGAATGTGTGCAGGACACATCGAGAAAGGTAGATTAAAGCATTAAGTATGACCCGAGGGCAAGAATGGTCAGATATAGGTTAGGCACATATAGTTTAAATCATTTGTTTTAAGAAACTTTGTCAATTGCAATTACAAACGGGGATTTAGTAGAAAGCACGAGCATATTAGAGTACTCTCTCCCCAAATAGTAAGAGCAAATGTAAAGAATATAACATTAATAATGTATTGATTGGACAGAATATATAGATGGATACATAGAGAGATACAGGAAAACTATGTAATTGTCGCAAACGTGTACATTCATTTCAACGAGAAAAGCGGCACGAATAGAATCTTATTAATATCTTTGAATATCACGATCAAAATATTTACTTGAAGAATAATATCTAAGGTTACGATTTATCTATCTATAGAGAAAACATAGATTTGTATTACCTTTGTAAGGCTTGTCCAGCATCATATACATCTCCATTGAAAGAACACGTCGTGCAAAGAAACTCCAAGTAATCGGGAGACCATGATCTCAAGTCTTTTGCACTCATGGGAATACGATCACTGTGGACCCATTGTCGGCAATTTGTGCATTGCAAAGCATCAGTTTTACATTCACTGGAACAAATAACACATGGATATTGATCCATCCTTGTTGCGTATGTTTGTGTATGTGATAATATCAGTATTGTATAACGCTTTTATATCAAAACATTTACTTCTCAGTTATGAAATGTGTGCATAATCAAAGTGCGCAATTAACGAATAATGACAACGTTGAGCAAAAGGGTGCCTTTTCTTTAATGTGCGCGACATATGGCTTTAACTTGAGTAAGAAATGGGTTCAAAGGGATGACAATAAAGTGTGTGCAGTCAATTCAAAAATGAATTAAGCGACTTAAAAGATGAATTAAGCCGACTTTCACTGTCCGTTCCGAATGAAGCGACTTAGAAGAAAAAATTGTTTTCTTAACTTGAATAAGAAATGAGATCAAAGGGAGAACAATAAATGTGTGTGCAGTGCAGTCAATTAAAACAATAATTAAGCGACTTGAAACAATATGAATTAAGCCGACTTATACCGTCCGTTCCGGAGATTACCTCCGTTCCGGAACTATCAGTAGTTTATCATAACACTTCCTCCGGAACGATCAACCTTTCCAATAAAGTACGACCAATTGACGAGTGCTATAACTATGAAAAAGTAAATAAGTCGTATCGAAATTGCTCAAATCATATTTTATTTTGCTTTATATTACTCTTCAAACAAAAGCAAGTAATAATTTGTGAGTGAAAACCGATATATACTGAGAGAAGATGTAAATACATGTGTATTTCGGTGTGTATTTCGGTGTTTCAGTGTATTTCGGTGTTTCTAGTAACCCGTCCGAGAAGGTATGTAACGATGTACATGAGGATACATCCTGGAGATAGTCCGAGTTTTCTTTGACCCTTCACACCCCATTTTTGATATTTGGACATTTATGTTGGGGCGAGGATACATACCGGAGAAAAACCATTTAAGTGTGAAGTAGGTAATAAAATGTTTAGTCAGGGTTGAGATCTAAGGAAGCACATGAGGATACATACAGGAGGAAAACCATTTAAGTGTGAACTATGTAATAAAATGTTTAGTCAGGGTGGACAACTAACAAAGCACATGAGGATACATACGATATATACTGGAGACAAACCATTTAAGTGTGAAGTATGTGATAAAAGGTTTAATGAGAGGGAACATCTGAATAAGCACATGAGGATACATACTGTGGAAAAACCATTTGAGTGTAAAGCATGTAATAAAATGTTTAGTCAGGATGGAGATCTAAGGAAGCACATGAGGATACATAATAGAGAAAAACCCATTTAAGTGTGAATTATGTAATAAAATGTTTAGTAGGAGTGAACATCTAAAAATGCATATTAGGATACATACTGCAGAAAAACCATTTAGGTGCGAAGTATGTAATAAAATGTTTAGTCGGGATGGAAATCTAACGACGCACATGAGGATACATACTGGAGAAAAAACATTTAAGTGTGAAGTATGTGATAAAAGTTTTAATGAGGGGGTCATCTGAATAAGCATATGTGGGCACATACTGGAGAAAAACCATTTAAGTGTGAAGTATGTAATAAAATGTTTAGTTTTAGTGGACAGCTAACAATGCACATGAAGATACATACTGGAGAAAAACCATTTAAGTGTGAAGTATGCGATGAAAGGTTTAGTCATAGTGGAAATTTGAATACGCACGTGAGGATACATACTGGAGAAAAACCATGTAAGTGTGAAGTGTGTAATAAAATGTTTAGTTTGCGTGGAAGTCTAACAAAGCACATGAGGATACATACAGGAGAAAAACCATTTAAATGTGAAGTATGCGATGAAAGGTTTAGTCGCAGTGGAAATTTGAATATGCACATGAGGATACATACTGGAGAAAAACCATTTAAGTGTGAAGTATGTGGTAAAAGGTTTAGTGTGAGTGGAAATCTGAATAAGCACATGACAATACATAGTCAAGAAAAAACATTTAAATGTGAAGTATGTAATAAAATGTTCAGTCGCAGTGAAACTCTGAATACGCACATCAGGATACATATTGGAGAAAAAAAATTTAAGTGAGAAGTATATGCATGAAAGGTTTAGTCTCAGTAGAACTCTGACTAAGCACGTGAGGATACATACTGGAAAAAACCATTTAAGTGTGAAGTATGTAATGAAAGGTTTAGTCGCAGTGAAACTCTCAATACACACATGAGGATACATACTGGAGAAAATCCATTTAAGAATGAAGTATATAATAAAATTTTGAGTCGAAGTGGAGATCTAACAGTCGACACAAGGACACATACTGGAAAAAAAAACGTTTAAGTGTGAAGTATGCAATAAAATGTTTACTCACAGTGGACATCTTAATAAACACACGAGGATACATACTGGAGAAAAAACATTTAAGTTTGAAGTATGTAATAAAATGTTTGGTGAGAGTGTAACTCTAGCTATGCACATGAGGATACCTTGTTGAAAAAAACACAGTTAAGTGTGAAGTATGTAATAAAATGTTTAGTAGGAGTGGACATCTAACAATGCATATGAGGATACATACTGGAGAAAAACCATTTAAGTGTGAAGTATGTAATAAAATCTTTAGTACTAGTTGACAGCTCACAATGCACATGAGGATACATACTGGAGAAAAAACATTTAAGTGTGAAGAATGTAATAAAATGTTTAGTCAGGGTGGACATCTAACGAAGTACATGAGGATACATTCTGGAGAAAAAACATTTAAGTGTGAAGTATGTGATAAAAGGTTTAATGAGAGGGAAAGTCTGAATAAGCACATGAGGATACATACTCTGGAAAAGCAATTTGAGTGTGAAGTATATAATAAAATGTTTAGTGGGAGTGGAGATCTAACAATACACATGATGATACATACTGGTGAAAAACTATTTAAGTGTGAGATATGTACTAAAATGTTGAGTCGAAATGCAGATCTAATGATGCACATGAGGACACATATTGGAGAAAAACCATTTAAGTGTGAAAAAGTTTGTAAAATGTGTAGTAGGAGTGGACATCTAACAATGCATATGAGGATACATACTGAAGAAAACCCATTTAAGTGTGAAGTATGTGATAACAGGTTTAGTGTGAGTGGAAATCTGAATAAGCACATGATGATACATACTGGAGAAAAAACATTTAAATGTGAAGTATGTAATGAAAGCTTTAGTCACAGTGAAACTCTCAATAGACACATGAGGATACATAGTGGAGAAAATCCATTTAAGTGAGAAGTATATGCATGAAAGGTTTAGTCTCAGTAGAACTCAGAATAAGCACATGAGGATAGATACTGGAGAAAAACCATTTAAGTGTGAAGTATATAATGAAAGGTTTAGTCGCAGTGAAACTTGCAATACACACATGAGGATACATACTGGAGAAAATCCATTTAAGTGAGAAGTGTATGCATGAAAGGTTTAGTCTAAGTAGATCTCTGAATAAGCACATGAGGATACATACTGGAGAAAAACTATTTCAGTGTGAAGTATGTAATGAAAGGTTTAGTTGCAGTGAAACTCAATACTCACATGAGGTTATATACTGGAGAAAATCTATTTAAGAGTGAAGTATGTAATAAAATGTTGAGTCGAAGTGGAGATCTAACAGTCCACACGAGAACACGGAGAAAAAACGTTTAAGTCTGAAGTATGCAATAAAATGTTTATTCAGAGTGGAAATCTGAATAAGCACATGAGGATACATACTGGAGTAAAAACATTTAAGTGTGAAGTATGTAATAAAATGTTTGGTGAGAGTTGAACTCAAGCTATGTGCATGAGGATACCTTGTGGATAAAACAGTTAAATGTGAAGTATGTAATAAAATGTTTATTCAGAGTGGAAATCTTAATAAGCATATGAGGTTTCACACTGGAGAAAACACATTTAAATGGGAAGTATGTAATAAAATGTTTGGTGAGAGTGGAACTCTAATAATGCACATGAGGATACCTTGTGGAGAAAAACCATTTATGTGTGAAGTATGTAATAACATGTTAAGTGTTATGTATGATGTTTATGTACCTAATTTTTGTCTATGATTGTAAGTTGTATGGATATTTTAAAATACATACTTAACTTTTGTCCAGTTGTTTTCATAGTATTTTCATAGGCATTTTGCAATTAACTTTTGTGACATATGTCAGGTAGGCCAGTATTTTTCCCATTAGAATTACTCATATTGTGAAAATCTGTCTGTAAGAAATCAATTTTAGTTGTGTTGTTGAAATCAGATATAATTTGAGAGGAATTAATTATTTGCAAAATTAAATATTTGCAATATTCATTGGAAATATGAAAGTGCTCATTCACTTTTGGATTAATACATGATTTGGGATTTATGTGAACTCGTTCAAATACATTCTGGATTACATCATTGTGGTACATCAGGACATTCAAGGTTATTCAAATTGATTCAGAACATTCTATTATTTTGGACTTGTGATTAGGACATTTAGGATTATTTGGAATTTAACTCACAAATTGTAAGTGTCTTTTAGATTTCCACTTTTATTGTCTGGAAATAAGTTGCTTGTTGATTTTTTTTACATTGTTGGTTTCACTTTCTTTCTGTTACATATTTTTAAGACCTAGAGTTGTAACATTGGTGAGAGTGGAACTCTAACGATGCACATGAGGATATGTACTGGAGGAAACCATTTAGGTATGTAGTATATATGTGATAAAATGTTTTGTGAGAGTGGACATCTAATGATGTAAATGAGGATACATACTGGAGAAAAAACATTTAACTGTGAAGTATGTGATGAAGGGTTTAGTAACAGTAGAAGTCTAAGGAAGCGCAAGAGGATACATAAGTAGCATAGTGTGACACTTGAGGTACAGAAATGACATTTGAGGTAAAAAAAATTGCACTTGAGGTACAAAAATGACACTTGGAGTACAACAGGAATTTAACAATAGACCATATGTTTAACATGAGTAATGTATTACACTATGGGTAGTGTCAAGGGGATGGTAATGTTAAAAATGAACATGAAATTACCCCTTGTGTCTATAAATATTTTACTAATATGACACTGGGGTGGCAGTGGGGAGGGGGAGGAGGGGTATCATGCTGATTAATGCATCAAAGAAACACTCCTAATCAGACTTTCATGCCTACTGGTCCACCCCCATCCTACCTGGGCAGCTTAACACCAAAGCAAAAAAATGACACTAAGAAAAAAAACAACAAAAAACAACAAACAAATAAAGCAAAATAACACTGCCCAAAGTCTGTGACATAAAAAAGGCCTAGAAAAACCAGCTAAAAATTAGTGTTATGTTTACAATACTTTATTCACACATTTTGGCAATAAATGTTGAATCCAGAAGGCTGTAAAAGGTCATCTGGTAGCCTGTAGCAGTCAATCTTAGGGCAGTCTTCCTCTAGATTATGCACAAAAACCATACTCGGATAGAATTCATTTCATTTCCTTACAGAGGGTTCTCTTTAGGATTTTGAAAGTTGCAGTCCAGAACTCCTGCCTTGAAAGAAGTTGGAGTCCCATCCCTAAAAATTGGAGTCTCAATGACAATAGTTTTTTTTCGCTTGCAAAAATTCAGAACATTCTGCATCTATTGTTGGGTCACCAATATAAATATGTCATCAGATTACCAAAGCTTATTCATTGCAAAATACAGTAAAATCTGTATACAGCGGCCACCCACGGGAAAAGGTCAAAGTGGTCTTTGGAAAGAGGTAACCTCTGAAGACAGGTTCACCATTCAAACTTGGTGCATGACAAATACATGTAGTATGCACCGAATAGCATTACAATTATTATTATTAGTAGTAGTGTGCTATCAAGATACATGTATTTTTAGTTTAGCTAGTTAGCAATAATAAAAATAACAAAATAAAATAAAACGTTCCACACAGAATTACTCAAAAGCCATCATGGACCACACTTGACCCGTTTATTACTTATAATCCCTAAAAAATATCCCGCATTTGGCCTAAACGTCTGAATAAGCACATGAGGATACATTCTGGAGAAAAAACATTTAAGTGTGAAGTATGTGATAAAAGGTTTAATGAGAGGGAAAGTCTGAATAAGCACATGAGGATACATACTCTGGAAAAGCAATTTGAGTGTGAAGTATATAATAAAATGTTTAGTGGGAGTGGAGATCTAACAATACACATGATGATACATACTGGTGAAAAACTATTTAAGTGTGAGATATGTACTAAAATGTTGAGTCGAAATGCAGATCTAATGATGCACATGAGGACACATACTGGAGAAAAACCATTTAAGTGTGAAGTATGTAAAATGTGTAGTAGGAGTGGACATCTAACAATGCATATGAGGATACATACTGAAGAAAACCCATTTAAGTGTGAAGTATGTGATAGCAGGTTTAGTAAAAATGGAGATCTGAAGGTTCACATGAGGATACACACTGGGGGAAAAACATTTAAGTGTGAATTATGTAATACAATGTTTAGTAGGAGTGGAGATCTAAAAATGCATATAAGATACATACTGGAGAAAGACCATTTAAGTGTGAAGTGTGTAATAAAATGTTTAATGAGAGTGGATATGTAACAAAGCACATGAGGATACATACTGGAGATAAACCATTTAAGTGTGAAGTATGTAATAAAATGTTTAGTCAAGGTGGAAATATAACAGCACATGAGGATACATGCTGGAGAAAAACCATTTAAGTGTGTGTAATAAAATGTTTAGTGAGCATGGAACTCTAACAAAGCACATGAGGATACATACAGGAGAAAACCCATTTAAATGTGAAGTGTGCGATTAAAGGTTTAGTCACAGTGGAATTCTGAATACGCACATGAGCATACATACTGGAGTAAAAACATTTAAGTGTGAAGTATGTGATAACAGGTTTAATGTGAGTGGAAATCTGAATAAGTACATGATGATACATACTGGAGAAAGAACATTTAAATGTGAAGTATGTAATGAAAGCTTTAGTCGCAGTGAAACTCTCAATAGACACATGAGGATACATAGTGGAGAAAATCCATTTAAGTGAGAAGTATATGCATGAAAGGTTCACCATTCAAACTTGGTGCATGACAAATGTAGTATGCACCGAATAGCATTACAATTATTATTATTAGTAGTAGTGTGCTATCAAGATACATGTATTTTTAGTTTAGCTAGTTAGCAATAATAAAAATAACAAAATAAAATAAAACGTTCCACACAGGATTACTGTATCCTCACTTTAGTCCATCATGTACATTAAATCATGACGGACTCTTAAAAAAAATTTCTGATCTTTGTTTGCATTCCTGTACAACTGTGTACATGCACTCATATATACAACTCTCTCTCTCTCTCTCTCTCTCTCTCTCTCTCTCTCTCTCTCTCTCTCTCTCTCTCTCACACACACACATGCACACACTTTTTAATCTCATTATCAGCTGACATGGGTTGCACTAGGCGGGTATCAAAAGCGCGCCTGTTCTATGGAAACCAAATTGTGAATACAAATTGATTACACTAGTAATTATGCTGGATGCATCACACACAACCCTAATGTGGGTACTTACAAAAGCACTGATGTGTAATTATTCCCAACATTGGCATGAAAATGTTGAACCAATACTTGCTTCGCTCCAGGAGTCATCGTATGCCAATTGGACAGTGAGCTCTGAAACCATAAATAAATAAAATTAGTCAAAAACAAAAGCTTTGCAAAGACAACATAGGGTGTCTGTATTCAAGACAGTGAAAAGATTGGCTAGGTCACAAAATCATCAAACATTTAACGACTCTATAATGAACACTGCCTTAGACATTATTTTAAATACAAAAGTTAATATAACTCATCAAAATGAGAAATATAGGGCAGTGACCTACTTTCAGGTTAGTTGTGTTATATATCGTTTACTATGTATATTTATAAGGTGGTTCCATTTTGTTCAAAGGAACTTGAACTGAAATAAGTTGTTTTGTAGCTCCTATTCAAATGTCACACCATGTACGCCAATACAAAAGATCTCATCAGTTGTACTGACGCAGACACCGGAGCATTGGTAAGTGAAACAAATATTGTATAAAATAGCAAAAGTCGTTATATTCCTATCAACACATAAAAGTTATGAAAATGCATAGTTCAAATTATACATATGAAATCGTAACAAAACATTAAACCTGCTCTCCACATCCATTGATGATACAGGGCACGGGAGGTATGGCAGTATGGCTACATTACTTTTGTACATGGAAGCTACAAATACAAAACACTTAAACCGTGAGCTAAGCTCACGTACCCCCCACCCCACCTCCACTGGATAGTCAACCCTCTCCCAAAATTATTGAGATTATATATATATATATATATATATATATATATATATATATATATATATATATATATATCAGGGTTTATCACGCGTCAGCACAATACTAGCTATATGGTGCTGATTAAAAGTAGAGGAAAAATTATTACGCAACAGCTAACACAGACAGGGAAAATTCTTCATCCACAATGCGGTAGGCCATGGTGTGTATCACAGTAGGTACAGAGATGACACGCAATGCAAAAATTTCGTGGTACCCAACTTTAACCACAAATGTGCCATGTGACAAATAATGTTGTTACCTATAACATACCATGCAACATTTGCAGAAAGTAATGTATGACTTCTATTACTATTCTGAAATACCTATAAATAACATAAGGGATTCCCTGCCCTAAAGGAATAGATCAAGCTGGATAGCCAAAGTAGATTTCTGTGCAAAAGGTACCATGAAGTGTAGAAGTTACGAAGAACACTTTGGATATGTTAGTTGGGATTCTTGCATGGAACTTGTTTTTAGGAAATGTGACTTTAAAAGATATCAAATGGTTTCAGGGCAGGTTACAAACAGAAACTGACAAATCCCAAAACAAAATGACTTGCAACTCTGTAAAATTTTTTATGTAACATGACAAAACCCACAAATGACACCTGCAAAACAGACAGAATTATTTACCACTTTGGAAGCATATGTGAAATTGTCATAGAGCCGTGCTGGTTACAAGTTGAAACTGGCAAATTATCATAAAAGGGCTATAAATCCATAAAATATTTATATACATTGCCGAAACTCACTTAAAATGCATAGGCGTTTTAAATTCACGTAGAAAATTTCATTCTGATATATTGTCAATGTACAGACAGACAGACATGGTGATTCCTACAGGCCTTACGCATCTTTATAAGAATAAAAATAAATTGTATGGTATAGCTGAATCAAAGTAATGCAAATGGCCACTGTTAGATATCTACCAACTTTTGAGTTCTATCCCATACCTTCTGCAGAGATCGATTCAAGACTAATTCCTTGAAATTTGCTAGCCATGCCATTTGGGTTTATCTTTTGGCTAAATAAAACAAAAAAACATTTCAAATAGCATGCCTGAGAAGAACAACTATTCAGTTATTAGTTTGAAGCATGTAGGGATGGATAACAGGTCTTATAATATATGCGAGCCATGCCGCTACCGTGCAGAAGTAATGAGTTCCATCTTCTGATATGCAATTTGCTCTGACCTCCCACCCCAAAATAACTAAAGAGGGATGGGACATTTCAGAGGAAACATAGGCTAATCCCTTCCATGTTCTAATCACTGCCATGTCCTAATTTTGTCTTGCAAGTTTAAGTCAGAACCATATATAACTACAAGGCAGATGTATATATGGCATATATATAATTATGGGACATATATAACTACAGAGCAAATGTATCTGTGGCGTATACATAATTATGGGACATATACAACTACAAGGCAGATGTATCTATGGCATATACATAATTATGAGACATATATAACTACAAGGCAGATGTATCTATGGCATATACATAATTATGGGACATATATAAGTACAAGGCAAATGTGTCTGTGGGATATGTATAATTATGGGACATATATAACTACAAGGCAGATGTTTCTGTGGCATATACATAATTATGGGACAGATTAATCCCTACAATGTCCTAATTTTTGTTTTGTAACTTTAAATAAGAGCTATATATAACTAGAGGGCAGATGTATCTATTTTGATATACATAATTATGGGCATATATGAATCTAGATATATGGGGTATATTATACAAATGCAATTATTGGGGCATATATATCCATTATTACTATGAGACAAACATATATTTTTAAAAAAAATATATAACCTAGAAAAAGAAAGATTTATATGGCTATTACACATATATACCCCACAAACAATCGATTGACAACTTAATACAATATAAGCTTTACTTTTTATTAAATACTTATACAAGGCTATGATAGCCAATTGACAAACTAGAAAGTTTAATTTAAACTATCTTCATCTCTTTATCCTCTCTCACTAACTGGCAAATGTACCACCTATTGAATGACAAAGCCTCAATTATGATACAGTAAGAAAAATTCACAAAAATCAAAACTTGGAGATTCAAACAAATTACATCTACCCTGATACTTGAACGAAAAAAGTATGCCCACCTGCTCTAGCTTGCCGCACAAACAAATTACAAGTTCTGATAACATTCACTTCTCTTCAATGGACATTAAGTCACATCAAAATTATTATCTGTAACTCACATTTTGGTTGCCCATCCAGGCTTTGACCATTAGAAATGTGCTACCCTGATAAAACTGGGTTATCCAGTTCTGCTGGGCACCGTATATTTCAGACACTGAGGATATTTAGATCAACAAAACAGCATCCCTTCTTCGTTTACATTATGAGAATAAAAGGCTAAAGACCCTGGATCTTTTATTTGCTTTCTTATGTTAATGTACTGACAGTTTTTTCTTATCGCAGTCAGAGTTTCCCCTTCAGCGTTGAGGAGAGTCCCTGACCCTCAGAAAGTTGGAAACATCTGTGGGACTTACGGGATTTTGAGATCGTGGTATATAAATATCATTGAAACTCTTGATGGGACTCCTAGGAACAAAATTATAAGAATAAGCCCCTGCTCTTTTACCATTGTTTTACACACAGTACCCCATCGGTCTCATACTCTTCCTTCTACTAATGTACTGTACTAAAGTTGAACCTGCCATATGTTCTAAGGCACCTTGGAAACTAAAACTATAAGTTTTTACACCTGTTTTGATAATTAAAAACTAGATACAAAGCATAATCACAAAATTCACAGGTTTTTAACAATATAAAAGATTGCACTAGGAGGCCTGACATACTGACAGCAATATCCTCTCATTTTCGCTGAAAATGGAAGGCACAATGGGGCTACACCTCATCCCATTATTCAGAACAACACATACATTCTTACTAAATAACTGCAATATCTTAATTTTTGCAGCATGCTTGACAAGTAACCTCACAAGAAAATACTTTACCATTTATTCCTGCCTCTCATTGTTTCCACATGAATTGTTTTGCTGTTTCTTTTATAACATGGATATGATCATGTGATACCTCATTATGAAGCCCATCAGTGTACTGCTATCTCTGTAATAATATAACAAGGATCTAGTCATGGATTCCACTTATTTGGTGAAATCTTTTATCATTGCTACTTGATTTATTTTACTTTATTTTAGTTCTTGGAAAATGACAACCAATTATAATATTAATTATAATCAATTCTTTCAGTCACAGTGACTGCGACCTTTGAGCTTTTAACCCCGAGATTGACAGGGTACTCCCTTACTTAAAATGCATGTCATCCACAAAGTTTGATAACTGTAGATGGTGGACAACTCAAGTTATTGTGCAGAAACCAAAATTAGTAACAGATGGACGGATAGACAGACGGACAACATATTAACATAATATGCCGTACCTTAGGGTGGGCGTATACAAATCTAAGCCCTCTGTAGAATTTAAAGACCAAGAGTCCTGGATCATCATCCAGCAGAAATTGATGGTCAAGCTGAAACAAAGTCAGGGTCAAGCTGAAACAAAGTCAGGGTCCAGAAGAAAAAGTGAGTGGTCCAGGAGAAAGATATACATGATATTTTTCGTTTCACGTGTGTTTGGTAATGAAATGACCACAGTCAGATTGTAAATACTTGTTTTAATTTTATACATCATAACCATGTCACTGGGCTTGAAATTAGCAGTAGTTCACTAGCCCGAGGCTAGTACATTTTCTGTTGGACTTGTGTAGTTTTCATCATTCCAGTAGTCCGATGGCTAGTAAAGTTTCAGTTGTCATCAGTCAGCAATAGTGGGAAGGACTAGTGACAATTCAGCAAGACTAGTAAATTGCTGAATCTACTAGTCCTTCTGGCTCCAAAGAAATTTATGTTAAATTCTATGCCTGCTGTTTAATCTCCAAAGCACCTCATGTACATCAACTGATGTAACAACAAATAGCAAATGCATATACAAATTGTAAAACATAGCTTATTTCTCTGTCTTTAACAAAATTTTAGTCACACCCTCCCACCCACCCACCCATCTAGAAAGTCATGTAATTTATAAGATGTAAGCAATAGACTACATACAGTAATTCTTTTTATGAATCTGGAATATACAAAGTTTGAAGAAAAATACAATTTCTTTCTGCCTGAAACCCATTCAATCAAGGACATTTTCAATGTTGTATATTCTTTACTAGATGTATATTCTTTTCCATTTTTTAAAAAAGAAAACTACATGTTTGTTTTGTTTTTTTAAAAGAGGAACGTAAAAATCATCTGACCTATATCGTTCTTGGTGGATACGAAGAAAATCAGTTGATAAAATATTGTATAGGTGTGGATACACGTAGTTGACAGTTTGATAATGTATATGACTTGGTGGCATGGGTGCTGACAGTTTTAATAAGTAATTTCAATTATCTTTGATTACACTGCAAAGGATAGCAATAATCCAGACAATCAAGCCAGTAAAGAAGACACAGGTGTGTACACAGTACCTGTAGTTAAGTGGTTAATGTCAAATTAATACCATGTACTCATCGGAAAAGGCTTCTGATATAGCATACTTGCATACATTATTCCCACAATTCAGCTAGAACGTATGAAGATTTTTTTCAATGCTTTCACATTACTCAAAATATTAAAAGGCTCCTATATCAGGGGTGTGAAAGGCAGTCAAATTCGTTTCAGCAGTTTTTGAGATAAATTTGTGTCAACAATTTTCTCCCTTTAGCGACGGCAGCCATATTTGATGGTAAAATGCGCTCCTACTAAATGTATGATACTTTTTGTCAAATTTTATACAAGTATGATAAGTAGAAATCATTTTTTAATGTTTTCAATTTGTCCTGAAAGGGGAAGAGCTTTGCCTAACCACAAGCCTGTAATTCTCAATAGCCTGCCTCAAGTTTTACTTTCCCTTACTGTATCAAATCTTGGAAAATTCAAGGTAAATAAGGCAAAATGTATTCCTAATTCTGATTGGTCCCCAACTTACTTCCCAGTAACACACTTCCTGTCTTAATACCCCATAAGATGGGAGGTCTATATATGACACATGTATGAATGTTTTATAAATATGGCATTTTATAAACCCCACATTATACTGGACTCAACAAGAGAGTTTTCTTTTTAAAGACAAAAAGTGTCATATGTACCTTGCGTCAATGCAGATTATTGGATGAAAGGTTTAATAGTGTACCCCGTACCTTAAAAATGACATGAATGGCTATAATAATAATAATAATAATAATAATAATAATAATAATAATAATAATAATAATAATTAAGTCTTTATTTTATGAGGGTGACACAATTAGTACAAAAACTAATCTCCCTTGTGGCCCTCAATTATCTACGTATGTACAGGCAAATATAAAAAATACAGCTGGGAAACAAAGATACAAAAAAGGTATTATGGATTAGTGTACACAAAAGCAACGGAGTATGGATTCAGCACACAGAGCATTGTGTACATAATCATGCACGATTGAAAACGTTTTTATTCACACACATACACACACACACAAGTTAACACCCAGAGACATTTTGTATAATATATACATATATAAATATACAACAAAGTTGGCCGTAACCTGTGTTAGACATTATAAAGATTGCATCCATTTCAAACATATCTGATAAAGGGAAGGCACTAATGCTGCTTCTTTAACATCTTTAGGTAGACAGTTCCAAATGATTGGACCTGAGGAAGCCAAACTAGTTTTATACAATTCGGTTTTAGGTTTAGGAAGAAGAAAGTTATTAGATGACATACAGCGTAGCATCGGTAGACGGAATCTGTATTGGCATTATTTGTCCTTTTGCTGAACGTATCATTTACATAGTTGGACATAGAACATTTCGAAACTTTAAACATAAGTGTTGTTTTACTTAAACATATTCTTTCATAGACAGTCATAATCTTCAAACCATGCATACATTAATGGACTTTATCAACATTATTGGCAAGGATAATTCTGATGGCTCGTTTTTGAAGTCTTTCCACTTTTAACAAATTTGTTTTCGAAGCATTACCCGCATGACGTTGCAGTAGTCCAGATGAAGTTGAATATAACTTTTATAAAATATTATCATGTGGTTGAAGGTTAGGAATCTTTGATTTATTTTAGTAACAAGATATTCTTAGCCATCTTTTGGTAACAATACTGATATGCTCTGACCATAACATAATGTTATCAACTTGAACTCCTAAAATTGTATCTTGCGTAACATTTTTCAGTTTCACGTCATTAACATTTATGTGGAAAATATTATCGTTAATTATGTTATGTCTCTGATGAGTGGTTATCAGTATCACTTTAGTTTTGTCTAAATTAATGACCATTCCATTATGTTTACACCATTTGGAGAGTTTGACAAGAGCATTATATAAGTTTCTTTCGACAATATTTTTACATGAGATCGTATCATATAAGGTGGTGTCATCAGCTTAGAGATTCGTCTCAATATTTACTATGCGCAAATATAGATCATTTATAAACATAATAAATGGCAGTAGTGGCCCTAAAATAGATCCTTGAGGTACTCTACAAATCATAAGTTTTTCGTCTGACAGGAGACTGTTTATGTCAACTTTTTTTTTCTTCCGTTCAAATATGACTTTTAAAATTTTGAATAGTTGTTGTTAAGCTTGTAAAGTTTAAATTTTTCAAGTAAAATATCATGATCAAGTAAATCAAAAGCTTTCCTAAACTCAGCCAGCACATCTCCCACTAGATCTCCATTATCTATAGCTTTGAGCTATTTTTCAACCATACTAGCAAGAATGATTTGGGAGAAAGCCTGATTGTCTATCATACAACAGATTCTGTTCATCAAGAAAAATAATTAGGGAATCATGAGAATGTTTTTCGAGAATTTTCGATAAGACAGGAATGATTGAGATGGGTCTGAAATTATTTATGTCATCACGATGACCAGATTTATCATGAGGTTTCACTTTCACTTCCTTCCACTTGTCAGGAAATTTATTTGTTTTTATACTAAGATTACATATATATGTTATGCTTTCTGAAATGAAAGGTGCTGTTGTCCGTAATAATCTTGGTCCAATGAAGTCGGCTCCTGTGGATTTTCTGCTTCTATATTTTGAAGACATTTGAGTACTTTATCATCAGTTATGAAGGTTATTTCATAGAAAGTACTGTCAAGAAGGTTTTCATTACAAACATGTGAAAGTTCCTAAAGATTATAAGGAGTAATTGGTTCTTTAATATTATCAGCAACAGTATCGAAAAAGTTGTTGAATTCATTGGCAATATCTTCATTATTATTGATGCATAAACCATCTTTTCTTAAGGTGCAACAATTATTAGAATGTGAATGGGAATGACCTTTACCAGCTCTAAGTGCTTTAAAAATTTTCCAAATGTGTTCTGGTTTCTGTTTTGATTCATCAACCAGTTGTTGGTAATGAGATTTGTTTGATAACCTTAAGAGCCTTAAAACTTCATTTCTCACTTTTTTGTATTGGTTAGTGTTTCCTAGTGCTTTATATTGATCACGTGTTTTTATTGCTTGTATGATTTCTGGTGTAATCCAGTTTGGTTGAATAACATGTTTAACTCTATGCTTTTTCAAAAGAGAGAGCCTATCAATGACATCAACAAAGAGTGAGTACCAAGAATCAAAAGCATCATTGACATCATCAAACGTTTTTATAATATCCCATGGAACGTACTTTAATTCCTTTTGGAACTTCTTTTCATTAAAATGTTTAAAAGATCTATATGAAACTATACGGTGAGATGATTTGGGGTTGAAAGCATTGGTCTTAATAGTTAGAGATGTGGGATAATGGACACTGAGACCAAAGGAGGGGACATCAATAACAAGCACATTATTTGAGAAACTGGAATAATATGGTGAATTAGAGTTGACTTTTTCCGGCGACAACCCTAGTAGGTTCAGTTACATGTTAACCAGTCTAAATGAAGTCATGTAACTGAGACAGCAATTTTTAATTTGTTGGTTTAATAAATCACTGTTCATGTCACCACAGAGGCATACATTTTTATCTTCATTTAGAACTTTTCCCATCTGATCTTAAAATATTTAATTCCATTTTACATTGAAATGTGGATTCCTATAGAGGTAACCGACAAGAAAAGATTTCCTATTTTTAGGTGAAACTTCTAAGCACATGCTTTCAAAATCATTAACTTCCAAGCTCTCCCTACGTTTATATATAATACCCTCACGCACATAGACCACCAAACCTCCTTATACATCAATTTTCTCTTTTCTAAAAAAATGAAAGTGAAAAGCATTGTCTGGCTAATCAGTCCCAAGTTTGCTTCAAGTCGGACCAAGAAATATTATTTTCTTTATATAGTAAGATAAGTTTAATTTGATCAAGTTTACTTGCTGTTTCTATTCCTCTAATGTTGAGGTGACCAGTATGCATACATTTATCTCTTAATCCTAGAAGCAACACATTGCAAGTATTTTGTCTCAGCAAGGGAGATAAATATGAATCAGATATACAAGAGTCTTGTAAATCATCATCATTTAGTAGAGTATTATTTTTATATGCTTTTTTCATATTGACATTGTTGCTTACATCGTCAATTGTAGATCCGTCATATACACAGCTTTTGCAATGAGAATCTAACAATGTTGCATTTGCCAGATGGTTGCTGACATCAGTATTTAACATAAGAGTTATTCATCACTGAATTGCAATTTTCACATATATGAAGTAGGACTGAATATTTGTTGAATAAAGTAAAAGATATGGCTTCTTGGCCAGAAACCTAATTATGTTCATGGCACTTGGAGTGCTTGTGGCCAAAAAATCCGCATGAGTGAAATTTAAGTTGCTCCTTTTATCTGCAGTCGAACGTAAAGTGATTTGTTTCACTACACTTTAGGCACAGCTGGTGATGCTTTCCCACTCACTGATTTTGCCCACTAGAATTCTTGCTTCGTGTAGTATATTGTTCAGGTCCTCGGTTTGTCCGTCTTGCAAAAACACATAATTGGAAATTGTCAACCAACTTAACGTTTGAGCAGCTTTCCTCGATGGCATCTAGGAATCGTTTTACTCCTGAAGATGAGAGATGGATTCTGTCCCTTCCAAAGTAGCGGAGTATCGGGTTGCCCTCTTTCTTGTAAAAATGGTCGTCCATGTTCACATAAGTCAGGCCATAGTCTTTGATTAGATTAGCGATGATGTGATTGTACTCTGATACGTCACAATCTCTGCGGGAAGCATACACCACAGACAATTATCCCACATTGTGAATTAGCATTTTTGATATGCAAGATAAGCTGATCAAGCTTCTCCTCAAAATACTATAGATCTGTTCCACTAGAGGCATCACTGCCTTCAACAGAGATAATTACAGATGAAACGTGTTCCAGGTTAAAGAGCTTAATACGTTGAATGATGGTCTCAGTTGATGTTCCAGAAATACCTTGACAGTGGATACCTCCTCTAAGACCCTTTTCATTTATGCCCTTCACAACAAAGCCCCAAATTAACAAATATCTCTTGTCTACTATATGTGGAAGGGGGGTTGGAGGATGTTGCTTAAGTTTGTTTAAGTCTACTGTGATTGTAATACTCTGCATATTATGTTGGATGTGAATTAAGCTTGGGACTGAAGATGAATAGTCAGCCATATTTCATTTAGTGGTTATACAATCCAGGTAGGTTGCATCCATTTCAAGTGAATATTTCTGTTCATTATTGAGTGTGCCTATATTCTTGTCATCAACTGAGGTATTTTCTGGGGTAAATCCTGAAAATGAATTTGATGAGTCTGATTTGTAAAATTAGAAGATCCACTGAGATATTGAAGAAGTGGTCATTTTGTGTTACTTACAGTCCCTTGATTGAACATGCAAGTCTGTCCTTATATCCTCAGATTGAGCTTACTTTGATTATTAATCCAGATTCACACTTTATGCACAACTTAAATTAATTGCTGGTAGCACCTAGAACTAATATATTTTTCTCAGGATAGTTGTATTTCCAAATATTTCAGGAGCTGATAAACAGTCTCCTGCCTCGGCGGTCATTTACAGTAATTTCAGTTATGATAATTATGCACAATGTAATCCAAAATTAGGCACAATCTTACGTGTTTTACTTCCGTGGTCATGTGAATGAGGCAAAATGCATGCCTGATTATGAATGATAGTGAACTACTTCCTGTAAACACAATTCCTGACATGATACCCCACAAGGTACGGGGTATATATTTTTCACAAATATGAACGTGTTACAGGTGATGTATTTTATATACCCATACACTTCATTCGTCCTCACTGGAATGGTTTTCAAAGCTGAAACTGCATCTTGTTTCATAGCAGTTCATATATGCCAGATGTAAAAATGAAGCCAAGCCAAGATACCTTCTTTATGGCCTAGAGTCTCTACCAAAAATTAATACTATATCTTTATTTCGTGTGTGTGTGTGTGTGTGTGTTTTTGTGTGTGTGTGTGTGTGTGTTTAAAGTAAACAACAATATATTGTTTTAACTTCCTTTTTGATTTTCTTACGAACGAATCAGGACTCTTCAGAGAAATGAACCACTGATCCAGTTAATCAAATTTGGACCAATAACCATTGTTTCATTCTATTGGAATCTTCGGGCTAACGCATCTTCGAATTATTGAACCCTTCTTTAGGACCAATGAATCCTGAGACTAACACACCTTCGGACCACTGAACTTTTGGAACATTGAACCCTTCCTTCGGACCAATGAACCTTCGGACAAACACACCTTCGGACCACTGAACCTTTCTTTCGGACTGATGACCCGTCGAATACTTGAACCTTCGAAACAGTGAACCTTTTTCTCGTACCACAGAACTTTCGGACCAGTGAACATTCGGTCTATCCAAATGTAATCAGAATACATACTGGAGAAAAACCATTTAAGTGTGAAGTATGTAATGAAATGTTTAGTGAGAATGGACATCCAACAATGCACACAAGGACACATACTGGAGGAACTGTTTAAGTGTGAAGTATGCATTGAAAAGTTTAGCAACATTGGAAGTCTGAAGAAGCACAAGAGCATACATAAGCAGCATAGTGTGGCACTTGAGGTACAAATATGACACTTGAGGTACAAATATGACACTTGAGGTACAAGGGGAATTTAACAATATATGTGTGGGTAGTGTCGAGTGAATGTTAATGTTAAAAATGAACATGTGATTACCCCTTGCATGTATAAATGTTTTACAAATATGACACTGTGGGTGGCAGTAGGGATTTGGAGTGGGATATCATGCTGAATAATGCGTCAAACAAAAACTCTCAATCAGATTTCCATGCCGACTGGTCCACTTCCACCACACCCGGGCAGCTTAACACCAAAGGAACAAAATGACACCAACAAGTAAGCCACAAAAATTAAGCCAAATAACACTGACCAAGGTCTGCGCATAAAAGGTCTAGAAATCCCAGCTCAAATTAGTTTTATGTTTTACAATATTTTAATCACAAATGTTGGCAATATATGTTGAACTCTGAGGGGTGTACAAGGTCATCTGCTGGCCTGTACCAATCAATCTTAGGGCAGTCTTTCTCTTGTTTATGCACAAAACCATCCTCAGATAGAATTCCTTTCATTATCTTACACAGGGTTCTCCGTACGATTTTGAAAGTTGCAGTTCAGGACTCCTTCCTTGAAAGAAGTTGGAGTCCCACCCCAAAATATAGGAGTCCCAATAGCAATACTTTTATTTCCCTTGCAAAAATTCTAAACATTCTGCATCTATTGTTGGGTCGCCAATATATATGTCATCAGATCGCAAATGCTTATTCGTTCTGAAATATATAGCATTGTAGCAAAAGAATGAAAACTAAGGCAATTGTGAACAGTGATAAAAGTGATTGTTTGTGATGGAAGAGCAAGAAGGAATGAAGGAAGATATTACGGTTTATTGTCAATATTAATTTATTTAATTAGCTTAATTACATTTTAAAAGTAGTCGCCCCCCAGTATGGTCCTTGTTTTAAGGTTTCAGATCCTATTTTATTATAAAGCCAAATTCATCGTGCTTTTCTTATTATAGAACAGAATAATAAATGGTAGTGAAGGTGTAATAGAAAATAAATTAATAACTCTTTTCACCAGTAGGTCCCGTTTTCTCCTGAAGCGCGTCTGCCTACTTTCTTCTTTAATTTACTGCAAACGATGAGATACATCAAGACAAATATTGTGTGAAATTCGGCTTGAAATGGGTTGAAAAGTAACATTTGAGTGTTCTTGCAACTTTCCGATTCACATGTACAATTCATTTACAAAAACTGAAGTGTGTGTATCCTTCTAAAAGTCAAAAATGTACAGCAATGTATAGCAATCGAAACATATTTTGTAAATTTCACGAAAGAACAAATTACAAACTTTTCTCAATTTCAAAGTTCGGTGTTATTCAGGGGACTGCAACAAATGTCGGCATTATTCTAAGGTTTTGGGGGTGAGGAAGTACTAAAAGTGTGTGGATATAAGCTGCATTTCTGGGCCCTCGTCAAGTGACTCATATAAACATGACAGAAAGGGATAAGAATATTCTACTGGAAGTGCTGAAAATGAAACTTTCCTGTGATGTTGTACAAAGACTGCGACTTAACACAAACACGCAGAAACGTGAGGCTGTGAACAGATCAATCAGCGTTTCCTTAGCTAAAAATGTTAACTATTCAAGAAACTTTGAGGCAAGAGTGCATTCAACAATAGACAGACTTAATAACAGACTTGCATCATCATTGAAAACAAAAGTAAAACACTTGGGAGGTATACTTTAATCAAGGACTCTGAGATCACAGAATGAAATGAATCACAACTGTACCTACCGTTAGTTGTATGAAAAGCATCCGGAAACCAGAAAACGTATACTGGCAAGACGGGGAAATATGATACAGGCTTATCTTAGGTACAGAACTCAGACCGTCAACAGGATGTCTGACTACGGCAAAGGCCTACTGGACATTCATTCCAAGGGCGATCACTCCTATGCACAGGTTTAGCAGTAGGACACTGCAGAAAGGAAAGATGATTTTAGTCCATGTACAGAACGACAGTGCCCAAAGACACCATGAAATACACATAATACAGAAAGGAAAACTGTCGTGGTGAAATCCGTAGGTAACACAACGCTTGTCATGTGCTGCTGTGTTACCTACTACCACCTGATGAGAGCTATCGAGAGGTCGAAACAGTTTTCTCAGTATATGAAGACATAAATAAAGATTGTTTTTTGAAAAAAATATATGTTTACATATTATTAAAAAAAGACATGAACTGACTGACTGATTGACTAAATGAATGAATGAATGTAGCATTGAATGAATGAATAAAAGAGTGAATGTATAATTTAAGATAAAGCTGCCATAGTAAAAATAAGTAAAGACCAGTTCTCTTTCTTTCTTCAATCATCCTTAGTCAAAGCAATCACCAATGCATAAATCCATCCATCAATCAATCAATCAATCAATAAACTAATCCCATTTTATCCATGCAACCAGCAAGCCAGCCATGTCATGCTAATGTACATTTCTATATGGATGTTTGTGGATGTTGGTGGGTGGGTGTGCATGGCATATCATCATACCATCATACCTGCAATTATTCTCTTGCACCTTTTATAAGGTGTAGGAATACATACATGCTGATAATCATGACTATCAACACCACAGTCTCTATACTTGTGAATTTTTTTTTTTACAACAATTTTAAGTTTTCATATTATTTTAAACAATCATTTACATTTTCAAAATATTTATTTTTTAAATTTTTCATCCCATAATTCCATTTTTACAGTCAATATACACAAAATATCCAAATTTCATGCGCCTACCTTTAATAATGAACTTGGGATAACAATTTAAACTTTTATAACCTTCCTACTCACAGTCCTCAGACCACAATTAATTTTCCTATATAGCGTCTACATTTGTTTGTCAATACTGAACTTTCCACTGTGTCCAAATCCTAATAAATCATATGTTGATGTAAAGTATCTTAAAATATGAACTCACAGTGAAGTTCTTGTCATTGATTAACTGGCATTCTTCTGAGAGGCTGGACTGTAAACAAAGCAATGTGCTATGGGTCACAGATTTCACTTCCCGATCCACACCAATACCTCATTACTCACTGTGCACTGTCGCCAAAATGCATACAGACAACCACACCAGAATGTTCATATTCTACAGAATAAACAATTACCTTTAAATCAATACCAAGAATGTCTAAATCTAACTCATTTATCACCGCCAAAATGAGTGAAGAAAAAAAAATGCTCTAAAAATAGCCTGGGACTACACTGAACCAGGATTATTAATTGTGATCCAACGTTCTTGGCTCTTCTGGACGTAGCTTCGCTCTGGTTCTATTAGCAACTCTTTTCAAAAGCGCCTTCTTTGGGAGAGAGACTGTATCTGGTCCCGAACTCTCCAGAATAGCGTCTTCTGCAATTTTCAAGGCTGGTGTGAATAGTTGTTTTCCAGCAGCACGTCTCACCTTTGAGAAATAGGAAATCCTGTTATGTCAAAGGAGGTAATCACAAGCGTATAATTAAACACTAAACATATATGGAAATTTCCCACCTTTACCCCGAAAGACAAAATCATTATAAAAAGCACTTAGAAATTCATTCCACGATTATTACCTTTAATATCACCACTGTCTCGGGATTTAATATTTCAAGAATTTAAATTACATGTAATTTTTATTCTTATAATTCAAATGTATGTTGATTTTGTACAAATTTCACACTTAGCTGCTATACTGACAAATAATTACCTTGGCGTACACCTGTGCCTTTAGCTGACGGTCAGGGACAGCGGGGTGTGTGTGCTGAGCATAGCTTTGAACAAACAAGTTCCCTTGCTGGCGTATTGTCACTGGACACTTCACGCTGACACTTCGAGAAGTGCAGCGCCACAAAGTAGAGTTTACGTTATCTCGCTGCAAGGACAAAAATGCATGCATGTATGTCCTTGAACAGTCTTATCCAATGAGGAATTGTAATAGAATTAAAGATTTGATATCACACACACACACACACATTCTTGTAAAACCTACAAAACGGGAACGTATGATTTTTACCATCAAAATGGGGCCATTTTTATTTTAACAAATTAAGTTCGAGAAAGATGTATTTTAATACTCATCGTAAAAACCATGCATAATATCTGCATGAAACCTTTTATTCAGTTTTCTTGAGTTCCCGATCTAATTTGGTTGAATTTTTACGCGTAAACGGGGACGCGGTTTTCCGACTGATATACACGAGGTTTTGAGTCGAGTGGGACGTGTGTATTGTTGTATATAGCATGATCTGAAAAAATACCGACACAACGGGGCGACGCTCAGATACGCTTTTTTAAAGGTTTGTATCATTAAGTAAGGTCTTCGCATTCCATTTAAGCCGACATTACAAAACGGGAATTTCCCCGTTTCGAGGTGTGTCCCCGGTCTGTTGGTGTGTATTCACAATGATGTCCCCGTTTCGCGCATTTTACAAACGCAGACACACACACATACTTTTTCGATAAGACATACACAACATCATTATTTATAATTTTGCATTTTCACACACCTTTACCCCATATGAATAACCAAGACTGGACACCAATAGCCGGGTATTTTTCTGTGAAGATTCCTCTAGGATTGTATATGTTATACCACGGTATTCGACCATCGTCTCAGTCAAAACATCGTGCACTGACCTGAAATGAACAATTTTATGCAGGCAATCATACAAAATTGATGCATTTATGTTTTAAGGAAGTATAGCGGTTGCACATGTTTCATGTTTGTATATGATTACCTATGAGTTCTAAATCAAGTTTATAATAACGATTCCCATACTCTTTGCAAATATGACTGGTATTACTTGCATATACGTACTCTTCTTCAATAAGATTCACTGGACCAATGTTTCTGTCACTGATATCGAATGAAGTGTCTGTGTCGGAGATGTGGACAATCGTACTCGCCCCATATGGATCAACTTCAATTTCCGTTGACTCGGCCACAGGAATATCGTTCGACAACTCGCCAATACTAGGGATCTATGAAATAAATCAAACAATAAAAACGATCCCATTTTCGATTTTTCTTCGCACCAGATAATGATTTTTTTTTTATACCAGGGCACTTTTCGATTAAAGATGTCAGCAGCATTTTTGGATAACCGGCTTGAATTTTATGAGCAATTAATTAACTATATTTTTACTTGTTTATATATACAACATAAATACGAAATGAACATGATTTAACTGCTGTTTACCTTGTTACAAGTGTCCTTAAAATTCCTTGTGTCGCCTTATGAAGTTTAAACACTTACACTTAACTCCAAAAAAGGTGGATCTACTGGCTCGTCTTGGTCCTCGTCTGATACAGCTATGGTCAAAGGAACCTGTTGTAAACGATTAAGGTATATTTATTAAATGCAAAATTTGCCTCGATAAACGCTCATCTGGAACAAAATAGTGTTACGACTTGACAGCACTAATTCTGCATAACCGCCGTGAATTTTATCAGAAATTAATCAACTATATTTTTACTTGTTTATATATACAACAAAGTTGGGTTCATCGGATCGTCTTTGTCTTCACCTACCACCGCCATGGTCATACGTGGTAAAAATGATTTCTTATATTTTAGTTGCTTTATATCATACCTGATTCAATTCTCTGCATGGCCTGCAGCTAAAACTGATTCCCCCTCTGTTATTTACAGCCTCCCTGTAAGCCAGCAAGGATATTCCTAGAATAAATAATTTATTATATAATCTTCGTAGATAAATATTTTCGATTCATACTCTGTAGGATGTACAATTAAATATGCAAAGGCCAAAACATTCATACGAGATTTAATGGAACACATGAAGCTAAATTTTGCCATCATTAGCAGAGAATTGTCTTAATTGTCTTAAATAAAGTGAATTTTCTTAAATAAAGAAGTTTCTTAATTTTTGTGCCCTGTATTGTAAAACTCAGCAATGGGCAAAAGTCTCGTTGATAATTTTATTTTCAATGGCCTGCACCGCCATCTTTATATGTTTCATTGTAGTACTTGTGACTTCGAGACAAAATCGAGTACGTAAGAATAAAAAATGTGTTTGCTCGTGCGCCCCTATTTCCAATTTAATGATTATGCCACATAGAAGTGAATCTGAAGATTTTCACACATGTAAATGATATATATATATATATATATATATCTATATATATATATATATATATATATATATATATATATATATATATATAAAGTTAGTGCATAAGTGTGTGTTTTAAGCATTATGATTTTTTCACATACTATGGCTGACTGTAGCCAATTGTAAGGGTAAAACGCATATATGTTATCAAATATGGTTGATATTGGTGGCAATATTGTATATTACCTATATAGCTTAAGCATAGTCTTATTAATATGAAACTTGTTGAATATTTTTTAAAGTGTACTTACCAGTGTTGCACGTGTGATGTTGCCATAACCCACACACGTCACAAGCAATCGCATGTTTTCGTGGCCTAACTTCCCGAGCACAATGAATACAGTGAACGTACGCCATTATAACGATTGCTTATCTTTTTTATAAGTCGTAATAAATTGATAGACGGGTATGGAAAACAGAGTATAGTGAAACAAGATGAAATAATAAGTACCAAAAACTTAATTGTGTGTAGCTTAGATAAATTGTACACAGCAGATAATTTAGTAAAACAATGCTAAAATTAAATAAAAGATTGTAATAACATAGCATACAAAAAAATCTCTAAGCACCTGAATTAGTGATCACCAGTAAAGACTTCGCCGTTTATATAGGTATTACATGTTGTAATTATCTTATTATTTGTTGCTGCTCATGCGCATATACCTTATGGGAGTAGATGTTTTCTCGTCCATTGGGAAGTTTACAGATAATCGCCTGGGGTAGTTCAGTCAGGAGTGTCTCAGTAATCGTTACAAAAACTGTTAAAATCGTATGACACATCAAGCGCAGTTGAGACTGGAGGCATGGGAAAGAGTTGTGATTGTAGAGACTTGTATTTGCGTGTTAATTGTGATTATCAAACTTTCCTAACATATTAAATAAATCTGAGACAGAAAACAGGTAAAGGAAGTGTGAAAAGTACAATGCGATCGCTGCTTCTTTCCTAATATCGGTATATCAATCTGCGTAATCGGTAAAGGTCTGCTGTTTGCTGTCCTTGCTTTATTTTTCTCTAGGTGTTAAACCTCACTGACCAGTGCTTCTGTTTTGGCAGCTCAGTGTTTTAGCAATATATTTAAAAATGTCATTGACTTAGAAGTGAATAGATATGGGTATTGTAGAAAAGCTGTCTTCTTCTTCGCTGTCTTCTTCTTCTTCCTCCTCCTCTTCTTCTTCTTCTTCTTCTTCTTCTTCTTCTTATTATTATTATTATTAATCATTCTTTTAAACGGTCCTTTTTAACCCGGGCCTTTTCCGTCCAGGTCCTTTCTGACCCGTTACTGGCCTTTCTGGACCGGTCCATTTTAACCCGGGCCTTTTCCGTACCGGTCCTTTCTGACCGTTACCGACCTGAGCCCAATCAGAGTTAGTAATAATTTTTACCTGAATGGACGTCACTGTTCTATGAATTCACATTCGAGATATGTTTGGTCCAGCAAGAAACCTCTCAACAATGTGCGTTACTTTACTCCCTAGCCCAGACATAGGATTTTACAAAATCTTGCAGAAACATGAAGTTACAGTAGTGGAAAAACATACAAGTGTGCTATTTGAAATCACGTTTGTAGAAACTCTGCAATCAGAAGGTGCATATGAAGATTCATACAGGGAAGGAAGCCATTTTAAAAAATGTACATAACGGTTCATACTTGTGACAAAACCATTCAAATGTGAAGTTGTGGGATAAATTTTTGCACCACAATGTTGATAATGAAGATTGTAATGAAATGTTTCGCCGAAGTGGTCAGCCAAATGTGCACAGAAAGATCAACGCTTGAGAGGAACCATTCAAATGTGAAGTATGCTATGATAGGTTTAGTCTGAGTGTAAATCTGAATAAGCATATGATGGAAGATGCTGGAGAAAAACCATTGAAGTGTGAAGTATCTGACGAAAGATTTAGCCAGAGTGGACAAATATCAGCGCACATGACGAGACATCTTGTAGAAAAACCATTCAAGTGTGAAGTATGTAATAAAATGTTCAGTAGGAGTGGACATGTAAAAATGCATATGATGATACATACTGGAGAAAAACCATTCAAGTGTGAAGTATGTAATAAAATGTTCAGTAGGAGTGGAGATCTAACAATGCATATGATGATACATACTGGAGAAAAACCATTTAAGTGTGAAGTATGTAATAAAATATTTAGAGTGAGTGGATATCTAACGAAGCACATGAGGACACATACTGGAGAAAAACCATTCAAGTGTGAAGTATGTAATAAAATGTGCAGTAGGAGTGAACATCTAACAATGCATATGAGGATACATACTGGAGAAAAGCCATTTAAGTGTGAAATATGTAATACAATGTTTAGTAGTAATGGACAGCTAACATTGCACATGAGGATACATACTGGAGAAAAACCATTTAAGTGTGAAGTATGTGATAAAAGGTTTAATGGTAGGGGTTATCTGAATAAGCACATGAGGATACATACCGGAGAAAAACCATTTAAGTGCGAAGTATGTAATAAAATGTTACGTTTTAGTGAACATCTAACAATGCATATGAGGATACATACTGGAGAAAAACCATTTAAGTGTGAAGTATGTGATAAAAGGTTTAATCAGAGGGGTACTCTGAATAAGCACATGAGGATACATACTGGGGAAAAACCATTTAAGTGTGAAGTGTGTAATAAAATATTTAATGAGAGTGGAGTTGTAACAAAGCACATGAGGATACATAGTGGAGAAAAACCATTTAAGTGTGAAGTATGTAATAAAATGTTTCGTTTTTGTGGACAGCTAACAGTACACATGAGGATACATACTGGAGAAAAACCATTTAAGTGTGAAGTATGTAATAAAATGTTCAGTAGGAGTGGACATCTAAAAATGCATATGATGATACATACTGGAGAAAAACCATTCAAGTGTGAAGTATGTAATAAAATGTTCAGTAGGAGTGGAGATCTAACAATGCATAAGATGATACATACTGGAGAAAAACCATTTAAGTGTGAAGTATGTAATAAAATATTTAGAGTGAGTGGATATCTAACGAAGCACATGAGGACACATACTGGAGAAAAACCATTCAAGTGTGAAGTATGTAATAAAATGTGCAGTAGGAGTGAACATCTAACAATGCATATGAGGATACATACTGGAGAAAAACCATTTAAGTGTGAAATATGTAATACAATGTTTAGTAGTAATGGACAGCTAACATTGCACATGAGGATACATACTGGAGAAAAACCATTTAAGTGTGAAGTATGTGATGAAAGGTTTAATGGTAGGGGTTATCTGAATAAGCACATGAGGATACATACCGGAGAAAAACCATTTAAGTGCAAAGTATGTAATAAAATGTTACGTTTTAGTGAACATCTAAAAATGCATATGAGGATACATACTGGAGAATAACCATTTAAGTGTGAAGTGTGTGATAAAAGGTTTAATCAGAGGGGTACTCTGAATAAGCACATGAGGATACATACTGGGGAAAAACCATTTAAGTGTGAAGTGTGTAATAAAATATTTAATGAGAGTGGAGATGTAACAGCACAGGAGGAAGCATACTGGAGAAAAACCATTTAAGTGTGAAGTATGTAACAAAATGTTTCGTTTGTGTGGACAGCTAACAGTGCACATGAGGATACATACTGGAGAAAAACAATTTAAGTGTGAAGTGTGTAATAAAATATTTAATGAGAGTGGAGTTGTAACAAAGCACATGAGGATACATAGTGGAGAAAAACCATTTAAGTGTGAAGTATGTAATAAAATGTTTCGTTTTTGTGGACAGCTAACAGTACACATTTGGATACATACTGGAGAAAAACCATTTAAGTGTGAAGTATGTAATAAAATATTTAGAGTGAGTGGATATCTAACGAAGCACATGAGGACACATACTGGAGAAAAACCATTCAAGTGTGAAGTATGTAATAAAATGTGCAGTAGGAGTGAACATCTAACAATGCATATGAGGATACATACTGGAGAAAAACCATTTAAGTGTGAAATGTGTAATACAATGTTTAGTAGTAATGGACAGCTAACATTGCACATGAGGATACATACTGGAGAAAAACCATTTAAGTGTGAAGTATGTGATAAAAGGTTTAATGGTAGGGGTTATCTGAATAAGCACATGAAGATACATACCGGAGAAAAACCATTTAAGTGCGAAGTATGTAATAAAATGTTACGTTTTAGTGAACATCTAAAAATGCATATGAGGATACATACTGGAGAATAACCATTTAAGTGTGAAGTATGTGATAAAAGGTTTAATCAGAGGGGTACTCTGAATAAGCACATGAGGATACATACTGGGGAAAAACCATTTAAGTGTGAAGTGTGTAATAAAATATTTAATGAGAGTGGAGATGTAACAAAGCACAGGAGGAAGCATACTGGAGAAAAACCATTTAAGTGTGAAGTATGTAACAAAATGTTTCGTTTGTGTGAACAGCTAACAGTGCACATGAGGATACATACTGGAGAAAAACAATTTAAGTGTGAAGTGTGTAATAAAATATTTAATGAGAGTGGAGTTGTAACAAAGCACATGAGGATACATAGTGGAGAAAAACCATTTAAGTGTGAAGTATGTAATAAAATGTTTCGTTTTTGTGGACAGCTAACAGTACACATGAGGATACATACTGGAGAATAACCATTTAAGTGTGAAGTATGTGATAAAAGGTTTAATCAGAGGGGTACTCTGAATAAGCACATGAGGATACATACTGGGGAAAAACCATTTAAGTGTGAAGTGTGTAATAAAATATTTAATGAGAGTGGAGTTGTAACAAAGCACATGAGGATACATAGTGGAGAAAAACCATTTAAGTGTGAAGTATGTAATAAAATGTTTCGTTTTTGTGGACAGCTAACAGTACACATGAGGATACATACTGGAGAAAAACCATTTAAGTGTGAAGTATGTAATAAAATGTTCAGTCAAGGTGGAAATCTAACAAAGCACATGAGGATGCATACTGGAGAACAAACAATTTAAGTGTGAAGTATGTAATTAAGTGTTTAGTCGCAATGGAAGTCTGAACAAGCACATGAAGATACATACGATGTATACAAGTAGCATAGTGTGACACTTGAAGCACAAAAATGATATTTGAGGTTAAAAAAAATGAAGTATGTGATAAAAGGTTTAATGAGAGGAGACATCTGAATAACCGCATGAAGATACATACTGGGTAAAAACCATTTGAGTGTGAAGTATGTAATAAAACTTTTAGTAGCAGTGGAGATCTAACAATACACATGATGATACAGACTGGCGAAAAACCATTTAAGTGTGAGGTATGTACTAAAATGTTGAGTCGAAATGCAGATCTAATGATGCACATGAGGACACATACTGGAGAAAAACCATTTAAGTGTGAAGTATGTAATAAAATGTGTAGTAGGAGTGGACATCTAACAATGCATATTAGGATACATACTGGAGAAAAACCATTTAAGTGTGAAGTATGTAATAAACTTTTTAGTCAGGATGGATCCCTAATTAATCACATGATTATACATAATGGATAAAAACCATTTAAGTGTGCAGTATGTAATAAATTGTTTAATAGGAGTGGACATCTAAAAATGCATATTAGGATACATACTGGAGAAAAACCATTTAAGTGTGAAGGATATAATGAAATGTTTCGTCAGGGTGGAAATCTAATGAGTCACATTAGAATACATACTGGAGAAAAACCATTTAAGTGTCAAGTATGTGATAAAAGGTTTAATGAGAGGGGTCATCTGAATAAGCACATGAGGATACATTCTGTGGGAAAACCATTTAAGTGTGAAGCGTGTAATAAAATATTTAATGAGAGTGGAGATGTAACAAAGCACATGAGGATACATACTGGAGAGAAACCATTTAAGTGTGAAGTATGTAATAAAATGTTTAGTTTTATTGGACATCTAACAATGCACATGAGGATACATACTGGAGAAAAACCATTTAAGTGTGAAGTATGTAATAAAATGTTTAGTCGCAATGGAAGTCTGAACAAGCACATGAAGATACATACAATGTATTCAAGAAGCATAGTGTGACACTTGAAGCACAAAAATGATATTTGAGGTAAAAAAAATGAAGTATGTGATAACAGGTTTAATGAGAGGGGACATCTGAATAACCACATGAAGATACATACTGGGGAAAAACCATTTGAGTGTGAAGTATGTAATAAAATTTTTAGTAGCAGTGGAGATCTAACAATACACATAATGATACATACTGGTGAAAAACCATTTAAGTGTGAGGTATGTACTAAAATGTTGAGTCGAAATGCAGATCTAATGATGTACATGAGGACACATACTGGACTAAAACCCATTTAAGTGTGAAGTATGTAATAAAATGTGTAGTAGGAGTGGACATCTAACAATGCATATGAGTATACATACTGGAGAAAAACCATTTAAGTGTGAAGTATGTAAAAATGTTTAGTAGTAGTGGACAGCAAACAATGCACATAAGGATACATACTAGAGAGAAACCATTTAAGTGTGAAGTATGTGATAAAAGGTTTAATGAGATGGGTCATCTAAATAAGCACATGAGGATACATTCTGGGGAAAAACCATTTAAGTGTGAAGTGTGTAATAAAATATTTAATGATAGTGGAGATGTAATGAATCACATGAGGATACATACTGGGAAAAAAACATTTAAGTGTGAAGTGTGTAAAAAAATGTTAAATGAGAGTGGAACTGTAGCAAAGCACATGAGGATACATACTGGAGAAAAATCATTTAAGTGTGAAGTATGTAATAAAATGTTCAGTCAAGGTGGAAATCTAACAGAGCACATGGGATACATACTGGAGAAAAACCATTCAAGTGTGAAGTATATAATAAAATGTTTAGTCGCTATGGAAGTCTGAACAAGCACATGAAGGTAGATACAATGTATACAAGTAGCATAGTGTGACACTTGAAGCACAAAAATGATATTTGAAGAACAAAAATGACACTTGGTGTAAAAGGGGAATTTAACGATATGCCACAGGTTTAACATGAGTAATGTCTGACACTATGTGTAGTGTCAAGGGGATGGTAACGTTAAAAATGAACATGTGATTACCCCTTGTATCTACAAATGTTTTACAGAATATGACACTGGGTGGTGGCAGCGGGGGGGGGGGGGGGGGAGTGGTTGTCATGCTGATTAATGCATCAAACAAACACTCCCAATCAAATTTCCATAACTACCCCACCCAGTTGGCTTAACTTGAAAGGTAAAAAATGACACCAACAAATAAGCCACAAAAAAGAACAAATAAAGCAAAATAACACTGCCCAATATTTTATTCCCGAATTGTGGCAATAAATGTTGAATTCAAAGGGGTGTAAAAGGTGATCTGTTAGCCTGGACCAGTCAGTCTTAGGGCAGTCTAGACCAGTTTATGCACAAAGACCACACTCGGATAGCATTCATTTTATTTTTTTACACAGGGTTCTCCATAGGATTTTGAAAGTTGCAGTCCAGGACTTATCCTTGCAAAAAGTTGCAATCCTATCCCTAAAAATAGGAGCCCCAATAAAACAATATTTCTTTTCTCCTTTGCAATAATTCCAAACATTCTGCATGTATTGTTGGGTCACAATATATATGTCATCAGATTGCCAATACTCATCAGGGCTGAGCAAATCCCATAGTCCAACATCCTGGACTATTCAATTTTGAAGTCTGGCAAGTTAAATTTTCCAAGTCACTAGTCCAGAACAAGTGCTTTTTGTCAATTTTTAAAAAAGTTGGGCAAGTGCCTATTTTCATGTCACAATCTCTTTATCTACCTTTATTTGGCTGTTAACATGCTCCATGCCAACTGAATGCTTGATTCTAACCCTCTCCATGTATTTATTTACATCCAGTATGACATCTACAGTTGGTCATTGATAATAATTGCATGTGCGCATGTTATATTGCCGTTTGACTGCAGCAACTAAATTATTAGCCAATCGAAACACGTTACACGCAAACGACTCACGTTTGAAGCGAAACAATTATGCTAATTAAGGAACTGTCTCTGCTCATATTTAAAGGACAAAATGTATGTTATGATCACTTTAGAAGTAGTTGTCAAGCAAGGCGATATTTACTATGTGGATAAAATGAGGTTACTAAATTATTTTTTCAAACAAGTTAATAAGGAAGTGTCGGAAAAGGAAAATTAATGTTAAAGTGGAGGAGTAATATGTAAGACTGCCACATAGTGTAAGGTGACCTTTTCTCCAAAGAGACATAAGCCAGACTCTGGCTAAAAAATTGTGAAAATGTGACACTACTAAGAGACTGAGAAATTTTCAGCCAGATTGGGTTGATAGTTATCCCTGGGCTTGAATTCATTGACTCAGAAGCAAAAATGTTTTGCAAATTTTGCAAACAATATTCCAAACTGGCACAGGTTGTAAATTCAACCAGTGTATTTGTCAATGGAACTAACAAATTCAGGATTAAACCAATCAAGTCTTGTGACAGTTCTGGACCTGACAAGGCCTGTGCAGTTAGGGAAAGTCTGAATTCCAGTAAATTCCTTTCCATTCCTGCTGATTGAAGGACTGATTCTACTGTATTGGAGCAAGAAATAGTGCATATAAGATACCTAGCTGATGGAAAACTGAAAACCTCTTATGTAACAAAATGTATAATATCAACCTATGTTTTTGAAAAATTAAATTCTGTTAAGAAATAAATATGTTGTACATTATTTCATTTGTTCTTACTATGGATTAAATTGCAAACATCTCATCAAATCTTGACAAGTAATTTAAATTTTGGACAAGTGAAAAGGTAAGTGGGACAAGTGATTTTTCTGAAACCACTTTTCCTGGACAAGTTGTGAACAAGGCATGTCTTGAATGTGGAACCTACAACGGAAGTGTCAGCACCTACACTACTCCACATTTCATGTTCCTGATGCAAAAAGATTGGAATAATATGGAAATAACGGTAAACGGACAGAAAGTCAGAGCACAAAAAGTCACAAATACACATAGGATAGAATGTCACAGGACAAAAAATCACAAATACACATAGAACAGAAAGTCACAGGATAAAAAGTCACAAATACACACAGGACAGAAAGTCACGGGATAAAATGTCACAAATACACATGGGATAGAAAGTCACAATTTGAATTATCATAGTAATGGAAGACAAACAGTCGCAATTTGAATTATCATAGTAATGGAAGACAAACAGTCACAATTTGAATTATCATAGTAATGGAAGACAAACAGTCACAATTTGAATTATCATAGTAATGGAAGACAAACAGTCACAATTTGAATTATCATAGTAATGGAAGACAAACAGTCACAATTTGAATTATCATAGTAATGGAAGACAAACAGTCACAATTTGAATTATCATAGTAATGGAGGACATGTAGGACTAACTCGCAGGATATACAGTCACATTCCATAAGTATTACTATTAATGATTACAATACCGTGATGACTTTACAGGACAAGAAAAATTATTTGCCAATTTAAGCCATAAGTACTATGACACTGAGATCATGTACAAGTACAAGTACAATTTTGGTTTCAATCTGTAATTACTTTTTAAATTAGTATGCAAAAAATGAAACCCTTTTTTGTGCTAAGTGGCTTTACTTTCCACGGTTTCAAATATGGGCATATGAGCAAAAACCAGTATGTTTTATTGAATTTTTTTTATATAAAAGTCCAAGGTTTAGGTCAAAGAAATCATTCCAAAATGGATATCATCACCAGCAACAAGTTGGTCCTAAACTCAGTTTTGAAGATTACCAGTATACTAGACATGGAATATGTAAGATCAAGCAATGGTGGAAGTGAACACTTAGGTCCTGCAAGAGGTGTAGAGGCAGTTTGTCCACAGACTTGCAATACCAAAATCTAACTCCAGGATAGCCGCATAATCATGCTTCTGACAAAACAACTGTGAAACCAGCAAAAATGCACAACAACATGAGAGATAATGCTTTGTAAACTCGTGATGCACACAGCCAGAATGTTGCAGAATGTGTATCAACTTGTTCGAATGATGTCCAAGCCATGCTGCCAGTTGAAGAAAACTGTACAAGGACAATTAGACACTATACACCACAGATAACTATTCCAGCACCGCTTCCAGATCTAACTATTCCTGTGGAGTTGACTCAACTTTTGAAGATGAACAGCAGCCATTTTTTATTTATGACAATTGTCCAGATGCAATTAATTAAGTTGTGTCGTATAAAAACCTGCAACATTACACAATTCAGAGTGTGACATTTTGTCCTTCATTGTCTCTCATCATAGTGAAAATTCAAATTGGGACTTTTTGTTCTGTGACAATCTGTCTGTGCATGACATCTGTGATGGAAAATCAACTTCTGTCATTCGTTTTTGCTCTGTCTCTGTTTGTCAGTTTGTCTCTTTCTCTCTCTCTTCAGAATTTGAGTATTATGGCTGTGAAAAGAAGTTAGTTACACCCTACACACATACAGTCATCTTTGCTATATGCTCAATATCCATTTCTACCATGTGCATGAAAACAACTTTCCTAAGAAGCTGATACCAACGTGACTGAGCACAGGACCCATAAAGGGATGTAATGTTCTTCACTTTCTGTTATGAGTCGTAGGAGAAATATGAAGTGCACAGACCTGTGAAATTTAGGCAGGATCAATAAAAATTTTATTACTGTGATAATAAGAATCACTGAAAAATCTGAATTTCAAGATCTGTACATGACACACCATTTCGAATTATCAAACATGAAATAGCAAAATTAATGAAGTCAGAGTAACATAAACTCACCTAATCAAGATCCTGGTCTTTTGTGAACAAAAAATTGTTTTGGTGAAGAATTTAATCTTTTTAGACAAGAAACCAAAATATTCATTGTGAAACGTTTCTGCCATACACCCTGAGCAACTGCAACAATAATAATCAAGGATAAACAATTCAGCTGATAAACTATTCATACAAAGAGATTTATTTTTCTATGACCAGCATGCTGCTTATTAAAATATACTAAAGTACTATAATACACACACACAGAGAAAATGTGAGTAGAAATCATACAAAAGGATAAAAAGAGCAATTTACTCCATGTGTATTACTTATGTCAGATTAGATGAGAAGTCTAGGTCTGTCTGCAATCTCAATCATACATGTACTAATATGTTTTATATCATAGGTTGTGTATTGCAATAGCTATCAATATATGATGTGTATCATTTCAACTAATGTAATGATTGAACATATATATATATATACTTATGAAAAGTAAACAATATTTGCAGGCAATTATTTAAGTTGAGTAAGTCTTGTTTATACAATGAAAGGCCATCCATCACACAAAGCAAAACACGTTTGTCCAGTATTAGCTTATCTTATTCTTATGGGATTGCCAGCATTAGAACATTACATACTGAATCTGTCCACTTTGAAATCTGCGTACAATAGACACACACTACATGTTTATTTAATCTGTCAGCAAACAAATGTCCAATGAACGAAAGCATTGTCACGGCAAAATCTCGGTATAATCAAACTTTAAACATACTGTGCTGATTGCGCTTTTTAATTTGTTTTTCAGTAATGCTGAGCACGCAAACCCATTGAGTGTTAACCTATACCTAAGCCTTTTCACTCAACAAGGTGCAATTGCACATGCATTTTCAGATATTTAGGGTTATATCCCTATACACATGAATGACATGCTGTGTATAATGGTTTCGTGTTGCGTGCAAGAGGTCTCATTAATGCATAAAATAACTGTGCTTGTATTCAATGTGATAAGAAATTGTTTGGGTTTTTGGGCACTGACTTTAAATACTATGTAATTACTTGGTCGTGAAAAGTACACTGAACAATGTTGGTTTTTTTTGTTGTTGTTGTTAATAAATAATGAATGTATGGACAAAAATGTGCTAACTGCTTGGCCTACTCTTCCTTTTCCTGATAGACTGGGAAGGAAGGATTGGGTCGTTTGATATTTTCCTCTTGTAGTTCTGAACAGGGGGTATCTGGCTGCTTGACCTCCTCTTCCTCCTGGTGACCCCAGCTAGAGGGAGCTGGCTAATCAATCTCAACTTCTTCCTGCTGGTAGCCCTAACTGGCGCTAGCTAACTGCTCATCTGTTTTTTTCCTCCTGGTGGCTCCAACAAGAGGGAACTGGCCGCTCAACCTCATCTTCATGGTGGCCAAGAACATATGGTGGTAGCCGCTTGACCTCTTCCTCCTGGTGGATTTCAGCATCAACTTCTTCCTCCTGGTGGCCCTGACAGGGGCTACCTAATTGAACAACTGCTTGGTGGATCCTATGGGAGAGCTGGATGTTCTATCACCTCAGCCTGTTCCACCTGGTGACCCTGACATGTGGAAGCTGACTGCTCAACTTTATTATCTACTTCATGAACACCATAAATACAAGAATAATTGTATGTCAATTTACTATTTAAACAATATAATTCCTCTATAAACTTTGTAAACAGAAGAGTTATCACAGGAAATAGTTATGGATTACTTTAATATCAAAGATAAAAACTAAAAAGGCTACAGTGGACCGGTGATCACTGGCCTGTCTAATATTAGCCTAGTAAAAGGCAACAAACTGGCATTAGTAGGATACTTTCTGTATATTGTTTCAAATGCTTTTGATTGTATATATTATACAAAACAATTGCTTTTTGATAAAGTTGTGCAAAGGTTTTTCTATTTTTAGTAATGGTATCATCACTTGTATAAATTTGAAGGATCTTCAAGCTTGAATAATTTTGCAACATACAGCCAGGTGAATGAAATAAGTGGCAAGGGAAAACTTTTACCTACCACTAATATATATCATAATTTTGAAAGTATAAAAACACTATTATAAATTAATTCACATATCTAAAGCTGTTCCTATAATGTAAACACTTGCATATCTAAGCAAACTTGTATTCAGAAATTCTTATTCAAACTATCATCCTGATGTTAGCTTTAATTCCACTTTCTTTCTTATACTTTGTACTCTGGTCTATATTATGCTTAAAAAGAACTGCCAACTCCCTAATTGTTTTGATTGTACACAATCTGAACTATTTAAACATATTGCAACACAACAGTGAATCTAAGAACTGAAGCATCCTCATGCCAACATTCAAACAGTATTTTGAAATAAACTTGTTCCTGCAAGTATTAAGGGTAAATGCAAAGAATACACTTTATTTGGTTAGTCAAGACTTTGCTATTATGGTTATCATGCAGCTCTTAACATTAATTAAAAAAAAAACAAAACAAACAAACATAAATGCAAGGTTAGCCAGAAATTACTGCCCTCACTTAGTTACTGCAACTGACCATATCATAAGGCCAAATGGTCATGCTTTGTAGATACGTCTCTACAACAATAAACATTATTTAATTGAATTTTGTCCAATTTCTCGGTTGGAAACACGGAGAATCACGTAGAAAATGTGTTCTACCTACTTATTTTAATCCATTAGATATCATGAGGAAGAAGTGTCACTAGATTTTCTTGATTTTAAAATGTATGGTTGCAAAAATATTAAAAACTATTTTTCACTATAAAACAAAACCCTAAAACTACTTTCAAATTTGCCACTTGATATTGTTTATTTAGAACATGAATTTAATTAATATACTAAATCTGTTAGAAAAAATGCTCATTAAGGATTTAGACATCAGGATGATATCCATTAATCACTATATCTTAAAGTTCAGACAATGATTATAAAAACTCATCACTAAGTACTAAACTCTCGGAGATGTTAGGGATGAAAAATATCAGTATCTGTAGATATTTCAACTTTGAGCTAGATATGAATTTTAAAGGTGTTTGACTATAAACTGTTCACGTTTGCCCATATCGTGGCAACCATCTTTTTGTTTTAGAGTTTTCCACTTATACAGTGACGATGCATGCAGTGCATACAGACTAGACAAAAATACATTTCTATGGTTAAGAACAGATCTATTCAAGTAGAAAACAGAATTGAATATTTAAACTCCTGAACTGTCCTGCATTGGCTTTACTAATTTAAGACACAATATATACACACTGCTTTGATATAAATGTTTTAAGTGAGTTTTGAAGAAACTTTGTTAGATTCGTCAGACGATTTCCAGCAAAAACTAAGATATTGCCTTTCTTTTGTAAAAATATATAACTTATCACTATATCTTAAAGTTATAAGTATATAAGAAAACAAATTTAAATAAATGAAATAGAATGATTACTTAAACAGAAAATATTTCCAATATACATGATTCTAATTCAGGTCTAGACTTGCTAACCATGCTTGTGTTGCCATTCAAAATAAACTAACACTAAGGAACAAGGAATGCAAACAAAGTAGTAATCTGTTACGAATTCAGGTCTTAAAAAATATGCAACAGAAACAAAGTTAAACCAACAATGTGTGTAATATTAATAAGCAATTTATTTCCCCATAATGCAAAGTGAAATTCAACAGATAATTACAATATTGTGAATCAAATTCCAAATAATCCTAAATGTCCTAATCACAAATCCAAAAATATAGAATGTACCGAATTAGTTCCAATAGTCATGATTGTCCTGTATAACATAATGATATAATCCAGAATATCTTTGAATGAGTTCACAAAAGTCCAAAGTAATGTCTTAATTCAAAAGTCAATGAGCAATTTAGTAATTCCAATGAATATATGAAATAAATAATTCCTCTCGAATTATATCTGATTTCAACGGCATAAAGTATAAAATCTGATCTCAAATGAATTCAAACAGACTGACCTGAAACAGGAATTAATTATTTGTTTACCAAATCCGTATTTATAAACATTTTTCCTTGACCTATATCAACAAGATATGAAGCAATAAAATTGAGGCAAAAAACAGTCTGACTGTCAGCACGACTGACCTTGAGCTCAAACTCTTTTAAGCACTATGTTTACTAGCGACCAGAATCTAAAGTTTTACTTACCTTTATAGACAAGATTTCAACACACTATTGATTAAATATACATAACACCTCCCCTCATAAAGAAAAAGAACGGTTTATGCAATTAAACTTTCTTTTACATTTTTGTCAGATATTCATATGATACTAAAAGCAAAATTACATAGGAATATGTTTTATGAATGCCATTCAGCTGAATTACACAACATAAAGCAATATGGTACTTCTATACACGTGATAGTGCATCTGCAATCACATTATCTTTTCCACTGATGTGTCCAATGTCAATGTTGTATTTGTGCTGCATTAAACTCCACTTCAAGAATCCTTGAATTTTATTTTTCATTTTGCTAATGAAATTAGGAGGATTGTGATCACTGAATACAACAATCGGAGAAAGAGCTGAACTGACATACACTTCAAAATATTGCAAAACCAATGTTTAAGCAAAACATTCCTTCTCAATTGAGGAATAATTTTTCTGGTGCTTATTTAGTTTCTTAGAAAAATAGCATACTACATGATACACACCATTTGTATCTTCTTGAATCAATATTCTACCAACCCCTACACCACCTGCATGAACAGACATTTTACACAATTGACTGAAATTTGGTGCTGAAAGAACTGGTGCACTCATAAGTATGGCCTTTAATTTGTCAAAAGATTCCTGATTTATGTCAGACCAATAAAACTTGGATTTCTTACTCAAAAAATTTGTCAGATTTTCAGCAATTATGGAACAATTTGAGGAAAAATTCCGATAATATGCAGCCATATCTAAGAATCGTGTCAGTTGTTTTTTACTACCAAGCACCGGAAATGTAGAGATAGCCATGACCATAGCTTGTACAGGTTTAACTTGACCTTGTCCCACAGTATGTCCTATAAATGTCACACAAGCATGGCAAAATTCACTGCATAAATTAACCTTCAGATTTTCATCACTGAGTTGATCGAAGAATTTCTGAACGGTTTCAAAGTGATCTTCCCATGTGTCGTTGTAGATAATGACATCATCGATGTACGCATCACAATTATGTAGACCAGACATTAACATGTTCGTTAGACTTTGGAATGTTGTTTGAGAATGTTTCATTCCAAAAGGCATCACTTTATACCGATAAAGACATCTGGGTTGCAAATGCCGAAATTTCCTTTACTCTTTCCGTAAGTGGAATTTGTCAGAGGCCTTTGAAAAGGTCAAACTTGGTGACATATTTCTCATTTCCAATTTTGTCGATGCAATCATCTATTCTTGTCATTGGAAATGAATCCGTTTTGGTGACGCTGTTGACGTTTCTAAAGTCAGTATACATGCGGAATGTATTATCTGGTTTAGGCACAATACTACAAGGTGAACTCCAGTTACTTTTACTTGGTTCTATAAAATCCTTCTCCAGTAAATATTCCTGGTTGAGAGGATTCAACCTATAAGGATGCTGGTTCACAGGTTTAGAATCTACAATATCAACGTGATAATTGATTTTATTTGTTCCTGTTCGAACATCAGGAAACAAGTGCTCATACTCATGCAATAGCTGTTTTAGTTCATCCCTTTCCTTATGTTGTAGATGTGAAAGTTTCTGGTCCAGATTGTTTAATATTTCTCAATTCTGAAGTTTGGTTCAGCCAACGTCTCTACTGTCAGATTGCATTCCATCGTTCACGTTCTCACTGTGAGCGATAGGTACAACTAAATTGATTGAATAATTAACTGTGTTATCTCTTTCAAAATACTCCTTTAACATATTTATGTGACAAAGTTGTTTCTGTTTCCGCCTCACAGGAGTGTTAATGATATAATTTAAGTCATTTACTTTCTTTTCAACTGTTTAAGGTCCATACAATTTAGCTCGAAGGGGATTTTGAGGTATGAACAAGAAAGCCAGAATTTCATCACCAGGCTGAAAACTCCTTTCCTGTGTATTTCTGTCATACCTTAATTTCATTTTTGACTGAGTAGCGTGGAGATTAGTTCTTGCTACTTCACAAGCCTTTGACAACTTATATTTGAAATCAGAGACATAGTCAAAAAGATTAATCATTGAATCTTCATTTGAAAGAAGTTTCTCTTTCAATAAATTCAATGGTCCACGGACAGTATGTCCAAAAACCAGTTCAAAAGGACAAAAACTCAATGATTCTTGAACTGATTCCCTAACAGCAAGCAACAACAAATGAACGCCTCATCCAAATCTTTTCTTGTATCAAAGCAATACGAACGAATCCTATTCTTCAAAGTTTGATGAAATCTTTCCAAAGCCCATTGACTTTCAATGTGATAGACAGAAGATTTAAACTGTTGGATGCCTAATTCAGACATAACTTGTTGGAGAATTCCAGATATAAAATTTGACCCTTGATCAGACTGGATAGGTTTGGGAAGGCCAACAAGTGTAAAAGACGTTATCAAAGCTTTTATAATAGTTTTAGTTTTAATATTTCTCAAAGGAATTAACTCTGGAAATGTTGTGCACGCACACGTGATGGTCAACAAGTATTTGTTACCTGACTTGGTCTTAGGTAAGGGACCGACACAGTCTACCATTATTCTGCTAAATGGTTCGTCAAATGCAGGAATAGCTTGCATATGAGCCTTAGGTATCTTCTGATTGGGTTTTCCTACCATTTAACAAGCGTGAAAAGATCTACAGTATTTAGAAACGTCACTTTTAAGTTTCGACCCAAAAAAATGATTCAAGACCTTGTGATAAATTTTATTGACTCCTAAATGACCAGCCAAGGGATTTTCATGGGCTGGAATAAGAATTTCCTGTCGATATGACCTTGGAACGAAGACAATCTGATGACTCAGTGACGACTCGTTACCAGCGGGAACCTCAGGTGGTCTCCATTTCTCTATAAGGACCCAATTTTTCACAAAGTAACAATCTGGGACTTGTGTGATTTCAATTTAGTTAATAGCCCTCTGAAACAAACAGGAAATCTCAGGATCTTGTTCCTGCTCGACAACGAGTGATTGTCTTCTGTCACCCTGATTAGAATAGAGAGAATGATTAGTAAAACGATGATCACTGTGATTAATACCTTAAATGAAACTTTTGTGAGTTAAGGGATAATCATCACCCATGCGAGCAGCATTTTCCAAAGTTTCCACTTTTTGCTCATCAAGATAAGTCTTGACATCACTATGGATGTACTTCTTGAACTCTTTAATTAATTCGAGCTGTCTGAGGTTATCGTAATCTTTATCAACCTTCTTGGCTGAACACCACCTATCAAACAGTTGCTCTTTTTCCCTTGCAAATTCGACATGAGTTTGTCTAGTTTCTTTTCTACAATTCCAAAACCCCTGTCGATATGCCTCAGGTACCAACTCATAACCCTTCAATATATATTCCTTAACCACATCATAATCAGCACTCTGTTGTACCGACAGAGAAGTGTAGACTTCACGACCTTTGCCAATAAGTACACTTTGTAGCAAAAAAGACAATGCTCTGTTTGGCCATTTCAAGTTTTAGGCAATTCCTCAAAGTGAAGAAAGTATTTCTCTACTTCTTTCCCTGAAAAGGGGGTACTAACCTAATATATCTGGCAACATAAAAATCTGAACTTGTGTGTAAAGGGGGGTGGCGGGTGGGAGAGAGTGGTCCACTTGCCAGTTCTAATTCTTTTAATCTATATTGCATTTCCATTTCTTCTTTCTCTCTCTCAATCTCTCTCTCTCTCTCTCTCTCTCTCTCTCTCTCTGCATTTCCCTCTCCTCTTTCCATTTCTCTCTCACTCTCTCAGCATCTGCATTTCCCTCTTCTTTATTCCCCCTCTCTCTCTCTCTCTAAATTTGCATTTCGTTCTCTTCTTTCTATTTCTGAATTTGCATTTCCATCATTTCCCTTAGTAGCTGAAGCTTTCTTAATTCCAATTCCATCTGTAATTCCCTTAATTTGCTATCAAAACCAGATACAGACGTGCTTATCAAACCCAAAAGCACTATTATCAAAAATTTCCTTTCCCACCAAATACTGAATCTAAATATTCCTTATCTCTTGATTTGTTAAAAATGCTTTCCCTTCAGAAAGATCGTATTTTTCGGTAAGCTCGAGGAACTCATCCTTTTTCATAGACTCTAACCCTATCTGGGCAGGATTTGAAACAAAGTTCTCAACATTAGATGACATTGTGAATGCTTCCTGGTTTCACTAAAGAGTTGTCATATGTGTGAAATAAAAATCTTTACCAGGGACAATGCAAATTCCGAAATAAGGTCAATTTTGAATTTTTAAGGCAATTTGTAACATATCTGAAATGTTTCAAACAAATTCTGATCCCGGATGAGCCCCCAAGTTCTGCTACAACTCTAGGTCTACAAAATATGTAACAGAAAGAAAGGGAAACAAACAATGTAAGTAATTTCAACAAGCAGTTTATTTCGATATAATACAAAGTAAAATTCAAGAGATAATTACAATATTGTGAATCAAATTCCAAATAATCCTAAAAGTCCTAATAACATGTCCAAAAACATAGAATGTTCCCAATGAGATCCAATAGCCTTGAATGTCTTTGAATGAGTTCACAAAAGTCCAGCTAATGAGATGTATATTTGTCTTGAATAATTTCTTGGCTACTCGATGGAGAAACTGCTTTCTTTTGCGCATCTTGAGGATCAATAACACATATAAAACACATATCTATATTTACTGCTGTGCATATATAGGCTTCCTCTATGTTCTTTGATGTTCACACTAATTTATTCCAAGACTTTCAAATCTATATCCTTACACTCACCATAAATTCCATGCATCCTGAGTATTGCTGGTATCAGGAAAACCAGCATGTCCCAGCTGTACCTGGATGAATCTGCATATGGCAATGCAAGACGCTCCTCGGTTTGTCTTGCAAGATCTACGAACATATTACCAAAGTTTGATAAGTGCTGTACCAGTCAATTTGTACTGCATAAACTTCTGCTGACATGATAAAACAATGACAACTGTTAAACACTGTTGAACTAGGTCATCAGTAATCTTTGTATTGAGCTTTCACAATAACCAGCCAAAACATCTGCACTCAACAAAAGAAACTCAACCGATTGATTCAACAAAAATTTAAATCTTTATAATGTATTAAATGTGAAACATAGTCACACCTAATGCAGGGCATTCAAACGTTTGTATAATTTGTATTAATAAAATTAAATTACAACAAATATTTAAAACATCATTTTGCTTCATTTTCTGATATATTTAAGGTAATTGTGTATGGAGGAAGCATTTATGATAACTAACCATTTTGCTGACTGGGCATGTACAGCCGACCCAAAGAAACTTGTTTGAATTTGTTCATCACAGTGGGATTAGTAGGAAATGCATTAATGTGACCAGGTGCTGAAATAATTAATATATAAAATTTATAATCAATTTTTCTTAATTCAAGATGGCATAAAAATCAAACAAGATTTTGTATGTAAGTACTTTTGGTATTTTTTTAAATTTGAAAACTATGTCTTGTATCGTGTATTTTAAATGAAAGCACACAAAACGTTATTGTCCTTTGTTTAAAATAAATTTTTGACAATCTATTATAATCTAAAATATTCAATGAATGGTTCATAAAGTGATATGCAAAATCGTCTGTTACAGCCAGAAAGAAGAAAAAAAAATAGGCCAATTCATGCCCTTAATTTGAAAAAGTGAGCCAACGGTGTGATCAGAATGGGTCAACCTTATAATAAAATGAGATAGCAATTAGATGAACCATTTTAAAAGGTTAATTTCATGACAACCCAAATAAATAACCATATTTAATATAGGATTCTCCTCTTTCGTTGCTGTCAAGCATATTCTAACAACACAGGAGAAACTGAAGTCTACAATTATAATCATCAGTCTTTGCAAAGTTTCAGCTTTCACGTCACTTCTTGAAGGTGTGATAGTGTTTTTCTTCTTTTTTCCACCATAGTGGAATTCAAGTCTTCGTTAGAAGTTTCACTTTGTTTTATTGTTGTCTCGGTTTTTGTTGGTCTACCATTTTGAGCACAAGAGACATGATACCTGCAGCTATTTTAATCGCTTCCACGATTTGAATGTTATACTGGAGTAAAAAAAATGATTAAAAATTAATATAAAAAAAGCACTTATTAATTCTTTCATATCTGTCTCTTAGTGAATGTTCGCAAAGTTTACAATTGATAAATGGAGCTACAAATAACGTCACTGGCAGCACATGCTTATGAGAATTTCTGAAACTACACATTTATATTTCAGTCAAAAATGTTTAGAAAACAGGAGTGGATGTTAGCTCAATACGTTACTTGAATTATCTTCATATTTTTCCATCGAGACTATTGCAATTCGGTCACATGACAATCTTATTTTTAACCTCTCAAGTAAGAAACATTATGGGATATTTCCTGGTGTTCGTCTGCATAATATCAATAATTGAGCATTTTGACATTTAATGATTACTTGGTGCATCTGTATATTATTCAAGGTAAAGAAACACACCTTGTTCATATTTTTGTGCCCCTTTTGACGCATTCTTTACCTATATTGCAGGATTTGGTGTCTACTTTAAGCAAATCCTGCAATGGCATGTCCTGGCTGAAACACTGACTCATGGGACATCAAAGATAAGCCTAAGAAGTATAATTAGAAGCAGCTTTCTTCAATGAAGTTTATTATAAGTGACATTTTGGAAAAGTATGGCCTTATTATGGGGGATTACTGTAACTGCATATATATATATATATACATAGATATATATATATATATATATATATATATATATATATATATATATATATATATATACATATATATATATATATATATATATATATATATATATATATATATATATATATATATATATATATTAAAATAACCTTTCCATTCCACTCAATCTCCTGGTGAAACCATTATTACAATAGTTGAGGGTTGTTCACATTCTTTGAACTATGCATCAGCCTAGGTCATTTAAGAAAGAAAACTATTCGATCTGATAAAAGCATTTCTTGTTGTATTTTTGTATTTTTTTATTTTTGTATGGCATCATTCATTATTACCATTCATATCCTGAAACACTAACAATGAATTATGAAAATTGACTTTCAAAAATCTTTAAAATGCTCTTGAATCTTTATGCAACAAAACTATTCCTTGCTACAAATCAATGCCAATATAAAACATTCTATACCAGACTTTGATTTTAGTTTTGCGTGTCACTAATCATTTCTCATCCATATTATGTCACAAGTTATTGAGAGCACCAGCATTTTGATAAAATGCTGAAATCATCAAATTTGTATTTTACCATTTAGGAGAGCGAGGCATATTTATTATTATTGTTAATATTAATCACAGGACAAACACAATTAATTTTCAAGGAATATATATATATATATATATATATATATATATATATATATATATATATATTGAGCACACAACTTGTCATAATTAAGTACTTAATTCTTAAATAAGAACTCTGTAAATATGCTTGTTTAAACTAGACCTAGCTGAAAGTTTTTTGGGGTATGGGGGTAGAGGTGTGGTCCTATTACAGGGTTACTAAGATTGTAACATTTACAGGCAATAAACCAAACTATGTTGTTTATACATGTAATTGTTGCAGCCTTATTAAATAAGACTACGAGGCTAGAATTTATATAAAGTAAAAACTTTATATAGCAGTTTAAATTCTGATTACAAAACTACTGATAGTCAGGTGTCATATTCATGTAAAGGTTTGAATAAAACTTCTTCCCAAAATGCAAACCAAAAACTATAGTTTCATCCACTGAATGACAACCTAATTCTCAGTTCTCTTACCAAATAGCTACTTTTTCAAAGAAGTCGCCCCCCAGTATGGTCCTTGTTTTAAGGTTTCAGATCCTATTTTATTATAAAGCCAAATTCATCGTGATTGTCTTATTAAATAACAGAATAATAAATGGCAATGAAGGTGTAATAGAAAATAAATTAATAACTCTTTTCACCAGTAGGTCCCTTTTTCCTCTGAAGTGCGTCTGCCTACTTTCTTCTTTAATTTACTGCAAACGATGAGATACATCAAGACAAATATTGTGTGAAATTCGGCTTGAAATGGGTTGACAAGTAAGGTTTTCTACCACTTGCAAAGAAGTCTGAACATAAGATGAATGGGAATTGCAGACTTTTGAGCAATATTTTGAAAAATGTCTACATGGATAAATAAACTGGACTTTTCCTTCTTAAGGTTCTGCCTAAATATCATAGGTACTAACGTCATGATAGATATGTCTTCCTTGTTCCTTAAATTAAAATGGAGACTCTGCCCCACTTAGAGTGTTCTTGCAACTTTCCAATTCACATGTGCAATTCATGTACAAAAACTGAAGTCTGTGTATCCTTCTAAAAGTCAAAAATGTAAAGCGTACAGCAATGTATAGCAATCGAAACAAATTTTGTACATTTCACGAAAGAGCCAGGTGTGTTACGTTAATTACACACTCACACTTTTCTTAATTTCAAAGTTTTCAGAAAAAAAGACAAAAAAAAAAAAAAAAAAAAAAAAAAAAAAAAAAAAAAAAAAAAAAACATGTATGGCTTTAATTTAAGGTAATCCTACAAAATCATCGTACCTTCCTGGCATCAGAACTCAATTCATTTTTCTATATAATCTTTTAATTTGCTTGTCAGTACTGAACTTTCCACCGTGTCCAAATACTAATAAATCATATGTTGATGTAAAGTATCTTCAAAGATGAACTCACAGTGAAGTTCTTGTCCTAGGTTAACTGGCATTCTTCTGAGAGGCTGGACTGTAAACAAAGCAATGTTCAATGGGTCACAGATTTCACTTCGAGATCCACACCAATACCTAATTACTCACTGTGCACTGTCGCCAAAATGCATACAGACAACGTCACCAGAATGCTCATATTCTACAGAATAAATAATTACCTTTAAATCAATACCAAGAATGTTTAAATCTAACTCGTGTATCACCGCCAAAATGAGTGAGGAAAAAAATTGCTCTAAAAATAGACTGGGACTACACTGAACCAGGAGTATTAATTGTGACCTGAGCCCAATCAGAGTTATCTTCCCACATGACCAGTTTGGTCGCACGCGAGTATAATTTAAGTTCGTCATGAATCAGAGTTAGAAATTTGTACTTGAATGGACGTCACTGTTCTATGAATTCCCTTTCGAGATATTTTTGGTCCAGCAAGAGACCTCTCAACAGTGTGCGTTACTTTTCTCTCTAGCCCAGACATAGGATTTTACAAAATCGTGCAGAAATATGAAGTTACAGTAGTGGAAAAACATACAAGTGTGATATTTGAAATCACGTTTGTAGAAACTCTGCAATCTGAAAGTTCATATGAGGATTCATACTGGGAAGAAAGCCATTAAAAAATATGAAGATTGAGGTAAATTGTTTAGCCTAAGTGTAAGGCAAAAAATGTACACAACAGTTCATACTTGTGTCAAAACCATTAAAATGTGAAGTTCTGGGATAAATTGTTGCACCACTGTGTAGATAATTATGTATTCACGAGGACATATACTACCCCCCCCCCCCCAAAAAAAAAAAAAAAAAAAAGTGTGAAGATTGTAATGAAATGTTTCGCCGAAGTGGTCAACCAAATGTGCACAGAATGATCAATTCTTGAGAGGAACGATTCAAATGTGAAGTATGCGATGATGGGTTTAGTCTGAGTGGAAATCAGAATAAGCATATGATGGAAGATGCTGGAGAAAAACCATTAAAGTGTGAAGTATGTGACGAAAGATTTAGCCAGAGTGGACAAATATCAGAGCATATGACGAGATATACTGGAGAAAAACCATTCAAGTGTGAAGTATGTGATAAAAGGTTTAATGAGAGGGGAGATCTGAATAACCGGTGTTACGAAACACCCAAATCCACCAAATCCACCCAAATCCGATCCAAATCCACCCAAATCCAAACCAAATCCACCCAAATCCAAACCAAATATACGAAATATTATTAAGTCTACCGTCTCGTCTCTAAATTGCAACGCACTCCCATTTTTCATTCAAAGTCGACGTTCCTGTGTTTGGTTGATATATAAATACAAAAGGACTAAAAAATATTATAAATGAAATGACAAATTGTAGTTAATAAACTTGCATATGTTTACGTTTAGTCATTAAATAAATTTATATTTTTCCCGGTTAAATTGTTCTGTTATAACTTGTTACTTTATAACTTACATGTATTACTTTGCACAATATATTGCGCAGGTCCGTTATGATTCTCATTCAAAGTCGGGTTTCACTATGTCCTCCAACTCAATGCATCATTACATGTGCTAATATAACGGACTGACCCTTAGTTGTGTCCCTATATTTCGCGTTGTGACAACTATATATGCCGAAAATTGTTACTAAACATTTGGATTTGGTGTGGATTTGGTGTGATTTGGGTGTTTCGTGACACCCCTGAATAACCACATGAGGATACATACTGAGGAAAAACCATTTGCGTGTGAAGTGTGTAATAAAATTTTTAGTAGGAGTGGAGATCTAACAATACACATGATGATACATAATGGGGAAAAACCATTTAAGTGTGAGGTATGTACTAAAATGTTGAGTCGAAATGCAGATCTAATGATGCACATGAGGACACATACTGGAGAAAAACCATTTAAGTGTGAAGTATGCAATAAAATGTTTAGTAGGCGTGGAGATCTAACGAAGCACATGAGGATACATACTGGAGAAAAACCATTTAAGCATGAAGTATGTAATAAAATGTTTAGTAGGCGTGGAGATCTAATGAAGCACATGAGGATCCATACTGGAGAAAAACCATTTAAGTGTGAAGTATGTAATAAAATGTTTAGTAGGCGTGGAATTCTAACGAAGCACATGAGGATACATACTGGAGAAAAACCATTCAAGTCTGACGTATGTGATAAAAGGTTTAATGAGAGGGGTCATCTGAATAAGCACATGAGGATACATACTGGGGAAAAAACATTTAAGTGTGAAGTGTGTAATAAAATGTTTCATGATAGTGGAGATGTAATGAATCACATGAGGATACATACTGGAAGAAAACCATTTCAGTGTGAAGTATGTAATAAAATGTTTAGTTTTATTGGACAGCTAACAATGCACATGAGGATACATACTGGAGAAAAACCATTTAGGTGTGAAGTATGCGATCAAAGTTTTTTTCGCAGTGGAAATTTGAATACGCACATGAGGATACATCCTGGAGAAAAACTATGTAAGTGTGAAGTGTGTAATAAAATGTTTAATGAGCGTGGAACTCTAACAAAGCACATGTGGATACATACAGGAAAAAACCCATTTAAATGTGAAGTATGCGATGAAAGGTTTAATTGCAGTGGAAATTTAAGTACGCACATGAGGATACATACTGGAGAAAAACCATTTAAGTGTGAAGTATGTGATAAAAGGTTTAGTGTGAGTGGAAATCTGAATAAGCACATGACGATACATACTCGAGAAAAACCATTTAAATGTGAAGTATGTAATCAAATGTTCAGTCACAGTGAAGCTTTGAATATGCACATCAGGATACATAGTGGAGAAAAACTTTTTAAGTGAGAAGTATATGCATGAAAGGTTTAGTCTCAGTAGAACTCTGAATAAGCACGTGAGGATACATACTGGAGAAAAAACATTTAAGTGTGAAGTATGTAATGAATGGTTTATTCACAATGAAACTCTCAATACACACATGAGGATACATCCTGGAGAAAATCCCTTTTAACATTGAAGTATGTAATAAAATGTTGAGTCAAAGTGGAGATCTAACTGTCCACACAAGGACACATCCTGGAGAAAAAAACGTTTAAGTTTGAAGTATGTAATAAAATGTTTGGTGAGAGTGGAACTCTAGCTATGCACATGAGGATACCTTGTGGAGAAAACACAGTTAAATGTGAAGTATGTAATAAAATGTTTATTCAGAGTGGAAATCTGAATAAGCACATGAGGATACGTACTGAAGAAAAAACATTTAAGTGTGAAGTATGTAATAAAATGTTTGGTGAGAGTGGAACTCTAACAATGCACATGAGGATACCTTGTGGAGATAAACCATTTATGTGTGAAGTACCGGTATGTAATAAAATGTTAAGTGTTATGTATGATGTTTATGTACCTAATTTTTGTCTATGATTGTAAGTTGTATGGTTATTTTAAAATACATACTTAACTTTTGTCCAGTTGTTTACATAGTATTTTCATAGGCATTTTGCAATTAACTTTTGTGACATATGTCAGGTAGGCCAGTATTTTTCCCATTAGAATTACTCATATTGTGAAAATCTGTCTGCAAGGAATCAATTTTAGTTATGTTGTTGAAATCAGATATAATTTGAGAGGAATTAATTATTTACAATATTCATTGGAAATATAAAAGTGCTCATTCACTTTTGGATTAATACATGATTTTGGGATTTATGTGAACTCGTTTAAATACATTCTGGATTACATCATTGTGGTACATCAGGACATTCAAGGTTATTCGAATTGATTCAGAACATTCTATTATTTTGGACTTGTGATTAGGACATTTAGGATTATTTGGAATTTAACTCACAAATTGTAAGTGTCTTTTGAATTTCCACTTTAAATGTCTGGAAATAAGTTGCTTGTCGATTTTACTTACATTTTTGGTTTCACTTTCTTTCTGTTACATATTTTTAAGACCTAGAGTTGTAACATTAATGAGAGTGAAACTCTAACGATGCACAGGAGGAAACCATTTAAGTGTGTAGTATATATGTGATAATATGTTTCATGAGAGTGGACATCTAATGATGTGCATGAGGATACATACTGGAGAAAAAACATTTAAGTGTGAAGTATGTGATGAAGGGTTTAGTAACAGTAGAAGTCTAAGGAAGCACAAGAGGATACATAAGTAGCATAGTGTGACACTTGAGGTACAGAAATGACATATGAGGTACAAAAATTGCACTTGAGGTACAAAAATGACACTTGGGGTACAAGGGGAATTTTACAATAGACCATATCTTTAACATGAGTAATGTATGACACTATGGGTAGTGTCAAGGGGATGGTAATGTTAAAAATGAACATGAGATTACCCCTTGTGTCTATAAATATTTTACTAATATGACACTGGGGTGGCAGTGGGGAGGGGGAGGAGGGGTATTATGCTGATTATTGCATCAAAGAAACACTCCTAATCAGATTTCCATGCCTACTGGTCCACCCCCATTCTACCTGGGCAGCTTAACACCGAAGGAAAAAAAATGAAACTTAGAAATAAACCACAAAAAAACAAATAAAGCAAAATAACACTGCCCAAAGTCTGTGACATAAAAAAGGCCTAGAAAAACCATCTAAAAATTAGTGTTATGTTTACAATGCTTTATTCACACATTTTGGCAATAAATGTTGAATCCAGAGGGCTGTAAAAGGTCATCTGGTAGCCTGTACCAGTCAATCTTAGGGCAGTCTTCCTCGTGATTATCCACAAAGACCATACTCGGATAGAATTCATTTCATTTCCTTACACAGGGTTCTCTTTAGGATTTTGAAAGTTGCAGTCCAGAACTCCTGTCTTGAAAGAAGTTGGAGTCCCAATAACAATAGTTTTTTTTCGCTTGCAAAAATTCAGAACATTCTGCAACTATTGTTGGGTCACCAATATAAATGTCATCAGATTACCAATGCTCATTCATTGTAAAATACAGTCAAATCTGTATACAGCGGCCACCCACGGGAAAAGGTCAAAGTGGTCTTTGGAGAGAGGTAACCTCTGAAGGCAGGTTCACCATTCAAACTTGGTGCATGACAAATACATGTACTATGCACCGAATAAATTATGTAAAGTTGCCATTAGAAGAGTACACATGTGAAAATCATTTGAACATGAAAGTTCAGCTGTAAGTGACACAGAAAACAGATGACTTTGTTGACGATTTGTGACGATTAATATGGGAGCTTGTATTCCACCACCAAACAAAAAAGTCCCAAAATCTTGAAACTATTTATCTAACTATGGTATATGATAAAATGCAAGTGTTCCAAACAATGCACGAGGACTTAAAATACAATGGATTACAAGTGTGCTGAGTAATGCTTTTCAACGGGATGTGTCAATACACACATGCGTGTAGTTAGCCTTTTTAAATAAAAACAATTATTAGGTGCGGGAAACCAATTATTAGGTGACTTAGTCTCCTTGTCTGCTAAGATCTAACCGATGCTGCTTCACCTAATCCCTTTACAGTCGTTTGTACTTTGCTTGATAGTCCACACACTACACTTATGATACTTGCTTTGTAGAAACGTGTCAAATAAAAGAGAAGTTCGCTGACTTAAAAGCTTGTATACTGAGGACTTGGCTGTTGGAGTTTTTACGCTTTCGAGTACCATTACTTATTTGAGATAATGTCTATAATAGGCGATCTATTCAGAATAATATTAAAACCTTCCATTAATATTATAAATTAATAAATTTAGGGTGTCCTTAAAAGTACTACAACTGATTTATATGAGAGTTATAGTATGTGCTAAATTTACAACAAAAAAAATGAACAAAAAAAAAATAAATAAAAAAATAAAGAAATGAAACAAACTGGTATTTTCCATTTTGAAAAAGCTACTGGCAAATGATAATCAATCAATGCAATCCATGTTCAACTGAATACCATACTCAATTTATGGGGAATGAGCATTGTACAGTAGGCTGAGAGGATGAGTTACATTGTTTCACACATAAACATATGAACCCATTTAAAGGACGTTAAAGGAAGCTCCAGTGTTTGTCCCAGAGTAATAATGTACTCCAGAAATGTATACAGTGTCGAAGCGTGACAGCTGTTAGCAGATACCCATATATTTACCAAGCGTTTTGTGGCTGGTGGAAGGGGCATCGTTTTGCTGCTGGTCTCTCCAGATTTTCAGTGACGGATTGGCAATGTTTGCGATATAGTGGAACCATAGGGCTTTTTCCATGCATGCTGCTACAACTTACTAAGTGCATGTGTGCCCATAATCCCTCTGGCAACCCAATGGTGTATTTAAAAAGTGGACACATTTTTTTTTTAAATCGCGAAGCAGCATGTTTAGATGGACACAATGCATCATATGGTGATGGTGCACTGGCACTAGGCCTTATGCTTTACTGTTGAACATATAGTGGAGTTTGAGAGCAAGAATGTCGTTGTCCTAGCTGTTTCGGCAGTCTTATTGTTGCAATCGTTTCCGCTGTTTCTGCAGACCAAAAACACAAGTCATTGAGAATTTCCAGTGAGGCTTTTTATGATGTCTTCGCAGGTTTCTGTTTTTCCTCTGACTATCAATTTTTTTTTTTTTTTTTTTTTTGGTCCACCTCGTCAAATAGAACCGAAGCATATTCATTGTGTGATGCTTCCCATATTTCGTTTCTCATGGCTGTATATTTGTTGACTTCATTGAGATTGAGCTTAACTTCTTCCTCTGAGATGGCATCGCAGAGAGCTTTAGATATGTGATCGGATATTGTGTTGAGTTTTGTCTCAGTTAGGATATGGATTTCGTTGTGCTTTTTTTTGCCTTCAGGGAGAGCCGCCAGCTATTGAAATTTCCAGCCATGGAAACCAGCATGCCGCCCAAAACTGTGATCTCGGCGGCAACTACGATGGGGGCTGTAGTGATTGTACAGTATATATTGTAGTTTATCCATCCATAATAAATGTGGTTTAGCATGATAGATGGTCTATGAAGAACAATTGATCAAAATTGTATCAAAACAGAGATCTACAGAGTCATACGAGCCCAGCCAATGAGACACAAAGTCACATACATAATATGAAAAATCACCTCATTAATATATGTGGATTCCATCCATTATTTGACCTTATCCAAGATCATGATAACATTAGCTCTGATTCAAAGTTTGATCAAATTGGATCACAAATGTGGCCTCCCAAGATGTGGTAAAAAGCAGTTTTCAGTGGACACATAGACGCAATGTCATGCAATGAGCTCACTTTGTTTTATGAACAGTAGAGCCAAAATGTTTTCACCCAGTTGCAATGGAAACAAAATGGCTGCTATAGAAGCCACCAAAAACCTAAGTTTGATCAGAATTGGCTGGACAGTTTTGGAGATATTGAAAATGTCCAAATGTTTGTAGACAATAGACACAGGGCCATACCATAAGCTACGTTGTCTTTGGTTTTATAAGCTAAAATTAAGGTCTTTTCAGGGCACATTGTACAATAAACTAAAATGCTCATATAGGCTCAGCAACATCAAAAGCTGGCAAATTCTTGGCAAATAGCAAAAGTTGAAACGAATACCTGTCATACAGAAGAACAAAGATTTTCAAATTGGCAACTATGTCAGCCATACTGGAAAAAATATCAACATAAAATCTGGTGCACATAGCTAAAACATAACATCAACTAGATACGTGTTCCACTGGCCACAAAAATATCCTTGCAATGGTACTCAATAATGAAAATTGCAGAGGTTGATAGCAAGGAATTTTGCATGTGGGCGGTAAGGTAAAAAATGTCGAGTTCAAAAGTATAAACTGCCTGTAAAAATACAAGAAACCCTGCATAATGTCAAATGCATCTTTACTATGCATGTAAAAATTAGATCAAGGTTCAAGCAAATTCCAATGAGAATTGAAGAGAGCTGACTATACAAAGTGGGATGGTAATATTGATTGCACGTGAAGGTGACCAACATTGACAAATGCAACTTTAAGTCAGAATAATTGATCTTTCTCTATCAGCCCATTGTACTCTTCCTACATGAATACACATTTCCTATATTTACAGCAAACTACCAAAGAAACTTACAAAACATTTAAAACTTCTTGCGTTCAAGTTTGTTAACTATGGCAAATCTTGTGACAAAATGACAGTGGAAGGGCACTGGCATTAGCAAGTTCACAAGTTCAACATTGTGTTCATATATTTAATATCAGAATCTATTATAACCAAATGTAAAAATGGCGATTTGTCTTGGCATTCTAGTGCACTGGCCTAGTGACCCTCAAATTATGAAGAAAAAAAAAATTTAAAAAAATAAATAAATATAAAAACACAAACAAAACCAAGAATGACAACACTCTAATTTTATTCCAGTAAATGCGTGAACATTCATTGGTCACTTTCCAGCACAAAAATCTTGTACGACTGAAGAAAACTAGTATAAGGGGTGAATAGAGTTTAAAATTTTAGAATTCATAATGAATTCTCCCGAGAAATTTAGGTGTTCAATATACATAAGAAGCTTATTACTGAAGTACTGGTGTGTCTTCTCTTTTAGAAAGTTATTAATTTAGCTAGACTCAATTCCTAGCTTTAAAAATAATTTTTTCGGTCACCCAAGGGATAAAATGCAGTGAGTTAGGATGCTGATTCATTTGGTTGAGGGGTTTGCACACAAGCACCTCACCTGATTGCTAAAGGCTTAACCTGGTATGACATCAGCATGCCAGTGTAGCAGTTCCTATGTCTTGGTTGCTCTTGCACGCATGATGAAAACGACAAATGTCAAAGCTGATAAAGATACATGCACATTATGACTGTGTATATAAAAAGTTTCAAAACAATTCAATAAAGTATATAGGAGTTGATTTGTCGATTCCACTGAGAACACTGTAAAATTAAATGTTGAGCAAAACAGAAAAAGCAAGTCTGATTTATCAAATAATCTGAGTAATTGCATTATTGCATGCACATGTTCATTGTGCATGCAACATTTTAATCATGCTTCATGATAGTCTGATGAAAAAGAGCTGATTATACAATAATGGTACAGGTATAGGGCAGGACTGAAGGATAGATGGACGACTTTCAGGTGCAATTCAGTATGTCACCTTCCAAATCCTTACTTCGAACATATAAAGTTGCTTAGGGCACAGTCTTTATCGTGCAGGAGATTAGGCTGTGTGTGTTGGAACGAATATGGAGCTCATTGAGCTTTCCTTTTCAGTTTGTTGACTAGCTATTGAAGAACACATCTTCAGGGATAGGCTCAGATGCCAAGTATGACTTTTAAATGTATCTACAGCACTGTAGAAGATAATGCCATACACTTGTTAAATTAAAACCTTTAACACTGAGTTTAATATGGGGTGTGAATTAATATACCTAGGCACGGACAGACAGACATAAAGACGCGTACCTGGACAACAAAGCGATTGCTATATCAAAGCTTCCACCAAAGCAGGCTTAACAACAACAGAATTACCAGGATGTTCATGTAAGATTTTGATTCAAAAACCAAAGGCAAGATAAAAATACTGGTGAACTGAAAAACCTCAGCTGATTAACGTATGTCATTTATAAAAACTGAAACTTGAGTAGATTCATAATAAAACAACAATTATAAAGAGAACGAGCGACCTAAATTGCCCCAAGTTTTTCACCTGAGGAAACGGATTCCCTGTACATTCAAAGGACATTCACATGATTTGGTGATTAAAACGTGTCCAAGGAATTGTTTTACAAATGCTTGGTGACAGTTTTGGTAAAATTCAATTATTCTTGCCCACGTTGTATAACATCTGTCAAGTTATCAAGTCGTGAACATTAAATGGATCAAAACTCTGGTGAGTAATAAAGAACTACTCAAATACTACAAGCTCTTTTGATGCTTTGCATCTATTTTGATTTTAAGTCGTATCACATATACTGTGTAAACAATCTCAGATTATACATGTTTTTGAAGCCATAGCTATGCAAAATGTTGACAAATTACCCTAGTATCGAAAGATGTTGGAGACCTTGTTCAATTAATGTTTGTGACAAGTTTGCTTGAAATCCAAATATCAAAGTTATTACGTACAAAAAAGGAACCATTTCAAATTCGAAGGACCATAACTCTGCCAAACATTTATGAAATAATGTAATACTCCACTTTTTCGAGCTCTAGTGGTAAACATATATGATTCAATATTTATTTATAGTCCAGCTGTATTTACAAAAGTTTTGAAATATTTTATTTTTAAGCGCAGCAAAGAGAAATATAAATGAAAAGACTGGCTTGAATATCAACCACAAACATTGTGAAATTGTTGTTGTTCATGGGGTATCAATTTTCATAACAGCTGCTACCAGCTATGTATAAGAGACCCAATGAAAAATCATTAATCAGAGATGAAAACGGACATCGCGCCATTTTTTCATTGAAACTGAATGACATCAATATTGAGTTGCATTGGCCCAGTTCATCGTAGGTTCATTGCATTACTTTTAACTCAAAGTTATAATGCAGACATGACAACATAGTAATACTCAAATTTGTTTGTGCTTGTTCCATATTTATCAATAAAGTCTACCTTCATTGATTCATTGCATTATAAATAGTTGAATTACTGAATGTTTTGTACATCTTTCAAATTTGATAGATTATGGGGTTTTGTATAATTCAGTGTAAATAAAAACACCTCCACTCCACCAAATCAGGTAATAGTGAAGTAATTTACTTTCATGTAACATATTTGTACAATCGGTGCCAACCAACATTTAGGGTTACTGGTAATGCGAATAGGCTTCACTGGGTGGGTGTGGTATAGCCATGTACCACTTCTAGTACGCAATAAGTGAAAAGTTATAAATTATTAACTTAAAAAGCTGTAATATAAATGTACAGGTACAATCTGTTTTGCTGAAAAGATATTTATATGAGCTGAAATAGGCACTTTGATATTGCATTTTACGTGCAAAAGATCACGACATTGAGATAGTATTGAGCTATTGCACTCTAATTATCGTGTTGCATGAAGACAAAGCAAGATGCAACGAGCTTTACATTTTTCATATAAACTTAGCTTTGCGTACAATGCACGTGGTAAACGTCACGATGCCATGTAATGGGGCAGCCATATTGGTCTTCTGCCAGTCAACCCGGTCCCGTGACTGACAGTCATATTTTACGCATACCTATAACCCGATGGCTACCAAACTTTCCATATTGAAAGTACAGTTGTGGTCTGTACTGTTGATAGTGAAGACAATTTCTAAACAGTCCTGAAATACATACTATGAAATTACTTATTTTTGTGTTTACATTTTACTTCTTTACCGCTCTTCTTTTGCCTCATGTGGTTCTGTAAATATTTCTCCGCTGAAGTTTATATCTTTAGGTATTATCAGTCCTTCGTTCTTAATAACCATCTAAAGATATCAAAAAGTACTTGACATTTGCTAATTATCCTAAACAAACCCTATATGTATGTAATAATGGGCTATATATTGAATTTGCTTGTAAGTATGAGGACTATTGTAATTGTTGTATGTGTTTCCTTTAGTATGCGAGAAGGCACTTCATCTAATGCCAGTGTATGGATCAAATTAAGAAAAAGACACATTTTAACAAAATTACAAACTGATCAGGTGAGCTATATGAGCAGTTGCATGCTTTAGAAGATGGTACTTCGTTCAATTCTGTTGGATGTTACGATTGTCAATACTCGTGAATTTTAAATTAAGTATGGCGCAACTTGTTTAGTGACGGTATGTACATATGTCTATATGTATATATCCATGTACTTTTCTACGGTTGATTGTACGGCGTGTCTAATAAGTCACGTGTAAATATAGAAAGACACGTCAACGGAGAATATGAAAGTATTCAGACTGTTAATTTTGGGGATCATCATAATGTTTGGGACTGGAACTGGTAAAACTAATGTTATTACCAAAATACATATTCAGATGTATCATTGTCTTCATCATAAAATGCTGCTTATAGTAAATGCAGGCCTTCGGATCTTTTTTTAGGAACTAATGTGTCAACGTTGTTCAGGACTGGCAAAAATCCATTTTATTTGCCAACAGTATGTGCAGAAAAACAGCTCATGTTCAATTTCTGCAAGTTTTATACAAAATCTACTTCTCTTTACCACTAAATGGATTATTCATAAGTGAGTGACCTTTCTATTTCACTGCATACAGACCCCATATTGCTGTTCACTGCATCAAAATCTGTGGGCAAAAATGTATGGAATTGATTTTATTATAAGTTATACTTTCACACACTCACTGCTAAATGTTACAGGATACTTAACTGAAAGAAATGGGACATCACTATTACAACAATTTGTAGCCATTTCTTCACAATCAGAGTACCACCCCCACCCACCTGTACTTAATTGTGAATTACCAATAGCCCTTAAGTTACGTAGTGCATACTGCAATACGGTGGTTTCAAAACAGATGAGGTAGGTACGTTTCATTTGCATGAGAACTGCACTTGATACATTGGCCGCCTATTGTCAGACAAAATTGATTGTGACACAACTAAATAGAAGACTGATGCTTTATTCATCTAAACTATTGCTATTGGTAAGTACCTTTTGGTTCCTTTTTTATAGGCGGAGTTGCAGGCAGATGTCAAAATCCTTTTGATACCATAAAAATAATAAAGTGCACAAGTAATTTTTAATGTGTGAAGCTGTATGTTTTTCTTGATTTTCAAGAAATCAATGACACATAATATGCATACAGACTGGTGAAATTACTAGTATCAGAATAAGAAAAATATACATACATGCACACATTAAAATAAATGGGATAATTTTTATTTTGACAAGCACCAATGATTTAGACCCTTGAAATAATCATAATGAGTAAACTTCTCTCATATTCTGCACAGTTTGCAATGTAATTGTAGCATGTTACTACCTTCTGCTGTGCAAAGCTTCTTGTGGACGGGTTGATATGAATCTGCTTGATCTTCTATGTCATCCTGCTGACCCACTATGTCAGGATCAACTGTGGCATCCAGTGGTTCATCATGTTTGTCATAATTATCATCTGCACCATTTACAGCAGTGTTTTCTGTATCGCTATATTGGGCCACTGCATCATAATCTGAAACAACCAATATGATGTGTTTCAATAATCTGCTCAAACTTTTTAATTCAATAAATAGTAATGTAAGAATTACATGTGAAACTATAAACTTGAATTTGCAAACAGTCTTCAGGTCACAATGACCTTGAACCAGAATCGATATACATGTTTGTATATCTTCAAGAGTAATCATGTGTTAAGTGTAGTATGGGGATGCGAAGTAGACCTGAAGATATGCTGTGGAAAGTAATGTTTCTGTTTGGAAGATATTTTAAGGGCAATTTAAACACAGTACTGGGTATATCATGCTGAGAAAATGGGGCAAACTACTTTTCCCGAGACACATTGGCAGCTGACATGGGTTGCACTAGGCGGGTATCAAAAGTACGCCTGTTCTGTGGAAACCAAATTGTGAATAAAAAGTGATTACACTAGTAATTATGCTGGATGCATCACACACAACCCGAATGTGGGTACTTACAAAAGCACTGATGTGTAATTATTCCCAACGTTGGCATGAAAATGTTGAACCAATACTTCCACATACCTGCTTTGCTCCAGGAGTAATCTTATGCCAATGGGACAGGGAGCTCTGAAACCATAAATAATCCAAATTAGTCAAAAACAAAAGCTTTGCAAAGACAACATAGCGTGTCTGTATTCAAGACAGTGAAAAGATTGGCTAGGTCACAAAATCATAAAACATTTAACGACTCTATAATGAACACTGCCTTAGAAATTATTTTAAATACAAAAGTTAACATAACTCATCAAAATGAGAAATATAGGGCAGTGACCTACTTTCAGGTCAGTGGTGTTGTATATCGTTTACTATGTATATTTGTAAGGTGGTTCCATTTTGTTCAAAGGAACTTGAACTAAAATAAGTTGTTTTGTAGCTACTATCCAAATGTCACACCATGTACGCCAATACAAAAGATGTCATCAGGTGTACTGACGCAGACACCGGAGCATTGGCAAGTGAAACAAATATTGTATAAAAAAGCAAAAGTCGTTATATTCCTATCAATACATAAAAGTTATGAAAATGCATAGTTCAAATTATTTATATGAAATCGTAACAAAACATTAAACCTGCTCTCCACATCCATTGATGATACAGGGCACGGGAGGTATGGCAGTATGGCTACATTACTTTTGTACATGGAAGCTACAAATACAAAACACTTAAACCGTGAGCCAAGCTCACGTACCCCGCACCCCACCTCCACTGGATAGTCAACCCTCTCCCAAAATTATATGAGATTATATATGTATGTATCGGGGTTTATCACGCGTCAGAACAATACTAGCTATATGGTGCCGATTAAAAGTAAAGGAAAAATTATTATGCAACAGCTAACACAGACATACAAATTCTTCATCTACAATGCTGTATACCATGGTATTATCACAGTAGATACAGAAATGACACGCAATGCACAAATTTCGTGGTACCCAACTTTAACCACAAATGTGCCATGTGACAAATAATGTTGTTAGCTATAACATACCACGCAGCATTTGCAGAAAGTAATGTATGACTTCTGTTACTATTCTGAAATACCTGCAAAACAGAGAAAGAATTATTTACCACTTTGGAAGCATATGTGAAATTGTCATAGAACCGCGCTGGTTACAAGTTGAAACTGGCAAATTATCATAAAAGGACTATAAATCCATAAAATATTTACATACATTGCCGAAACTCGCTTAAAATGCATAGGCGTTTTAAATTCACGTAGAAAATTTCATTCTGATATTTTGTTAATATACAGACAGACATGATGATTCTTACAGGCTTTCCGCATCTTTATAAGAATAAAAATAAGTTGTATGGTATAGCTGACTCAAAGTAAAGCAAATGGCCACTTTCAGACAACTTTTGAGTTCTATCCCATACCTTCTGCAGAGATCCACTCAAGACTAATTCCTTGAAATTTGCTAACCATGCCATTTGGGCTTGTCTTTTGGGTAAATAAAACAAAGACATTTCAAATAGCATGCCTGAGAAGAACAACTATTCAGTTATTAGTTAGAAGCATGTAGGGATGGATAACAGGTCTTACAATATATGTGAGGCATGCCGCTGCCGTGCGGAAGCAACGAGTTCCATCTTCTGATATGCAATTTGCTCTGACCTCCCACACCAAAATAATTAAAGAGGGGTGGTAAATTTCAGAGAAAACTTAGACTAGTCCCTACCATGTTCTAATCCCTACCATGTCCTAATTTTGTCTTGTAAGTTTAAGTCAGAACCATATATAACTACAAGGCAGATGTATCTATGGCATATATATAATTATGGGACATATATAACTACAGAGCAAATGTATCTGTGGCGTATGCATAATTATGGGACATATATAACTACAAGGCAGATGTATCTATGGCATATATATAAATATGGGACATATACAACTACAAGGCAGATGTATCTATCCCTTATACATAATTATGGGACACATTAATCCCTACAATGTCCTAACTTTTGTCTTGTAACTTTAGGTCAGAGCTATATATAACTAGAGGGCAGATGTATCTATTTGATATACATAATTATGGGGCATATATGAATCTAGATATATGGGGTATGTTATACAAATGCAATTATTGGGACATATATAGCCATTATTACTATGAGACAAATAAAACCATATACCCAATAAAAATATATATTTTTTAAAACAATATATAACCTAGAAAAAGAAAGAGTTATATAGCTTTTACACATATATACCCCACAAACAATCGATTGACAACTTAATACAATATAAGCTTTACTTTTTATTAAATACTTATACAAGGCTATGATAGCCAATTGACAAACTAGAAAGTGTAATTTAAACTATCTTCATCTCTTTATCCTCTCTCACTAACTGGCAATGTACCACCTATTGAATGACAAAGCCTCATTTATGGTACAGTAAGAAAATTCACAAAAATCAAACTTGGAGATTCCAAAAAATTACATCTACCCTGATACTTGAACGAAAAAAGCATTCCCATCTTCTCTAACTTGCCGCACAAACAAATTACAAGTTCTGATTACATTAACTTCTCTTCAATGGACATTAAGTCACATCAAAATTATTATCTGTAACTCACATTTTGATTGCCCATCCAGGCTTTGACCATTAGAAATGTGCTAGCCTGATAAAACTGGGTTATTCAGGGCTGCTGGGAACCGTATATTTCAGACACTGACTATATTTACATCAACAAAACAGCATCCCTTCTTCGTTTACATTATGAGAAGAAAAGGCTAAAGACCCTGGATGTTTTATTTGCTTTCTTATGTTAATGTACTGACAGCTTTTTCTTATCGCAGTCAGAGTTTCCCCTTCAGCGTTGAGGAGAGTCCGTGGCCCTCAGAAAGTTGGAAACATCTGTGGGACTTACGGGATTTTGAGATAGTGGTATATAAATATCATTGAAACTCTTGATGGGACTCCTAGGAACAAAATTATAAGAATAAGCCCCTGCTCTTTTACCATTGTTTTACACACAATACCACATCGGTCTCTTTCTCTTCCTCCTACAATGTACTGTACTAAAGATGAACCTGCCATATGTTCTAAGGCACCTTGGAAACTAAAACTATAAGTTTTTACACCTGTTTTGATAATTAAAAACTGGAAACAAAGCATAATCACAAAATTCAAAGGTTTTTAACAATATTAAAGATTGCACTAGGAGGCCTGACATACTGACAGCAATATCCTCTCATTTTCGCTGAAAATGGAAGGCACAATGGGGCTATACCTCACCCCATTATTCAGAACAACACATACATTCATACTAAATAACTGCAATATCTTAATTTTTGCAGCATGCTTGACAAGTAACCTCACAAGAAAATACTTTACCATTTATTCCTGCCTCTGATTGTTTCCACATGAATTGTTTGGCCACAAGGGCCAATTACATGGCCCAGTGGCAGACCAACCTTCAACACATCTGCTCCTAGTGTGGGTTCTTTCGGTGATTTGTAATTTCTCTTTGTTTTCTGAAATATAAAAAAGGCAATTTGAGGGTTTTAATTAAGATTCATAAAGGCAGCAGAAGTATTATTTTGACAGTTTGTATATTTTACAATTATACTTTTCCCCTGAACATTCTAAAACTTTATCCTGCTATCATAACTGTTGGTGAAAACTAAGAAAAAAACAAGCAAGCAAACACAAAATGCAATATTAAATGTAATGCTTGGTTACTAACCTGCACCAGTCTATAACCTGTACTACCTGATCTGATTTGGTTTTTTGTTTGATTTATTTTGGGGGGTTTTGGTGGTTTCAACGGAACTTTTATAAATTACTGTTTATATCATGCCAAGGAAATGGGAATAAAGTCCCCTTCCTTAGGACACACCGAGGGTGTCGACCCTGGCTTGCCTGAGCTTGTATTGAACCCCGACACTTGAATAATGAGTTTGATGCTCTACCAACTGAGCTACCTTGGCTCCCTCAACAGAGTGTTTGGAGGAATATCAAGGACAAGATTAAATTCCACCAAGATGACATGATACACGGTGTTTGGAGGAATATCAAGGACAATATTAAATTCCACCAGGATGACATCAACTAAACTTCTGAATATTGTTCTTTTCAGTTAACAGATCAATAAACTTTTCAGTGGATGAAGAAATACCTCATTATAAAGCCCATCAGTGTACTGCTGTCTCTTTTATAACATGGATATGATCATGTGATACCTCATTATAAAGCCCATCAGTGTTTTGCTGTCTCTGTAATAATATAACAAGGATCCAGTCATGGACTCCACTCATTTGGTTAAAGTTTTGTCATTGCTACTTGCTTTATTTTACTTTATTTTTGTTCTTGACCCATGACAGCCAATTATAATATTAATTATAATAAATTCTTTTAGTCACAGTGACTGCGACCTTTGAGCTTTTAACCCCGAGATTGATAGGGTACTCCCTTACTTAAAGAGCATGTCATCCACAAAGTTTGATAACTGTATTGTGCAGAAACCAAAATTAGTAACAGATGGACGGACAGACAGACGGACAACATATTAACATAATATACTCTACCTTAGGGTGGGCGTATACAAATCTAAGCCCTCTGTAGAATTTTAAAACCAAGAGTCCTGGATAATAATCCAGCAGAAATTGAGGGTCAAGCTGAAACAAAGTGAGGGTTCAGAAGAAAAAGTGAATGGTCTAGGAGAAAGATATACATGATATTTTTCTTTTCACGTGTGTTTGGTAATGAAATGACCACAATCAGATGTAAATACTTGTTTTAATTTTATACATCATAACAATGTCACTGGGCTTGAAATTAGCAGTAGTTTGGCCTTATCAACAGAATGAATAAATTTTACCTTAAATATAAGTATACATGGATTACATATTACAAACATAAATAAATCAACAACGTTACAGCCGTATTGAAAAGCTTTCATTGTAAGGTGTACAGTAAAAGTGATACATGTCATGTATGCGTTCAGTACCGATTATTTCAGTAATGGGTGTAGATTTTTTAAATCTGATTACACATACCTTTAAATGACGACTATTCACTTTATTTGTATCCTCATACATCCATGTTCCTTTGGAAGGTCATTATTTACACGCCATAAGAAACACGTCTCGCAAAACTTAATGTTAAAGTATGTGGACATTTCAGGACGTGGTTAACCTAAAGGTGTGATCCAGTACAATTTAGATTGAATGTCGCACACTCTGAGATCACAATGAAAGCTACGCACGTTGAAAACAAAAGTCATACTACCGTATATTGTGACAATTAGACCCGACGTGCTCTTTTATTGACCCAGTTTAGTACCTGGCCATCCTTGTAAAAGTCCATAGCGATCAATAAGTTTCGTCTGGAAGTTTGGTAATGACAGTTACCAGTTTGGAAATAAATTGTACAAACCATACATTTTTTTATATTCCAATCTAATGACCACTATAAGGAATAATATCTATAATTTGAACAAGTCCATGCTGCAAAATGATTACAGTGTACAAATATTTTCCATTGAATCTGGCAAAGAAATGGTGGACAGTTCACTGAGTAATTTCCAGATGCAGAGTTTTGTCTCAGTATGTGGCAAGATCATAGACTGTGGAATGCAACCCAAACACCCCTTGCGTTCCAACTTATATGGAATCCATATTTATTTTTCTCTCTATTAAAATAAATGTCGTGTAATCCTACCAATACTAGGATTTCCAAGCATGACTTTGCAAATTGATTGATTCAGGTATGTCATGATTATTACCAAAACAACAATTCTTGGGCATAAAACGCTGCTATTGTATCGTCCACACCCTATTTTGATGCAGTGTCATAAACTCCCAGTTCTCGATAGAACACACCTCAATTACATCACAACGACAACACCTGTGTATTCTGATCAACACCGAGTCACACAGACAGAAAATTTGTCGAAAATCCTATTCTTATCAGTTGTGAAATGAAACAAAGATACATACCATGAAAAAAACTCCATTTCACTACTTCTTTTTTTCAATCAGTAAGTCCCCATAAAAATCATCATTAACTATTCTGATGGGTCAAATCAACGTCCCTTCTATGTGCCATTGATGTTGCTGTGCAATATATATATTTTTTACCGGAGAATATATACAATGGTGTCACATGAAGAAATTTACTTCTGTCAAGTGGTTCAAAATGGGTGACGTAATACTATACATGAACTTTCCGACAATGGGGCCGTCAGATTGAATGGATGCCATGAGGAGTATTTGGGAATATATCATTGTCATATAAATTATAATAACTTGTAGTGAAAGACGATAATGTCGTAGCATACATTTTAAACTTCAGTGATTGAACTATGAAGTTGGGACGAAAATAAGTGGTGGCCCTCTTAAAAAATCCTCTTAGTATTTAAGTTATCATCGCCAACTCTTTGGCCTGCACTGGCTCTCGCATAGGAAAAGTTACAGTCATTTTTTTTTTTTTTTTTTTTTAATTTTTTTAGCGCGTTCTTAAGAACAGATAAAACACAAATATGAGTTATGTTAAGAATTATAATTGTTGAATACCTCTTATGTAATTAAAAATATTATATATGTATGGTGGCTGTAGACGACTTATAGGCAATTTTATTAATCCTCCAGCCAAGGCCGGATTATCCATTGGGCAAGGTGGGCAACGTGCCCAGGGCCCCTGAGGCTCAAGGGGCCCCGGACCCGCGCTTAAGGGGCCCCCGTATATTATCGTCTGCTTTTCACAGGCAGTGTTGTTAACAGTACTTTAACTAAGGTCTTGGAACGATTGTATTGCATCGGCTCATTCCGCTGCATTTGTTATGTTGCGTGCGTCTAGACTGGTACAATGGCCAGCTGAAACAATCCGCCCGGAAGGCTGCTGCAGTGCTGCTCAACTGGAAGAGTGCCAGAAGGCTCGTCCAAACAGGACATCTACTATTGGCAAGAAGTATACTGTGTCCACGTGATCGAGCCTCGAGGCACTCCCAGCTGCAGCGTGCTGTTCATTCAAAATTAGTGTAGGCCTATAGTAGCTACACGTCATGCTCTGCGACCGCAGCAGCCAGACAGCTGCACCAGCAGCAGGTTTTGCAGACAACAGTGTAGTTGTACAATATCACGTTTCGTTGTTTTTGAAAATATATTGTGACATATAGAATTATATATAACGTAGGTTGGTAAGTTAAAAATGAAACGAAATTGTAAAAGCGGTGCGCAAAAACGCAAGGATAAACTGCTATGTGCCGAGTCGGACAGTAAACTTCCAAAGTTGGACAGTTTCTTGTCGATTGCTAAATCTGCGAACACATCTGAAGTGGTAGTTCAACCTACAAATGAACAGTTGGAGGTTGGTGATTTGAATGAAACTGCCGTCGCCGTCGGTCTCAGTGTTGATCATCATACTGATTTGTCAAATTGTTAACTTGAAGTAATTGGACAGACAAATAATAATATGTCGTCTATTGTTGACTGTGCAAACAAATCTGAAATTGCAGATAATCCTACAAATAAACAGCCGACAGTTGGTGATTCATGTGAAATGCCAGAAACTGCCGATGGTTTCAGTGTTGAAACTGATATTGAATTACAGAGGTCAAATGTTGAACTGATTGGACAGACAAATGACCCGGGATGCTGGGGAATTTTATCTCAAGATAGCGTTCGATTTTGGATAGAGAAGGGTCCGTCAGACTGTCAGAATTGGAAGGGACCCTTTGACAAATCATGCCGTGTCTACAAGGTTAAAAATAAACAGATAGTGAGGCGCTGTCGCACTGTAGTTTTCACAGCAAAAAATAAATAAATAAATAACGACGAGACATACTGTCGTGAGTGGCTTCTGTATTCGATATCTACTGGAAAAGTGTACTGTTTCGTTTGTAAACTGTTTCCGTCATCTGAATCGTGCTTGGCAACAGATGGCTTTGATGATTGGAAACACCTCTCAATAATACAGAGGCACGAATCAAGCGTGGAACACAGAAATGCTATGTTGTCGTATTTGCTGCGTCGACGGAAAGAAAGCATCTCCGATAAACTCCGATGCACAGTTCTCGAGAGAACAGCAGTGTTAGCGCCATGTTCTTCGTCGAGTGGTTGCTGTAGTACGCACCTTGTCAGAACGTAGCTTGGCGTTCCGGGGGAACGGATGAAGAATTTGGTGCACAAAGTAATGGGAACTTTCTAGGACTTCTTGAACTAATTGCCGAGTTTGACCCATTTCTTGCCAACCATATAGCAACATATGGAAACACTGGACGTGGACACTGTTCATATCTGTCTAAGACAATATGCAATGAGGTGATTCATCAAATTGTTAACAAGGTGAAAGAATTTATCCTGAATGACATAAAACGTGCCGGTTATTATTCTGTGTCTGTAGACTCGACTCCGGATTGTTCACATACTGACCAGTTAACTGTTATATTGCGTTACGTAAGTCCCGCTGATGGTAAGCCCACCGAACGTTTCATTGTTTTTCTACCAATTGAGAGCCATACTGGCGAAAATCTTGCCAAAATCCTCGTTGGTTGCCTCATAGATGACTGTGAGCTGGACTTTGCCAAACGCCAGGGGCAGTCTTATGATAACGCTGCAAACATGTCAGGTCGGTATAATGGCATGCATCAAAAACTGAGTGAGCTGAATCCATATGCAACCTATATTCCATGTTCTGCACATTTGTTAAATTTAGTTGGACGCAATGCAGTTGACTGATGTCTTGAAGCAGTAAATTTCTTTGCCATAATACAGCAGATTTACACTTTTTTTTCTGCGTCAACACACCGTTGGTCAGTTTTGCTCTCGTTCCTTGAAGAAGGCTCTCCTGTTCCAGTTGTCAGATACCCGGTGGGAGGCACATGGGTAGACAACTAATGCTGTATTAAACTGTTATGATGCAATACTGGATGGATTGGAATCCATTCATATTGATCAGTCACAGACAGGAGACACGCGACGAGAAGCCGGGATAATATTTGATCACATGCAAGAGCTAGAGTTTGTTATTATGCTGGAGTCATGGAACGATATACTTAGTAATTTTCGTGTTGTCAGTAAAGCATTGCAAGAAAAGAAAATTGTGCTCACTACGTGTGCTAATCTGTATGCGTCACTGGTCGCTGTTCTTCAAAATCTTCGCACGCAGTTTGCTGAATATGAAAAGAAAGCAAAAGAGCGACTGCCAGAAACTCACTATAAGCAGAACAAAATTCGCAGACGAATTAGAAAGCCACAGGTGAATGATGGATCTGCACAAGATGCCATGGAAACAATGACTGCAAGCGACAAGTTTCATGTATCAACATTTCTTCCTATTGTTGACGCCTTACTCTGCAACATCAACACTAGATCAAATATCTATAAGACAATGTCAGATCTATTTGCATTTCTTACTCAGTCAGACATGCCGAAGGAAGAATGTCAAAAACATTTACGTAAACTGATCGAAACATATCCGCAGGACATTGGTGATGATTTAGCTGTTGAGTTTCCGCTTTTTAAAGATTACCTATGTGCCAGAGATTCTGGAACTACAAATGTCAGCAATACCAACGCTTTGAAATACGATCATCAGTCTAAGTAGTATAGGGTGGGTACTGGGGGCAGTGGTTGCTATTTGGGAGCAGTAAAGGGAAATTAACATTGAGGCACTTGGGGGCAGTGGGACACTTGGAGGCAGTTGGGGGCAGTGAGGCTGTCAGGGGCAGTGGGGTCAGAAGTATTGGGAGAGGGACACACACACACATACACACATACACACACACACACATATATGGCAATCATAGAAAATTAATCTTTTCTTGAAAAATGGTTGGCCCTGAAAAGGGCCGTTGTTTTGTTTTGGTTTAACAGAGAAGATATGTCCTGGAGGGTCTTCTTCTTCTGAGACTGCGTCGGACGTCAGGTCCGTAAATGAGCACCCGCTTCAAACATCCTTGTCTTTCCACTAAAATCCTTCGACTCCAGATAGCGGTCTCTGTTATCTTGGTGATCGCCCATGAGGCTTTTACATACATTGGGAATTCTGGGTCGAACATCATTCCCGAGATGATGGTCGATGATTCTACCTTAGTCCACATCTTGTTTGTTTCTTCTGGAGTGGTCTTGGAAAAAACCGGTCAAGCTCTATGAGACAAGCGGTGGTATATATACCCTATGAGCGGATTGAAATGGATTGAAATGAACTACCAATCCAAGCGCGCGTTACAACCGGGTAGGTTTTTCTTCCAATGGGAAGAGAGCGGGGTGTGACGTCATCTTTAGTATAAAGGCATAACAACGTTCGTAGGAATTTTACTTTGGACAGCCTAATGGAGACCGCTATGTATTGGAGTGAGCCTGCAACGGCCAATGCCGTAGTGAACTTCCAACCGGAAGATTTTAATTTAGATTTCGTAGATTTTTTGTCTTCTCCAGAATTTGTACCTGAAACTACCACGACTGCTGCTGCTATACCACCAGCCTCTTTGCTTGTCATGGACACTTTTTAAAAGAAGCAAAAAGAAGAACTGGAAAAATGTGTACAGCGACAGAGAGAAGACGAAGAAGTTTTTCTTCAGCAAGAAGAGGAAAGAAGAAAACAAGAAGAAGAAATAAGAAAGTTAGAAGAGGAGAAGAGGGAAGAACCGAAAGAAGAGAGTGAGGAAAACAAAACGGTGAGTCTACTACAAGACATTTTAGCGGAGTTAAAGCATCTGAGAAACCTGTAGCAGTATTCTTTAACTCAACCTAAGAGAAAGAGACCATCACGGGCGAAACATGCTAAACCCATCACTACTAGTGAGATGCTACCACCACCACCACCACCATTCACTACTACTACTACCACAAAAGCAACAGCAGGAGGTGGAGGAGGAATAGGAGTGGGTCGTGGAAAGAGATTGAGACAGTTGAAGCTGATTATGTCCAGTCTATAAGTTTGTTTAACAAGCAAACAAACACCCCAACGGTCCTTTTCAGGGCCACCTCATTTGCCAAGAAAAGATAATCAACCAATTTGCCAAATCAAGTAAAACTTTAAAATCCCATTCCTTGGTTTGTGTAAGAGTGAGTGCGTGCGTGCGTGCATCCATACTCTAAAAAAACACAAACACACTTACTTTTTGTTCATTCTGGTCTATTCTCTTTTTTTACAATGAACATAACACCACACTCAAAAAAAGTTAATCGTTCACTGTCTGTCTCGCTTGTTCTTCTTGAATTTCTTCACAGGAATCAAGGGTTCTTTTTCTTCTTCTTCCTCGTTGTCTTCCAGTCGTCTAGCTTTCTTGCTTTTCTTGACGACGGGGATAGGTTCTTCTTCTTCTGGGACTGAAGAAGCCTCTTCTTCCTCCCTCTATGGTAGGTTCTCTTGTTTCTGAGTACACTCCGAAGACCAATGTCCTTTATCTTGACAATGATAACAGGTATTTTTCCCTTTGTCTCTTTTTTCTTTTCCTTGACGTTGTGGACATTCTGGAGCCCAATGTCCTTTCTCTTGGCAGATATAACAAGTATCTTGACTTTTATCTCGAGAAGAGGAGGAGTAGTCCTTAGTCTTACTGGTATACTTTCTAAGGACTGTCTGCAAATCTCTAACAAGAAAGGCAATCTGTCTTCTTGACGCTTCCATCTTCATTGTTTAAAAGTGCAATCACGAATACTGATTCTGAGGGTAAGAAGGTTTCTCTGTATATAGTCTCCTGTGTGAAACTGAATAAGATTCAAATCAGACTTCAAGATGAAAAGATCACGCCAGATCCATGAGAAAACAGAAGAAGAAGAAACGAAGAGGCCACGGCGACGAAGACTTTCCGTCCCGCCTGAAACACCGCTCGCTGAACTGCTAGATCAAGTCCATGCTAGCGATTTTGAAGAAGAGATGAGTGAGCCTGAAACTGTACCTTCTACCCAACCCAAAAAAACCACCACCACCACCCCTAACCAAGAAACTCCTACCGTGGCTCCCGAAAATTACTATCGGATTCGAGAGACGCAAAAAGTGACCTCCAGAAAATTTAGAACTACGGCTTACGCTCACACCGTCCACTTTAAAGACTTCAAGTCTGAAGTACCTCCCGAGAAAGCTGCATGGTTCATTACCGATTTGTGGGGTTCTGTGTTACAGAACTTGAAACGACAATGCGGAGCCAAAGAGGACGATCGATTGAGGCTGTCCATTCATCACGACAGTTTGAAGTCGCCTGTCTGGATCGAATTCAGCACCCCGGCAGAATTAACACCAGCCAAAGTCATGACCAAAAAAGAACACGTTCAACAATCCAACGAAAAGTTTACCATCACGGATGGAAAGGCTACACTATACATGACTCACGTTTCCCCTCCTCGAGGGAGCGGACGAAGCAGGAAAGCGTTACTGGTGGACGACCTTCGCAGTACCAAACGAAGTGTCGTCCAAATCGACAATTCTCAAGACTAGATGTGCTTGGCTCGGGCCATCGTGGTGGGGCGAACGTATGCCGACAAGAACGAGACCACAGAATTTAAAAGAGCCTGGGAGAGAATTCGAAAGTCGGAGAGACCCCAACAATGAAAAGAAGCAGAACTCCTGTTACGACAAGCAGGCATCCCGAAAGAGACCGTGTGTGGCATTTCTCAAATGCAACAACTTCAAGACGTCTTAGCTCCTGGCTACACCTTGAAAGTACACCCTCAAGAAGTGTGCGGAGATCTGCTGTTTCGAGGACCCGATTTTTCCGAAAGAAAATACATTCACCTCTATCACCATCGAGAACATTTCGATGCCATCACCAGTATCACAGGATTTCTAGGACACTCTTACTACTGTGAGAAATGCGACAAAGGAGTTAATAATCGGGAGCGACACATTCATTGCGGAGAGAGATGTCGGTGCAGTTTAGCAGCTAAACCATGCCTTCCTGAAAAACATGTCCATTGTGAGACGTGTCGACGAACCTTTGTCAGTCCCTCTTGTTACGAACAACATCGCAGGACACAAGGACACTAACAAAAATGTGCTTGCGACTTATTGAAAATATGCTCCACGTGTGGATAGCAGATTCGAACCAACGACCCCAAGAGACACACTTGTACCGGCAAGAAAAGATGCCGCATTTGCAAGCAGATGGTGGATTATGATCATCAATGTTTCATTCAAAAGTACGACAATACACTGAAGAAAGAATTAGAGACGGATCAAAACAAGAACCAAGTGGATTTCATCTTTTTTGATTTTGAATGCATGCAAGAAACAGGCATTCACATCCCCAATTTCTGCGTCGCTCATAGGGCTTGTGAGAAGTGCATCCAAGAACCTATCCATTTTCACTGTCCTCATTGTAGTAGGATTCCAGGAGGACGTGAAAAAATCTTTCGTGGTCCTAACACTCTGTCCGAGTTTGCTGAATGGATTTTAGACCCTACCGACGACACTTGGAGCGAAGAGGACATTCAACGTTACGGAGACTGTCATCGCTATGCGACCGTCATGGCTCACAATTTCTCGGGATACGATGGACAGTTTTTGTTAAAATATTTTTCGCAACAAGGTACCGAATGTCCCCAAGTCACCATGAACGGAGCCAAACTCATCTACATGAAAGTGGGACAAGTCAAATTCAAAGATTCCATGAGTTATTTAGCCATGCCTTCGAGTCGAATGCCTAAAACATTTGGTATGGCAGAAATGGCCAAAGGATATTTTCCTCACTTCTTGAATACGGAAGCCAATCAACATGCCGTACTACTACATTTACCTGACCTTCACTATTACGACCCCGACGGAATGCAGCCCGAACATCGAGAAGCCTTTCACGCTGGGGTACCGCGCTCACCAGTCAGAACCGTTTGACTTTCAAGAAGAAATGTTAAAGTACTGTCGATCCGATGTGGACATTTTGCGCCGTTGCTGTGGAAAGTTTCGACAGTTATTTTTAAATCACGGGGAAGTCGATCCTTTGAAGGAAGCGTGCACCCTACCCAAAGCCTGTACCTTAGTGTACATCAAAAACTTCATGCCCGAGAACGAACTAGCCATCATAGACTCCAACACGTCTCTCTTCGTCAGCCGTCAATACTCGGCCAAAGCTTTGCGTTGGCTCCATTACTTGAGCCAAAATGAAGACAAATGGATACAACATGCCAGAAACGGAGGGGGAGAAAAGAAGATTGGATCTTATTCCGTGGATGGTTGGGATTTAGAAAACCCGCACACGGTGTACGAATTTCAGGGCTGCTTGTTTCACGGATGCCCTACCTGTTTTCCTCAACGAGACCTGAAAAGTCCTTTTTCAGATTCCACCATGGAAGAGTTGTACGAACACACTTACCAACGCCGACTAAAGTTAGAAAGTCAAGGATACCAAGTGGTAGAAATGTGGGAGCACGAGTACGATCGACGTTTGAAAACCGATCCAGAATTTAAGCGCATTGCCGAAAGTTACGACGTGGCCGACATCGAGCCTTTGGATCCACGCCACAGTTTGTTTGGAGGACGAACCAATGCCACTCGCTTGCTATACGACGTAGACGAATCAAGAGGAGAAGAAATCAAATACATCGACGTGTGTTCGTTGTAATCTTGGGTGTGCAAATACAAACGATTTCCGACCGGTCACCCTGAAATCTAGACAGAACACATCGACGTGGAACACATTCGTCAGTACGAAGGATTGATCAAATGCAAAGTCTTACCCCCGACCCACTTGTACCATCCTATCTTACCTCATCATAACCAAGGAAAACTGATGTTTCCTTTATGCCGTACGTGTGCCGAAACATGCAACCAAGATTACCCCTGTCGCCACACGGAGGAAGAACGCGCTTTGACAGGAACGTGGGTTAGCGCCGAATTGTTTCGGGCTCTGGATCGAGGATACCGTTTGTTGAAAGTGTACGAAATCTGGCACTTTCCAACCACAGCACAATACCAAAAGGACGACGCCTCGAATCCAGGCATTTTCTCGGGGTACGTCAACCAATTTTTAAAACTCAAACAAGAAGCCGGCGGCTATCCCTCGTGGTGTCAGACTCCGGAAGACCAAGTCCAATTCAAAGAACAGTACCGTACCGTCGAAGGGATCACTTTGGAAGACGTAGAAAAAAACGAAAGAAGAAGATCGTTTGCCAAAGTCATGCTCAATTGCTTGTGGGGAAAAATGGCACAACGTACAATCTTACCCAAGACGGAATACATGACAGATCCCAGTGCCTACTTTAAACTGGTGCACAACAAAAGTAAACTAGTCAAACACGTAGAAAAAAAATCGTCCGTGAAGATTTGATCTTAGTCAATTTCGAAGAAGAATGCAAGTTTGTAAAGCCCGACGATTTTAGCAACGTAGTCATTGCATCCTACGTGACAGCCCATGCTCGCTTGAAATTGTACGACGAAGCTTTAGAAGTCTTGGGAGATCGTGTCCTGTACTTTGACACCGACAGTTGTATGTACATCCATCGCCCCGGTTGCCCACATCCTACCATCCAAGGAGATCGTTTAGGAGCCTGGACGGACGAGCACCCTCAAGACACCATTCTGAGTTTTGCTTGCGGCGGTCCTAAAAATTACGGGTACCGATACCGAGACCCACAAGGACAATTTCACACCCAATGCAAAGTCAAAGGATTTACCCTAAACTATCGAACCAGCCGAGTGGTCAATTTTGAGGTTTTGAAAAATGCTTTGCTGTCTGGACAAGTGGAAGACTTTCGAGTGCAAACGTTAGAACCTCACAAGATCGTACGGTTACCTAATCACCAAATCGTCAGTCGCCCTTTACAAAAAGTTTACCAAATTGTGTACCAGAAACGAGTGAGACTTCCAGACAACACCACTTTGCCTTACGGACACGCCGATCTGCAGTATAAAAAAGGGACCACTTCCAAACCTAACCATTCATTATGACTTCCAACATTGACCGAGCTAGAAGAAAAAAGATGAATACTCATGCCACCAACCCACCGAGTGAGAAATCTAGTGTGAACTCCAAGTGCTATCACGTCCTGGTGTGCGATGCGGTGCCATGCGACGAGACGGATTCCGTACGCTTTGACATTACCGTCCCTCTAGCGATGCAGGACGTCCTTTCTTCTTTATTGGGAATACTAAACGTATCCCTACCTGTGAATGTCATCCCTACATGGGTAACGAATTGACGATACCTGTGGCTTTGGCTGGTTATTACAAGTTTCAAAAGCGACTCCAGACGTTCCAAGAGAGGTGGCCTAAATATCTGCAAGGACCTACCCCCAATGCTTTAGCCAGATCTGGATTTATCGACATGGGAGGAGATATAGTTCAATGTTTCAGTTGCGGTGTGAGACTTTACAAATGGGAGTATAAAGACTCGGCTTACTTGGAACATGCCATATGGTCTCCGCACTGTCAGTACTTACCTTTGGTTGGTGAAGAGTACGTTGCGTACGATGAGCCGGATGCCATTTCCAAGAAGTAACATGTCGGATGATACTTTACAAGAGTACATTCGTGTTTTACCTTGGGAGCTGCGAGAAAATATTTACCAAGAGTTGGTTATGATACAAGTGAAACGTAAAGAACCACTGCATCCTTTAGGACATAGACGTTTTAATCATTGGTATCTGAATGCTACACGAAGTTTAATTGCTTTGAAACTGTTCAAATGGTCAGACATTGATCGAATAAGAAATTGGGCTTGTAAGAGATTGGATAAAACGACTTCTACCTTCAATGTGGGAGTGATACACAAAATTCCATGGAACGAAGTGGAGGAAAAAAAAGTGACTAACTTTTGAGGAATACCAAAAACGTTTGCAAGAAGTGTCACCTCAAGACGAAACGCCTTTACGTCGTCTGAGGTGTAAGATCATCAGTGAACATCTTGGAAATTCTTTACCCACCGATTCCATTTGGCAAGTGTATGACTATTTCGTGACCAAGAAAGTGGTGCCTGTGAATGACTAGCTTAGAAGAGCCCATTCGTGGCTTACCCTTGGAGCAGAGAGAACGTATTTACAGAGAGTTGGTCAAGATACAAGTGAAACGCAAAATCAAAGTCATTTCTCGATTTTTAAGCTATGCTTACTTTCAAACTGTAAGAAGAGTGATTCTGGGGAGAACCTTTCATAGTAGAATCCCGGGAGTAGTCTATCACAAAAGATCCAAACCTTGGGAACCTGGATATAAAAACTCACCATGACAGGACTGTGGTCTACACTTGTGAAACGGATTCCGTGGAAGGAAGTCAACGATCGTGTTCAGACCTTAGAGGATTATAAACACTTGATACAAGAACTGTTTCCATTGAATTTTGGACACTATGCCGTGTGTGTCTTGGTGACTGCATTTCTTGGATTTCGTTTTCCAGGACATTCGTTGTGGACTATTTTGGAGGAACAGTGTTGTTGGCGGGCTAGCCAAAAAAACATGACCATTCATGCTTTATCAGTACACGAAAAACAAATTGTACTCAAAGTGTTGAGACTCGTGATGAACACGAGTTGTGTACCTCCGTGTGAAGAAGACATTAGTCAAACTTTATCTACCCTTCATACGTTTCAAGAAGTTCGCATCGCTAGTTGGTTACACCAACAACTTTAAGATTGGAAAGATGTACCTGACTGGAAAAGTATTGGATTCGATGCTTGGCTACAAGAAGTGGCACAGTTTGCCAAAGACCTGGCACGTCACTAAGTTTGCAAGACCCAAAGTGAACCACTTGAAATCCAAGTTAAAAATGACCTTAGAAACAGTCCTGGAAGAACCTGACACAGAGAAAGACCACGCCATTGTACACATGGAAACACCTCAAAACAAACCCCCTTTCCGTCAGAGACATTTCATTCTTCTACCACCAGAACAGAGACCAGAATAACACCAGTGCCTGTGCATTCCATTCGTAGGACAGTGTTTTGTTCTTGTTGTACATTGACTTGTTTATACAGAACTTTGATTCTTTTAGTGGTAGTCTTAATATTATACCTCACCATTTTTGCGGTATGCATTTTTGTCGTTCATGGCTTGTAAAAATATGGGTTTTTTTGTTGGTTGTTTTTTACAAAACAATAAACTTGTATGAAACGTATAAAATGTCTTGGGTCTTTTGTCTTCTTCTCAAAATTCTTCCTACCTCAGTCATGGCTACATCTTCTTCTTCCTCTACCTCTTCTTCTGTGGTCAAAGTGATTGACGAAAAGTTAGATCGTCCCAGTTGGGAAGCTTTGTATCTGCGCCATCCTTTTAACATGTTGATTGCTGGACCGAGTGGTTCAGGCAAAACCGAATTTGTCAAACGTTTGATCGAACACAAATCTCATCTGTTCGATCGTCCACCTCAACGTATCGTGTGGTGTTACAAAGAGTGGCAATCGTCTTACACGTTACTTCGTGAAAGTCAAGGAGAGACCATTTCGTTTGTGGAAGGCATCGCTCGCGAAGACGATGGGATCGTGTCTGACGTGAGTCAAACACATCTGGTCATCTTCGACGACATGCTAGGAGAAGACGAAGAAGAAATTAAACTTTGGTTTACACGAAAAGGACATCATCGGAATGCCAGCATCATTTACATTACTCAAAATTTATTTCAACAAAGTAAAGCCCATCGAACCATCAGTCTCAACGCTCATTACGTGGTGTTGTTTAAAAGCCCCAGAGACAAATCGCAAGTGCAAGTGTTAGCCAAACAGTTAGGCACTCCTTGGCTGAATTATGCGTACGACGATGCCACTCAAACACCTCATGCGTATTTACTCATCGACTTAAAACCGACCACTCCCGACTATTTGAGATTTCGTACCCAATTGTTTCACCATTGGTGCCAAGAAGGAGGCCCCGTCATTTACACGTCCCCTTCGGCCACTCTCTGAAAGGAAAAAAAAAACTATAAAAACATCCACTACGTCATTTCTTTCTCACAGTCTTCGAGATGACTTCCTTTCAAGCTCATCCTTCTGCCAAATTGGTTCGTGCCTTGTATGGCATCAGTCGCGAAACAAAATGCATAAGTCCGTGCCCGTTTGTTAGAAGCTAGTCTCAAAGAAGTGTTACGATGGTTTACTTTGACGGCACGTCAATTACTGCAAGGTATCATTCACATCCCTCATCAAAATCAACGTTTTTTTCAAAAACATAAAGTGGCGTTGTCACAACTGGCCGATCCTAGAATCGATCCACGGACTAAAAAATAAATCATTTTAACTCCTGGCGGTAGCGGTTCTTTAGGAGGGGTCATGATTCGTTCCCTTTTGAAATGGGATCCTAATGCCCAAGCCAAAAAAACAAAAACAAAAAAAAATAGAAAAGCCCCAAGAAGAAAAGCCCTCAAAAGAAAGCCCCCAAGAAAAAGAAAAGTCCTACCAAGAAAACACCCACCACTGCAACCTGCAAGAGAGGTACTGCTGCGAGGACGCAAACGTACACCCGCAAGCCACGACAGACAGCAGTGACGAGGTCTCCTTCTCTTCCGTCCACTTCTTCTTCACCTCCCTTCGTCATGATGCCTGCCAAACCGGACTTAAGACAAGTGTTTCCTAATTTGATGCAAAAATGGAAACCCATTTAGAAAGTCACCACTTCGGGACCCTCGACTTCCGCTGATCTGGCAACGGCAGCGGCCGCTAAAAATGTACCCTCCCCTAAAACCAAAGTCCAAGAGAGAACCGGCATGTTGCAAAGTTTAGTGGATTGATCCAAAGAAGAATTGAGACGATTTAGTTCGTTGAAAACACCTCAACGTCGAGTGATGCCTGTCATGAAGATGGTACGTCGTGCGGACAATCAGTGGAGACGTGTTCCAGTATAAAATAGAAGTGTGACCTGCCAGAGACTTCAGACTTACTCCTGACCTGTAAGATAGCTCTCAAACGTGCACACCACCAACAGAAGAAAAGCAAAGCCAAAAAAGGACTTCCACCTCGTCTGGCTAAACATTGGGACGTCTTGTCTGTCCTGACCAAATCCAATCCTCCCATGCGAAAACAACTCATTCAAACAGCCCCTAAAGAAATCATCGATACCGTGTGCGAATGTTGTTTGAACGTCTTGAAAGGAACGGTACCTTTGTCCAAGATACAGAAACAAAAATTAGGTAAACATCGGAACGTTCTTCGCCAAATGGTCAAAAAGAAAATACCTCTCCATCAAAAGAAAAAAAATGTTGGTGCAACGAGGAGGATTTCTACCCATGCTGATAGGACCGTTGTTAAAAATAGCGGCTCATTTGTTAGGAACGATTGCTGGACCACTTTTAGGAGGAGTCATGCGATAAAAAAAGAAGATAAAAAGGACACCATTCTCTGGAAAGACGTCACATTTGTACCTTTGGATGAAATGGAAGGACGAAAACTGACTTTAGTTCCTTACAAACGATGGATGGAATGTCATCGTTGGAACGAACAACGGATGCCTCATTTACCTCCCAATCCTAATCTCAACGAGATGTCACAGTTACAACAAGAATTACAAGCGCTGATGGATCGAATCGATTTGTCAGAAACAGAAAAATCGCAACGGTACGGTCAACTCTTACAACGTCTGCAACTCTTTCACCAAAAAGCTGTAGACGAAACAGCTCCACCCACTCTGAGAGATTGTAAGGCCCTGATGAAAAGCGAACCTAAAGTCACCACCACTAAAACAGACACCGCCACGGGAATGACAGAAGAAGAAGACGAGCCTCGAGAAGTGTTTCAAACTCCGTCTGCTGGTATCTCTAGTAAGATTGCCGCGGCCTTGTTGACACCCTCACCTACCCCTCATCGAGAAAAAATGAAAGATTGGGTTCATAAGAGGATGTCCACTCCTTCTTCAGCAGAAGAAAAAAAGAAAGAAAGCAAGACTGAAGTGAAAAAAGACACCAAGAAGAAACCTACAATCACCCCTTCTTCACAACCCACTCCTGTGGCTCGTCGAACGCATCAAGCCACTTCGTCCAAAAATCAAGCCACTTCGTCCAAAAATCACGACACCCAAAGTAGTAGCATCGAACAGTGGGTGACTTATTGAGAAGTCCAACCATAGAGAAACTTTTAGCCACCATTTACTACAATCCTGGCCATGCTGCTGGTTACGGAGGAGTTCAAAAATTGTATCGGGCTGCTAAAAGTAAATTGAAAAGTGTACGTTTGCCAGAAGTACGACGATGGTTACAAGAACAATCGACGTACACGTTACACAAACCCATTCGACGAAAATTTTCTAGAAGTCCAACCCAAGTGGAGGGCATCGATCATCAATGGCAAGCCGACGTCTCTCATTTGGCAGCCTACAATCGTGGTCACAAATATTGGTTTTGTGTCAAATTTGCTTGGGTCGTGCCTTTGACTTCTAAAAGCAGTACCGAATTGGTACGTGCCTTAAAACTGGTCTTGAAACAAAGTTGTCGTCACCTTTTACGATGGCAAACCGACAAAGGCACCAAATTTCTAAACCAAGCTGTTCAAAAGAATTGAAACAAAGGCACATTCATTTTTTTTACCACCGAAAATCCTGAAACCAAAGCGAGTGTCGTGGAACGTTTTCAAAGAACTTTGAAAGAACGCATGTGGAAATATTTTACACATCAACACACTCTCAAGTACATCGATGTGTTACCACGTTTGGTCAAAGCGTACAATCAATCGTACCATCGAAGCATCGGATGTGCCGCCGAAGAGGTCAGCCCTGAATACGAAGTGACAGTGTTTGATCGATTGTTTGGTACACCCCAGAGGAGACCCCAGAAGAAGAAAGCCCTGGGGTTAAAGTCGGGAGATTGGGTTCGCATCGGAAAAACCAAACGCACTTTTGACAAAGGTTATTTACCCAACTGGACCACCGAATTGTTTCGTGTCACTACATCCGTGCGTGGACGTGATCCTTCCGTCTATAAATTGGAAGACATGCACGGAGAAGTGCTCAAAGGAACATTTTACTTGTCTGAGTTACAACGAGTGACCAAAAAAGAAGACGACTTGTACGACATCGAAAGCATTCTCGAACGAAGAACACGCAAAGTGGGCAAACGTCGAGTAGAAGAAGTCAAAGTACGTTGGAAAGAATATCCTCCTAGTTTTGATTCTTGGATTACCGCTTCCCAAGTCGTTGACTATAAAAAGAAGAAGTAACCCAACATGCCATTCAACACAACCACGACCTCGACTCCTTCGCAGAGTTCTTCTCTTCAAGAATTACAAAAACAACCGCTCTGGGTGTGGTGCGGAGAACGTGTGTCTAAAAATCAAATCGTCTTTTTCTGCCAAATCTTTGTAGTGTATTGTGTCATCGGAGCAGCCATTGCCAATTTGAGTTTGCAACAAGGGGACAAACAATTGTGGACCATTTTACTCAGCAGTTGCATCGGTTATCTTTTTCCCAGTCCCTCTTTTAAATTTACGACGGACAGTCACAACAACATCAGCCAGCACAACGGTACGACCAACGCCAGTCAACCTTCTTCCAGTCACCATAATATCAGTCCTCTTTTGGAACCGTTTGAACATCATTCTCCTTTGAACTCGAGTGACTCCTCGGACGCCAAAACTTTGGAACTACTATGAATAACCAATTTTATTTAACTTTACCGAGTGACAGTTCCATGGATGTGTTTCTCAACAACACCTTATGTTGTTTTACGACCAAATTACCTCAGGCCATCCAATTGGATCACGAAGCTCATTGGGAAGTAGATTTGGTAGAAATCATTCATCCTACACATATCCAAAACATCGACAAAGGTCAAATCACTTTCAATGGATATCCTGAACAAGGAAGTGCATGATGATTTGCAGAAAACTAATCCTAACTTTGAGGATTCCAAAAAGATACTAGATAAGGGTCCTATCTTGTCGAGCTAAACCATTAGCATTAATGAAGGGTATTATTTTAGTGCACAACATTTGGTGGACACGATTGCAGCCATCTTCGAGGCTCAATTTGCCCAAGTCTTAAAGAAAGCCAATAAATCGGTACAGATCATTTACCATCCTGTGGCACGCAGTCTCGTCTTGCAATTTTCGGAAGACGACACCATATTGGGCATCACTTTTTCTCCTGGGTTGTATGGTATTTTGGGTGGAAATAAATGGCTTAAAAATAAAAAAGTCAAAGGCAACTTAGATTTCGCATTGGCTTTTCGCTACCCCATCGAATTGAACGAAGGTTTGAATTTAATGTTTGTGTACTCCGATGTGGTGGAGTACAACGTGGTGGGAAACACAGCCGCTCCGTTACTGAGAGTCATTCCTTTCAAAGCGGATTCTTCTGTCGCCGCGTACGAAGAAGGTGGAAACACGTACCACGTTCACCGTGAATTTGTACATCCTCATTATCTTCCAGTCAGTAAATCGTATTTTGACAGTGTCAACATTGGTATAAAAGGAGATCTGGGACAAAGTGTGCCATTCATTAACAAAGGAAAAGTCACGGTGAAACTACATTTTCGAAAAAGGTTCTCCAGCGAATTGTAACATCAAAAAATGTATCCGGTGTACCAAGGAGTGGCTTGACAACGAGGACACGGTTTAGGAGATATGTTAAAATCGGCATTTCGGACTGTAGCCCCCATTTTGAAACCTATGGTGACTCGAGGATTGCATGCCTTAAAAGATGCTGCTTTGACGCAAGAAAAAGAATTTCTGCAAAACGTCCTCATCGACAAACAAAATCCAAAAGAAGCCTTTATGAGAGCAGGAAAAAATGTGTTGATGAACACTGGAAAAGATATTTTAGGTCTCCGAGAGAGTCCTATAAATTCAATTCACGCTTCTGGCCCTTTCATGACTTCTTCCTCCACTCCAAAGCAAGGACAAGGCAGAAAGAGACGACGTCGACCTCCCTTCAGAGTTCATAAAACACACGGTGGTGGTCAAAAAAAAAAAAAAAAAAAGAAAAGAAGAACGGTCAGAGAATTAGACGTGTTTGATTACTAAGCCATTGAAAATGATGCACCGAGATTCTTGCGAATGTACCAAGTCAGAACTGGATATGTTTACCATGCCCCCTACCATGACGACGATGCAAGAATCCCAATGGGTGGAATTTCATCCTGTATCGTCTTTGACGGATTCAGCTCCTATCGAATTTGAAATCAAAGGACAAACCGAAGATTACATCGATCTGAATAACAGCTACTTGTACCTGAAACTCAAAGTGATCAAAACGGCGGACAGTAGCCTTCCTGGGGCCGATGCCCGAGTCGCTCCCGTCAATAATTTCATGCATTCCTTGTTCAGCGAAGTAGATTTGTACTTGAATAACAAACTGGTCAGCAGCAGTATGGATACTTACCCTTACCGTGCTTACTTGGAAAATCTCTTGACGTACGGAAAAGAAGCCAGGAACACTCATCTGGATGCTTCATTGGTATGGAAATCTGACACCTCGGGAACGGGAAAGTTTGACGACACAGAGGTGACTGCAGATGACAATCCTCACAATGTGGGATTTAACGATCGTCGAAAGAAAATCAGACGCAGTTTAGAACTGATGGATCGTTTGCATTTGGACATGTGGTTGCAAGACAAGCATTTCTTGAACGGAGTGGATGTACGCCAGAGACTGAATCGCAGTAGTACCGTCTTCCATTTGATGGCCAATGCCAACGAGTGGAAAACCATTATCGAAGAAGCCAGACTTTACGTGCGACGTGTGGAAGTCTTACCGAAAGTAGCCAACGACATCAGTCAAATGTTGAGCAGAACCACCGCCAAGTATCCTGTGCGACGCGTGGAAGTGAAAACATTTACCATTGCCAGTGGACTCCGGTCCAAATATCGAAGATCACTTTTTTCAAGGACAGCTTCTCAAACGTTTGCTGATTGGCATCGTCAGTAATGCGGCCCTCAACGGAGCCCACGATAAGAATCCGTTCGAGTTTAAACACTACAACGTCTCCAAGATAGAAGTCAGTCGAGATGGCAAAACGTTGTGTACCAGACCTTTTGAACCTAACTTTGGCAACGCCCAGAAAAATTACTTGCTATCTTACTTGAGCCTGTTTGAAGCCACAGGACAGTTAGGCACCAACAACAACCACGGCATTTCGTACGAGGATTATGTAGGAGGGTATGCGTTGTGGGGATTTGATTTCACTCCTTACCAAGGCAGCGACGAAGGACATTTCCACCCTATAAAATCAGGCCAACTTCGTTTTGAACTTCAGTTTGCAGAAGCTCTAACCGAGACAGTGAACGTGGTCTTGTATGCAGAATTTGATAATACTCTAGAAATCAACAGTTTGAGAGAAGTGATTCTAGACTATTAGAAGAAAAAAAGATGCAACACGAAGAACCTATAGAGATAGAAGATGAGGGATGTTGTGAACCACAGCAGTCTCAAACCACCAGTGATGACGAGGTGATTCGTTCAGAACCCCTAAAGAAAGAAGAAAAGAAAAATACTGTTCCCGAGTTTGCTGGATTTCGATGGCCTGAACAAGAACAACATTTAGTCTCCTCTTTTGCTAAGGAATTGGGTGGCAAAATTATAACCCTGACCAGAGAACATTGTCATGGATGTCAAATCGATCATCCCAGTCAGAAACAACACGACAAATGTTTGATGATGACTACAGAAGAAAAATTGGACGAATATTTGGAGGAGGCCTGGTCTCAGATCTCAGAAGAAAAGGTGTTGAGAAAATGGTATAAAGACTTGCATGATATTTCCTCACCTCCACTCACACCTCTGGAGATCCGACGCATCGAAGCTCACTTGCAAAAGAGTATAGAGACTGTTCGTGATTCATCGCCTTACTTGAGAGACCAATTCAAGCATAAAGTCAAGTGTGAATTGATGACTTATCGTTACCTGTGAAGAAAAAAATGGATACCTGGGAACTTCTTTACCTGTTGACTCGCAGTTCCTACACTTCTTCTTGGAATCCTGTGGCGTGTGCTAAAGATGAACTACCCCATCGCAAACCTAAATACGTTCATGTCTATGTCATCAATACCGACGACAGTCATCGACCAGGAACCCATTGGCTAGCAGTGTACTTTCCCAACGATCATTGTGTGGAATATTTTGATTCTTATGGATTACCTCCTTTGGAAGACGACATCATTGACTTTATGAGAAGAAATACCATCTCTACTCGATTCAATAATGCCCGATTACAAGGATCGGATTCTATGGTGTGTGGACAATATTGTGTACATTTTCTTCATCAACGAGGTCTCGGATATTCCTTAGAACATTTAGTGACTTGTTTTGATAGAGAGTATGCTCGAAACGATGCTAAAGTAGAACGATGGTTTTGTGAACATTATGGTTATCTCTTGTCTTTAGCTCAGAAACGTAGTGTGCATCGAGAGCCTAATGAGTGGAAGTTCAGTTTGCCTTCCCAACGTTGTCAACCCTGTAAATACGTTCCTGTTTAATCTTGTTCGTTGTTTGCATTTTTGTATTTAGAGAAGCTTCTTGTTCATTAAAAAATGTTGATATTTGAAAAAAATGGTGTTGTGTGGTTTATTGAATTTGAAAAAAATGAAAAATGTATAGACTCTATCTCTCTTTCTATCGATCTGAAGTCACCAACTCTGTCCCTTCACTATCGATCTGAACCATGTTTTCCATCGCGTCCGCGCTTCCAGCATATAAAGCGGTGCGTTGGCCAGTGTAGTCACTCTCGTTGACTCGTCAAGATCTCAACAACATGACCGCTAAAATTAGCAAGTTGAAAGAAGCGATGGTGAACATGCAGAGGGTGAAGCATGATTTGCTTCAGAACAACCCGGAGAGAAAGACGATGATCTTCCTACAAACGGCTCAAGATCTGGTGGAAGAAGTCCCGAGAGAAGAAATCATCAGGGACAGAACAGAATGGGAGGAGAGACAGAGACTGCAGCAGCAACAGCAGCTATAACAACAACTCTTGCAGCAGATGAAACTACCAGACGGAGAAGTCACCTGTAAGATGGACTGTGATGAGTTTGCCTTCTCTTTTACCAGAAAGAGAGCTTGTCCTACAGCCACGAGACCCGTGGCAAAACGTGGCCGCCCTGCTGCGGCTGCTACTGCTGCTGCTACTAGAAGTTAAAGACAACTTCTTAACCCAACGGCCCTTTTCGGGGCCACCCAGATCTCTAGAAAAGATAACCACTCTTACATTGCCATATATGTTTGTATGTTTGTGTGTTTGTGTGTTTGTATTTGCAGACTTCAAAAAATTCCCTTCCCAAAAAATGTTTGTATAGAGTGTGTTTGTGGTGCGTGTTGAATAAAAAAATTTAAAATAAAGGGGTTGTGTGGTGTGTGTTTGATTAAAAAATAAAAAAGTGGGTTCTGTGGTGTGTGTTTGATAAAAAATAAAAAAAAATTAACAAAGGGGTTGTGTGGTGTGTGTTTGATTAAATATAAAAAATAAAAAAAATTTGTATGTAGGGTGTGTATTTGATCAAATTTTTTTAAAAAGGTGTTTCTTTTAGGTTCGCGTACTGGGTCTGTGTTTTTTTTTTTTTTTTGGGGGGGGGGGGTAAGGGGTGATGGAGTGCAGAATCCGCGAAGCATAGAATGACGTCAGACGCGGTTAGTGTGAGTAATGTTTTCTTTAGGTGTAAGGGATGTTTTCCTTCACATGCGCGCTTCTAGCATATAAAGTGACGCCTTCCCCGATCGAGCTACCCCGTTCACTTGTCAAAAGTGAACAAAACAGAAATTATACGTCAGATTAGAGTGCATCTAGAGGTGGCCTGGCACCTCATCCAAAAAGTGGAGAAGAGGGAGGAGGAGGAGAGGGAGAAGAAGGAGCCGATCAGGCCGCATCAGATGATGACGGAGGATTGGGAGTGTGAAGCGAACCATCCTCCGTTTACCCTTCACAGCTCCAACAAACGCTGCATGAGTGCAGCAACATGGAGTAGGAGCTGTCCCGCTTGTCGAGCCAAACCAGGGAGGTGCCCACACCTCTAGACACTCTTAAATCCCAACGGCCCTTTTCAGGGCCATCCATTAATCAAGAAAAAGATTAATTTTCACGATTGCCATATGTATTTGTATGTGTTTGTGTGTTTATCTTTACCCACTTCAAACAAATTCCCATTTTCACCATGTATGTGTTGGTATACAGTGTGTTTGTGGTGTGTGTTGGATAAAAAAAAAATGGATTGTGTGGTGTGTGTTTGATTAAAAAAAAAATTAATAATTTCTTTTAGGCTAGCGTAATGGGTCTGTGTTTTTTAAAGGTGTGATAAGATTTTGTATGTATGTATGTTTTTGGAAAAAAGGAATGTTTTCCTTCACGTCCGTGCTTCCAGCATATAAAGCGGCGCCTTCCGTCGCACCATTCACACTTCACTCAACAAGAAGCATGAATACCACAGAATTATTGCAGGAAGCCTGGGATGTGATGGTGGGTGTAGAGTCGTTGCTAGAAAGAATGGAGTGTTGGTGGAGATACCCTGCCACCAAGCCATACGTCACCAGCCAAATAGCAGCTCTCACCTGAGCGAGGAGGCTGGTGAACGATGTCTTGGTGGAGGAATCCCAAAAAACTTCCTTAACCCCTTGTCGTGTGGGTTTCATCAAGACGGCCCTAGACTTACTGGATGGGGTGGAATATTTTCTTCACCAAGTCCAGGAAGATTGGTGGATCTATCCACCCCCCAGTAGTGTCAGGCTCGAAGAGGTGAACCTTCACATCGCCAAGTTATTATTAAAAAAGTTTTGGAGAAGGAAGTGGCCCACATTAAGACCTTGTGGGCTCTAGAAAGAACTAAGAAGGAGCAGGCCAAAAAAGAGAAGGAATTCCAACGCCTGCATTTGAACTGGATGAAAATCCAGGACAAGTTCAGGCGAATGGGGGACATCCCGACTGGCTGCCTGATTCTTCACCACCACTCCAGAAGAAAAAAAAGACCAACACCCTCCTAGGCTTCCTAACCCAATCTTGGAGAAAGTAAAAACACTCCAACGGCCCTTTTCAGGCCACCCATTTATCAAGAAAAGATTAATTTTAATTATTATTGCCATGTGTGTGTGTGTGTGTGTGTGTGTGTGTGTGTGTGTGTGTCCCTCTTCCAATACTTCTGACCCCCACTGCCCCAGACTGCCCCCAACTGCCTCCAAGTGTCCCGCTGCCCCCAAGTGCCTCAATGTTAATTTCCCGTTACTGCCCCCAAGTAGCAACCACTGCCCCCAGTACCCAACCTATACTACTAGTTTATGTACAGTGTCATATTTGAGGATAATATTCAGTGTGCATATCCAAATGTCGAGGTCGTGTTGCGCTTGTTTTTGACACTTATGGTCACTAACTGCTCTGGTGAAAGATCGTTTCTTCAACCCTGAAACTGATTAAAAATGATATGCGTTCAACCATGACCCAAGATCGGCTGACTGATCTAACTATGTTGTGCAGTAATCGCGAAATTCTTCGACAGCTGACCTTTGATGACATAGTGGAAACCTTTATAGCAGTCAAAGACAGGAAGAAATGTTTTTAATCATCGTGACAATATGGTAGGCTAAACTTTGTATTCTTCTGGATAATAAATACTTAAAACTGGAGGAGACTCAATTCATTTAGTTTATTTATGTTGCAGTTGCTCACAATGTTTACGCATTAAATAGCACACGACATGAGTCGTTACATAAATACCAAATAGGCCTACAGGCTACAGTTAATAATCTCATCGGCTTCGTCATCACCTATAACGATCCGCCGATATCTATGGACAAGGCATAGATAGCTATGGGCCCCTATGTTGGCTGTACTCAGGGCCCCCAAAGGCCTTAATCCGGCCCTGCCTCCAACTCGCATTCTGGGCAGTAGACATCTCTCACATGATTATGAGCAAACAAATTTGAAATATATTACTTCCGGGTCAGTCTTTCGCGGTACAAATAAAGCATTAGTGCACTATGGGAGGTAACTCAGTTATATTATTCCATTCAATTCAATACTAAAGAAATCGTAAATAAAATAAAAAGAAGGCAAACGCTTGTGTTGCAGATAACTGCTTGTCGGAGATTTAAGATTTAACAGAAGATATATACGTGTATTTTATCGATATATGTGGCAGGAGAGCAGAAAAAGACGACGTGCTTATTTGGCAGGATTCCATCTGCCCACTAACTTTTCATCTGCCCACGAGACCAGTCGGAGGACAAAATAACTGCCTACAACTCAACTTTAGTATATATAATTATGTAATGAAAGGTTTACTATCAGTGGAGCTCTGAATACACATATGAGGATACATAACGGAGAAAAACCATTTAAGTGTGAGGTATGTAATAAAATGTTTAGTGGAAGTGGACATCTAACGATGCACATGAGGATACATACTGCAGAAAAACCATTTAAGTGTGAAGTATGTAATAAAATGTTTAGTCGCAGTGAAACTCTGAGAAAGCACATGAGGATACATACTGGAGAAAAACCATTTAAGTGTGAAGTATGTAATAAAATATTTAGTGAGCGTGGAACTCTAACAAAGCACATGAGGATACATACTGGAGAAAAACCATTTAAGTGTGAAGTATGTAATAAAATGTTTAGTGAGCGTGGAACTCTAACAAAGCACATGAGGATACATACAGGGGAAAAACCATTTGAATGTGAAGTATGCGATGAAAGGTTTAGTGTGAGTTGAAATCTGAATAAGCACATGACATACAGGAGAAAAACCATTTAAATGTGAAGTATGTAATAAAATGTTCAGTCGCAGTGAAACTCTGAGTACACACATCAGGATACACAGTGGAGAAAAACCCTTTAAGTGTGAAGTGTATGCATGAAAGGTTTAGTCTCAGTACTCTGAATAAACACTTGAAGATACATACTGGAGAAAACCATTTAAGTGTGAAGTCTGTAATGAAAGGTTTAAACTCTCAATACACACATGAGAATACATACAGGCGAAAATCCATTTAAGAGTGAAGTATGTAATAAAATATTGAGTTGAAGTGAAGATGTAACAATCCACATGAGGGCCATCCTGGAGAAAAACATTTAAGTGTGAAGTATGCAATAAACTGTTTATTCAGAGTGGAAATCTGAGTAAACACACGAGGATACATATTGGAGAAAAAAACATTTAAGTGTGAAGTATGTAAAAAATGTTTGGTGAGAGGGGGACTCCAGCAATGCACATCAGGATACCTTGTGGAGAAAAACTAATTAAGTTTGAAGTATGTAATAAAATGTTTATTAAAAGTGGAAATCTGAATAAGCATATGAGGTTTCACACTGGAGAAAAAACATTTAAGTGTGAAGTATGTAATAAAATGTTTGTTGAGAGTGGAACTCTAACAATGCACATGAGGATACCTTGTGGAGAAAAACCATTTATGTGTGAAGTATGTAATGAAATGATAAGTGTTATGTATGATGTTTATGTACCTAATTTTTCTCTATGATTGTAAGTTGTATGGTTATTTGAAAATACATACTTAACTTTTGACCAGTTGTTTACATAGTATTTTCATAGGCATTTTGCAATTAACTTTTGTGACATATTTCAGGTAGGCCAGTATTTTTCCGATATGAATTACTCACATTGTGAAAAACAGTCTGTAAGGAATCATTTTTAGTTGTATTGTTGAAGTCAGATATAATTTGAGAGGAATTAATTATTTACAATATTCATTGGAAATATAAAAGTGCTCATTCGCTTTTGGATTAATACATGATTTTGGGATTTATGTGAATTCATTCAAATACATTATGGACAGTCAAGGTTATTTGAATTCATTCAGAACATTCTATTATTTTGGACTTGTGATTAGGACATTTAGGATTATTTGGAATTTAACTCACAAATTGTAAGTGTCTTTTGGATTTCCACTTTAATTGTCTGGAAATAAGTTGCTTGTTGATTTTACTGACATTGTTGGTTTCACTTTCTTTCTGTTAAATATTTTTAAGACGTAGAGTTGTAACATTGGTGAGAGTGGAACTCTAACGATGCACATGAGGATACATACTGGAGGAAACCATTTAAGTATGTAGTATATATGTGATAAAATGTTTCGTGAGACTGGACATCTAACAATGCACATGAGGATACATACTGGAGAAAAAACATTTAATTGTGAAGTACGTGATGAAGGGTTTAGTAACAGTAGAAGTCTAAGGAAACACAAGAGGATACATAAGTCGCATAGTGTGACACTTGAGGTCCAAAAATGACATTTGAGGTGCAAAAATTGCACTTGAGATAAAAAAAATGACATTTGGGGTACAAGGGGAATTTAACAATAGACCATATGTTTAACATGAGTAATGTATGACACTATGGGTAGTGTCAAGGGGATGGTAATGTTAAAAATGAACAGGTGTTTAGCCCTTGTATCTATAAATATTTTACTAATATGACACTTGGGGTGGCAGTGGGGAGGGGGAGGATGGGTATCATGCTGATTAATGCATGAAAGAAACACTCCTAGGGTAATCAGATTTTCATGCCTACCAGTCCACCCCCATCCTACCTGGGCAGCTTAACAGCAAAAGAAAAATATGACACTTAGAAATAACCCACAAAAAAACAAATAAAGCAAAATAACACTGCCCAGAGTCTGTGACATAAAAAAGGCCTAGAAAAACCATCTAAAAATTAGTGTTATGTTTACAATACTTTATTCACACATTTTGGCAATAAATGTTGAATCCAGAGGGCTGTAAAATGTCATCTGGTAGCCTGTACCAGTCGGTCTTAGGGCAGTCTTCCTCTATGTTATGCACAAAGACCTTACTCGGATAGAATTCATTTCATTTCCTTTCACAGGGTTCTCCTTAGGATTTTGAAAGTTGCAGTCCAGGACTCCTTCCTTGAAAGAACTTGGAATCCCATCCCTAAAAATTGGAGTCCCAATAACAATAGTTTTTTTCCCGTGCAAAAATGCATAACATTCTGCATCTATTGTTGGGTCACCAATATAAATATGTCATCAGATTACCAAAAAAATGCTCATTCATTGTGAAATACAGTCAAGTCTGTATACAGCAGCCACCCATGGGAAAAGGTCAAAGTGGCCTTTGTAGACAGGTAACCTCTGAAGGCAGGTTTACCATTCAAACTTGGTGCATGACAAATACTTTTTGTAGTATTCACCGAATAGCATTTGCATTATTATTAGTAGTAATAGTGTGCTATCAAGATACATTTATTTTTAGTTTAGCTATTTAGCAATAAGAAAAATAACAAAATAAAAAAAAAGTTCCACACAGGATTACTCTATCCTCACTTTAGTCCATCATGTACATTAAATCACGACCGACTCTTAAAAAAACAATTTCTGATCTTTGTTTGCATTCCTGTACAACTGTTTACATGCACTCATATATACAACTCTCTCTCTCTCTCTCTCTCTCTCTCTCTCTCTCTCTCTCTCTCACACACACACACACACACACACGCAGACACACACACATACACACTTTGTAATCTTATTATCAGTAGAAACGGTACCTAAATAAAATTACTAATTGACAGCTTTCCTGGGATTTTCAAACACCGGACTGACTTTTTGTTAGGCCAGCTGATATAATTAGGCATGAAAACATGTGTTCACACTTCAAACAATTGATGGATTAGGCACTTGCTCAATCAAACCTAGATCAAATGACAGTTGACGTTTGTAAGAGACCTTTGATGATTAGGGAATGAAAAGAAGCTTCCTGTGGCTATTGTTAAAGGAATATATACAGTAAGTGACATCACAAGTGTAGTGTACATGCGGTTTGTAGCATCCTGGAATAATTTCCAGCATCATTCATTACACTCATTGTTTGGTATGATTGTACGTAATTTCTTAAGAACGAAAAACTAAGGCAACTGTGAACATTGATAATTGTGATGATTTGTCATGTAACAGCTAGAAGGAATCAAGGAAGAAATTACTGTTTATTTTCGCTATTAAATTTATTTAATTAGCTTTATTCCTTTTCAAATCTGGGCCCTTACATAATAAATGTTGTCTGTTATGATAGGGGTGGGGGTGGGGGAGCTTCAAAACAAACACAGGTCTTTAAATTTAAGGTTTACTGTATGTATATTTTTTACTTAAAGAATACAAACTTAAAGTTTATCTCTTCATGAATTAAACACCATTTGTGTAAAGCAATTTGTATTATTTAAGGGTTAATAAAAGGAACATTATTGACATATATATATATATATATATATATATATATATATATATATATATATATATATATATATTTCTGTGCCTTGAAATTGATGTATGTATTTGCTATTTGTGGTTCATATAATATAAAGTTAGAAAATACGCCTAGATGGTGCATCACCATAGTAATACGCCACTTCCGCATACAGATCAGGGGCAGGTAACACCTGCGCAAACGTTTTCAGGACTCATACTTTAAGGAAGTGTCTATTCGCAATGCAGCCATGTAGGAACATTTGGAAAGACCTTGTGCCCTTAATAGAAAGACTATCTACACGGCGACCTGTCAATACATTAGGGACGAGTCCACAATCTTCCAAATGATGTAAACTCAGCTAAGCATAACATATACCCATCAATACCGTTTTGAGTTTGGTGGCCGATTTATCGGACTACAAAACACCATAAAAAAGGAAGTTCCATGATGTCTTTTTCAAATGGCGCCCGTGTACTAAAATTTTCAAAAAGAAATATTCGCATGGATGCCGTTCGTTAACGATACTCGCACTGCGACCGGTGTCTATCTCACAGTTTGGATTATAATAATTATGATAGGGTTAGAGGCTGTAGTATTCGCACACCCTCCCGGCAGCTTATAACCCCTACCGTTTTTAAAAACGAAAAGCGTCAAGGATATAAGAAAAATGCACAAAGCTTACTTATTTCACATATGGATTTATAATTTCTAACTCGATTGCCACCAAGCGGTCCCTAATATTGTCACCTGTTGAAAATTAACAGATTTGTAACAAAACATGAAGAAAAGACTGTATTTTTGCGCGTTCCACCTATGCATTGCAGAAACCAGCCAGAACTAGTCTACTGGGTACCGAACAGTTCCATCCGTAGTTGCAGCCGGTGCAATGATGCGTGGCTGAGTCAAGGGATTAAGATTATTAAGGTTAACATGTGTACACAATAAGTTTGTTAATTGATTACCTTATTGTTGTAATCTGGAGAGTTTAGGCCAAATGCGGGATATTTTTTGAGGTATTATAAGTAATAAAGGGGTCAAGTGTGGTCCATGATGGCTTTTGAGTCTTTGATTAAAATTCGGCCGTCCTTTGGCGGAGGTGAGATAAAAAGGAAAGACCGATCCAAAAATTATTTTGGCAGAAACATTTTAGTAAGTATTTGATTCTTTTTTCTCTTGTTTGATTGCTATTGCGTTGTTAAAGATGTTTCAAGTTAAAGTTTCATGAATAATGATTGAGCTGTCCTTTGATCACGCTTACACTTGTGTAATGCAACACTGACGTTTTCACATGAAAATGATTTTTATGATTCACCAGCTGATACATGTACATGTATGTTGATAATTTCATCAGATGGTAAAACTTAATGATTTATCAATTTTGTCTTCATGATAACATGTATTTATACAAATGTATGTTATTTTTTTAAAATTTTGTTACATTACATACGAGGTCTGGCAGTAATCATACCAGTATAAATTGTTTACTACATGTATGTCCAACATCATCGACATCGGCAAGTACATAAAAAATTTCAAAAATAAACGAATTTGGATATAACGTTTTCTCTGTTATAATGTTCTAAAGTATATATATATATATATATATATATATATATATATATATATATATATATATATATATATATATATATATACATACATACATACATACATACATACATACATACATACATACATACATACATACATACATACATATGCGCATACACATATTATGTACATGTATGGCCTGGGTTGTTGCCTCCCCTTGATTAGACTTAATTACTATTGCTGGTCTACATTATTTTGTTGTATACTTCCGTCATATGTCCAAGTTAACAAAATTCATGACCCTTCCATTAAGATTATTTGAAAAATGAAGTCAAACACTTAAGTCATCTAAAGGCAATGAAGCATACAGTACAGGTCATTGGCCTAGTTTGTGAATGATGTCAAATCTGCAGATACACATCCCATCACTTTTCACGATTCTACTATAAAAAACGAACTCAAAACAAAACTGCCAAAGTTCATGAACATGAAATATAGGTGACTCATATATTTTCAGAGAGATGATGTAGCACACTCAGACATAATTCCTCAGAGTTTCTTGACTTTACCATGAACAGTGCCTGAATAAGGGCCTTAAACCTATCAGTTGATCAGTAACTGAAGAGTGCAATATAGGTGACATATCTTGATGATATGTACCTATATTGCAAGTTTTACCTAAATCAGATCAGAAATATATCCCCCAGATTGGTAACAAGCTCAGCCAATCAAGATCACCCCATTAATATGCATGGCCAGTTGTGCATAGATGTCACTAATTATTTACCTCATCTGCGATCTTGATGATATAAGCTTATCGTTCAAGATTGATCAAAATTGAATAAAAACTGTGATCTACAGAGTCATGTGAACTCAGAGAATGAGATACAAAGTCACCTGCATAATATGAAAAATCACCTCATTAATTTCTGTTGATTCCATCCATTATTGACCTTATCCAAGATCATGATAACATTAGCTCAGATTCAAAGTTTGATCTCACTGAATCACAAATGTGGCCTCCCAAGTGGTGGTAAAAAGCAGTTTTCAGTGGACACATAGACGCAGTGCCACGCCATGAGCTCAATTTGTTTTATTCCCAGTATAGCCAAAATCTTTTCACCCGGTTGCAATGGAAAAAAATGACTGCTATGGAAGCCACCATAAACATAAGTTTGATCAAAATTGGCTGGACAGCTTTGGAGATATTGAAAATGTCCAAATGTTTGTAGACAGTAGACACAGGGCCATACCATAAGATACGTTGTCTTTGGTTTGATAAGCTAAAATTAAGGTCTTTTCAGGGCACATTGTACAATAAACTAAAATGCTCGCATAGGCTCAGTAACATCAAAAGTTGGCAAATTCTTGGCAAATAGCAAAAGTTGAAACGAATACCTATCATACAGAAGAACAAGGATTTTCAACTGGCAACTATGTCAGTCATACTGGAAAAAACATCAACATAAATTGTGGTGCACATAGCTAAAACATAACATCAACTAGATACGTGTTCCACTGGCCACAAAAATATCCTTGCGATGGCAGTCAAAAATGAACATTGCAGCAGTTGATAGAAAGGAATTTTGTATATGGGGTGTAAGGCAAAACATGTCGAGTTCAAAAGTATAAACTGCCTGTAAAAATACAAGAAACCCTGCATAATGTCAAATGCATCTTTACTGTGCATGTAAAAATTATACCAAGGTCAAAGCAAATTCCGATGAAAACTGAAGAGAGCTGACTATAGAAAGTGGGATGGTAATATTGATTGCACGTGAAGGTGACCAACATTGACAAATGCAACTTTAAGTCAAACAGAGTAATTGATCTTTCTCTACCAGCCCATTGTACTCTTCCTACATGAATACACATTTCCTATATTTACAGTAAACTGCCAAAGTAACTTTTTTAAAAAAAAACATTTAAAACTTCTTGCATTCAAGTTTGTTAACTATGGCAAATCTTCTGGCAAAATGGCAGTGGAAGGACAGTGGCACTGGCATTAGCAAAAACACAAGTTCAACATTGTGTACATATATTTAATATCAGAATCTATCATAACCAAATGTAAAAATGGCGACTTGTCTTGGCATTCTAGTGCACTGGCCTAGTGACCATCAAATTATGAAGCAAAAACGAAAAAAAAAAAAAAAAAGAAAACCAAACAGAATGATGAGACTCGAATTTTATTGCAGTAAATGCGTGAACATTCATTGGTCACTTTCCAGCACAAAAATCTTGTACGACTGAAGAAAATTAGTATAAGGGGTGAATAGAGTTTCAAATTTTAAAATTCATAACGAATTCTCCTGAGAAATTTAGGTGTTCAATGTACATAAGAAGCTTATTATTAAAGTAATGGTGTGTCTTCTCTTTTAGAAAGTTATTAATTTGGCTAGACTTAATTCATAACTTTCAAAATAATTTTTTCGGTCACCCAAGGGATAAAATGCAATGAGTTAGGGTGCTGATTCATTTGGTTGAGGGGTTTGCACACAAGCACCTCACCAAATTGCTAAAGGGTTAACCTAGTATGACATCAGCATGCCAGTGTAGCAGTCCCTATGTCTTGATTGCTCTTGCACGCATGATAAAAACGACAAATTTCAAAGCTGATAAAGATACATGCACATTATGACTGTGTATAGAAACATTTTAAAAACAATTCAATAAAGAATATAGGAGTTGATTTGTCGATTGCACTGAGAGCACTGTAAAATTAGATGTTGAGCAAAACAGAAAAAAGCAAGTCTGATTTATCAAATAATCTGAGTAATTACATGCACATGTTCATTGCGCATGCAACATTTTGATCAAGTTTGATGATATTCTGATGAAAAAGAGCTAATTATACAATAATGGTACAGGTATAGGGCAGGACTGAAGGATAGATGGACGACTTTCAGATACAATTCAGTATGTCACCTTCCAAATCCTTACTTAGAACATATAAACTTGCTCAGGGAACAGTCTTTCGCAGGCCGGAGATTAAGCTGTGTGCTCTGGAACGAATCTGGAGCTCAATGAGCTTTCCTTTTCAGTTTGTTAACTAGCTTTTGAAGAACACCTCTTCAGGGATAGGCTCAGATGCCAAGTATGACTGTTTTAAATGTATCCACAGCACTGAAGAAGATAAAGCCATACACTTGTTAAATTAAAAACTTTAACACTGAGTTTAATATGGGGTGTGAATTAATATACCTAGGCACGGACAGACAGACATAAAGACGCGCACCTGGACAACAAAGCAATTGCTATATGAAAGCTTCCACCAAAGCAGGCTTGACAACAACAGAATTTCCAGGATGTTCATGTAAGTTTTTGATTCAAAAACCAAAGGCAAGATAAAAATACTGGTGAACTGAAAAACCTCAGCTGATTAACGTATGTCATTTATAAAAACTGAAACTTAAGTATATTCATAATGCAACAACAATTATAAAGAGAACGAGCGACCTAAATTGCCCCAAGTTTTTCACCTGAGGAAACGGATTCCTGTACATTCAAATGACATTCTCATGATTTGGGGATTAAAACGTGTCCAAGGAATTGTTTTACAAATACTTGGTGACAGTTTTGGTAAAATCCAATTATTCTTGCCCACGTTGTATAATACCTGTAAAGTTATCAAGTCATGAACATTAAATGGATCATAACTCTGGTGAGTAATAAAGAAACACTCAAATACTTCAAGCTCTTTTGATGTTTTGCATCTATTTTGATTTTAAGTCGTATCACATTTACCTTGTAAACAATCGCAGATTATACATGTTTTTGAAGCCATAGCTATGCAAAATGTTGACAAATTACCAATTTTGTCTTCATGATAACATGTATTTATACAAGTGTATGTTGTTCTTTTTAAATTTTATTACCTTACATACGAGGTCTGGCAGTAATAATATCAGTATAAATTGTTTACTACATGTATGTCCAACATATCGACATCGGCAAGTACATACAACTTTTGAAAAAAAAAGAAAAACCAATTTGGATATAACGCTTTCTCTGTTATAATGTTATAAAGTATATATGTATATATATATATATATATATATATATATATATATATATATATATATATATATATATATATATATTCTCTCCACTCTCTCTCTCTCTCTCTCTCTCTCTCTCTCTCTCTCTATATATATATATATATATATATATATATATATATATATATATATATACATATATACATAGATACATATGCGCATACACATATTATGTACATGTATGGCCAGGATTCCCAAGATTAGTAACAAGCTCAGCCAATCAAGATCACTCTATTAATATGCATGGCCAGCTGTGCATAGATGTCACTGATTATTTACCTCATCTGCGATCTTCATGATATAAGCTATCGTTTATGATTGATCAAAATTGAATAAAAACTGTGATCTACAGAGTCATGTGAACTCAGCCAATGAGATACAAAGTCACCTACATAATGCGAAAAATCACCTCATTAATATCTGTGGATTCCATCCATTATTGACCTTATCCAAGATCATGATAACATTAGCTCTGATTCAAAGTTTGATCAAATTGGATCACAAATTTGGTCTCACAAGATGTGGTAAAAAGCAGTTGTCAGTGGACACATAGACGCAATGTCATGCCATTAGCTCACTTTGTTTAATGATCAGTAGAGCCAAAATGTTTTCACCTAGTTGCAATGGAAACAAAATGGCTGCTATGGAAGCCACCAAAAACATAAGTTTGATCAAAATTGGCTGGACAGTTTTGGAGATATTGAAAATGTCCAAATGTTTGTAGACAATAGACACAGGGCCATACCATAAGCTACGTTGTCTTTGGTTTGATAAGCTAAAATTAAGGTCTTTTCAGGGCACATTGTACAATAAACTAAAATGCTCATATAGGCTCAGTAAAATTCAAAAGCTAGCAAATTCTTGGCAAATAGCAAAAGTTGAAACGAATACCTATCATACAGAAGAACAAGGATTTTCAAACTGGCAACTATGTCAGCCATACTGGAAAAAACATCAACATAAAATCTGGTGCACATAGCTAAAACATAACATCAACTAGATACGTGTTCCACTGGCCACAAAAATATCCTTGCGATGGCAGTCAAAAATGAAAATTGCAGCAGTTGATAGAAAGGAATTTTGTATATGGGCTGTAAGGGAAAAAATGTCGAGTTTAAAAGTATAAACTGCCTGTAAAAATACAAGAAAGCCTGCATAACGTTAAATGCATCTTTACTGTGCATGTAATAATTATACCAAGGTCAAAGCAAATTCCGATGAAAACTGAAGAGAGCTGACTATAGAAAGTGGGATGGTAATACTGATTGCACGTGAAGGTGACCAACATTGACAAATGCAACTTTAAGTCAAACAGAGTAATTGATCTTTCTCTACCAGCCCATTGTACTCTTCCTACATGAATACACATTTCCTATATTTACAGTAAACTGCCAAAGTAACTTTTTAAAAAAAAAACATTTAAAACTTCTTGCATTCAAGTTTGTTAACTATGGCAAATCTTGTGACAAAATGACAGTGGAAGGACACTGGCATTAGCAAGTTCACAAGTTCAACATTGTGTACATATATTTAATATCGGAATCTATCATAAAGAAATGTAAAAATGGCGACTTGTCGTGGCATTCTATTGTACTGGCCTAGTGACCCTCAAATTATGAAGCAAAAACAAAAATATACAAAAAAAACAAAAAAAAGAAAACCAAACAGAATGATGAGACTCGCATTTTATTCCAGTAAATGTATGAACATTCATTGGTCAACTTCCAGCACAAAAATCTTGTACGAATGAAGAAAACGAGTATAAGGGGTGAATAGAGTTTCAAAATTTAAAATTCATAATGAATTCTCCTGAGAAATTTAGGTGCTCAATGTACATAAGAAGCTTATTACTGAAGTACTGGTGTGTCTTCTCTTTTAGAAAGTTATTAATTTGGCTTGACTTAATTCATAACTTTCAAAGTAATTTTTTGGGTTACCAAAGGGATAAAATGCAATGAGTTATGATGCTGATTCATTTGGTTGAGGGGTTTGCACACAAGGACCTCACCTGATTGCTAAAGGGTTAACCTGGTATGACATCAGCTTGCAAGTGGAGCAGTCCCTATGTCTTGGTTGCTCTTGCACGCATGATAAAAACGACAAATTTCAAAGCTGATAAAGATACATGCACATTATGACTGTATAAAAAAGTTTCAAAACAATTCAATAAAGAATATAGGAGTTGATTTGTCGATTGCACTGAGAGCACTGTAAAATTAGATGTTGAGCAAAACAGAAAAAGCAAATCTAATTTATCAAATAATCTGAGTAATTACATTATTACATGCACATGTTCATTGTGCATGCAACATTTTAATCAAGTTTCATGATGGTCTGATGAAAAAGAGCTGATTATACAATAATGGTACAGGTATAGGGCAGGACTGCAGGATAGATGGACGACTTTCAGGTGCAATTCAGTATGTCACCTTCCAAATCCTTACTTCGAACATATAAAGTTGCTCAGGGCACAGTCTTTAGCATACAGGAGATTATGCTGTGTGTGTTGGATCGAATCTGGAGCTCAGTGAGCTTTCCTTTCAGTTTGTTAACTAGCTTTTGCAGAACACCTCTTCAGGCATAGGCTCAGATGCCAAGTATGGTCTCATGGACGAAAGATAGATCATGTTCTCCTCTTCAGTCCGTCTTCTTTTGATTTTCAAACACTTTCCTAAAAATGAAATTGAAACAGAAGCATACAATTGACAAGAAACACTGTTCATACATTTTCCGTGTAACTTCAGATGCACAAATGTTACTACTTCGAACTCGTATATGGACTCCACTTGCTGTTGTCAGACATGAATACACAATCCTGCTATGCTTTTCTTTTACAGGATTTAAACAGAGTTCAAAGCATGGCAACTTTGGGCGAGGCAGAAGTGACATCCAGCTGACATCAAATCCACGTAAACTTTGCACGCAGCTGGAAATTTACATTATTACTCATTAGGTATTTTGCACAAAATTAATATCAGAGTTTAAGAAGAGCCATGACTGTGTGTGTAAAACTGATTGCTGAAACTGTATAAGATATTACTTGGATATAGTTCCACAAATATATAATTTAAGTTGTACAATAAATGCTGAATTTCTTCAAAAATCTAAAATGGCAACGTCTGCCTGAAATGGTGGTTAACAAGCTGGTAATGTATTGAATCAGTTTTTAATTTATCCACAGCAATGAAGGAGATAAAGTCATACCCTTGTTAAATTAAAAACTTTAACACTGAGTTTAATATTGAGTGTTGATGAATATACATAGGTACGGACAGACATACATAAAGACGCGCACCTGGACACCAAAGTGATTGCTATATCAAAGCTTCTGCCAAATCAGCTTTGACAACAGCAGAATTGCTAGGATGTTCATGTAAGTTTATAATTCATAAACCAAAGGCAAGAGAAAGATACTGGTGGACTGAAAAACCTCAGCTGATTAACGTATGTCATTTATAAAAACTGAAACTTGAACAGATTCATAATACAACAACAATTATAAAGAGAACAAGCGATCTAAATTGCCCCAAGTTTTTCACCTGAGAAAACATTCCCTGTACATTCAAAGGACATTCTCATGATTTGGTGATTAAAACGTGTTTAAGGAATTGTTTTACAAATGCTTGGTGACAGTTTTGGAAAAATCCAATTATTCTTGCCCACGTTGTATTCTATCTGTCAAGTTATCAAGTCGTGAACATTAAATGGATCATAACTATGGTGAGTAATAAAGAAATATTCAAATACTTCAAGCTCTTTTGATGCTTTGCATCTATTTTGATTTTAAGTCGTATCACATTTACCTTGTAAACAATCGCAGATTATACATGTTTTTGAAGCCATAGCTATGCAAAATGTTGACAAATTACCAATTTTGTCTTCATGATAACATGTATTTATACAAGTGTATGTTGTTCTTTTTAAATTTTATTACCTTACATACGAGGTCTGGCAGTAATAATATCAGTATAAATTGTTTACTACATGTATGTCCAACATATCGACATCGGCAAGTACATACAACTTTTGAAAAAAAAAGAAAAACCAATTTGGATATAACGCTTTCTCTGTTATAATGTTATAAAGTATATATGTATATATATATATATATATATATATATATATATATATATATATATATATTCTCTCCACTCTCTCTCTCTCTCTCTCTCTCTCTCTCTCTATATATATATATATATATATATATATATATATATATATATATATATATACATATATACATAGATACATATGCGCATACACATATTATGTACATGTATGGCCAGGATTCCCAAGATTAGTAACAAGCTCAGCCAATCAAGATCACTCTATTAATATGCATGGCCAGCTGTGCATAGATGTCACTGATTATTTACCTCATCTGCGATCTTCATGATATAAGCTATCGTTTATGATTGATCAAAATTGAATAAAAACTGTGATCTACAGAGTCATGTGAACTCAGCCAATGAGATACAAAGTCACCTACATAATGCGAAAAATCACCTCATTAATATCTGTGGATTCCATCCATTATTGACCTTATCCAAGATCATGATAACATTAGCTCTGATTCAAAGTTTGATCAAATTGGATCACAAATTTGGTCTCACAAGATGTGGTAAAAAGCAGTTGTCAGTGGACACATAGACGCAATGTCATGCCATTAGCTCACTTTGTTTAATGATCAGTAGAGCCAAAATGTTTTCACCTAGTTGCAATGGAAACAAAATGGCTGCTATGGAAGCCACCAAAAACATAAGTTTGATCAAAATTGGCTGGACAGTTTTGGAGATATTGAAAATGTCCAAATGTTTGTAGACAATAGACACAGGGCCATACCATAAGCTACGTTGTCTTTGGTTTGATAAGCTAAAATTAAGGTCTTTTCAGGGCACATTGTACAATAAACTAAAATGCTCATATAGGCTCAGTAAAATTCAAAAGCTAGCAAATTCTTGGCAAATAGCAAAAGTTGAAACGAATACCTATCATACAGAAGAACAAGGATTTTCAAACTGGCAACTATGTCAGCCATACTGGAAAAAACATCAACATAAAATCTGGTGCACATAGCTAAAACATAACATCAACTAGATACGTGTTCCACTGGCCACAAAAATATCCTTGCGATGGCAGTCAAAAATGAAAATTGCAGCAGTTGATAGAAAGGAATTTTGTATATGGGCTGTAAGGGAAAAAATGTCGAGTTTAAAAGTATAAACTGCCTGTAAAAATACAAGAAAGCCTGCATAACGTTAAATGCATCTTTACTGTGCATGTAATAATTATACCAAGGTCAAAGCAAATTCCGATGAAAACTGAAGAGAGCTGACTATAGAAAGTGGGATGGTAATACTGATTGCACGTGAAGGTGACCAACATTGACAAATGCAACTTTAAGTCAAACAGAGTAATTGATCTTTCTCTACCAGCCCATTGTACTCTTCCTACATGAATACACATTTCCTATATTTACAGTAAACTGCCAAAGTAACTTTTTAAAAAAAAAACATTTAAAACTTCTTGCATTCAAGTTTGTTAACTATGGCAAATCTTGTGACAAAATGACAGTGGAAGGACACTGGCATTAGCAAGTTCACAAGTTCAACATTGTGTACATATATTTAATATCGGAATCTATCATAAAGAAATGTAAAAATGGCGACTTGTCGTGGCATTCTATTGTACTGGCCTAGTGACCCTCAAATTATGAAGCAAAAACAAAAATATACAAAAAAAACAAAAAAAAGAAAACCAAACAGAATGATGAGACTCGCATTTTATTCCAGTAAATGTATGAACATTCATTGGTCAACTTCCAGCACAAAAATCTTGTACGAATGAAGAAAACGAGTATAAGGGGTGAATAGAGTTTCAAAATTTAAAATTCATAATGAATTCTCCTGAGAAATTTAGGTGCTCAATGTACATAAGAAGCTTATTACTGAAGTACTGGTGTGTCTTCTCTTTTAGAAAGTTATTAATTTGGCTTGACTTAATTCATAACTTTCAAAGTAATTTTTTGGGTTACCAAAGGGATAAAATGCAATGAGTTATGATGCTGATTCATTTGGTTGAGGGGTTTGCACACAAGGACCTCACCTGATTGCTAAAGGGTTAACCTGGTATGACATCAGCTTGCAAGTGGAGCAGTCCCTATGTCTTGGTTGCTCTTGCACGCATGATAAAAACGACAAATTTCAAAGCTGATAAAGATACATGCACATTATGACTGTATAAAAAAGTTTCAAAACAATTCAATAAAGAATATAGGAGTTGATTTGTCGATTGCACTGAGAGCACTGTAAAATTAGATGTTGAGCAAAACAGAAAAAGCAAATCTAATTTATCAAATAATCTGAGTAATTACATTATTACATGCACATGTTCATTGTGCATGCAACATTTTAATCAAGTTTCATGATGGTCTGATGAAAAAGAGCTGATTATACAATAATGGTACAGGTATAGGGCAGGACTGCAGGATAGATGGACGACTTTCAGGTGCAATTCAGTATGTCACCTTCCAAATCCTTACTTCGAACATATAAAGTTGCTCAGGGCACAGTCTTTAGCATACAGGAGATTATGCTGTGTGTGTTGGATCGAATCTGGAGCTCAGTGAGCTTTCCTTTCAGTTTGTTAACTAGCTTTTGCAGAACACCTCTTCAGGCATAGGCTCAGATGCCAAGTATGGTCTCATGGACGAAAGATAGATCATGTTCTCCTCTTCAGTCCGTCTTCTTTTGATTTTCAAACACTTTCCTAAAAATGAAATTGAAACAGAAGCATACAATTGACAAGAAACACTGTTCATACATTTTCCGTGTAACTTCAGATGCACAAATGTTACTACTTCGAACTCGTATATGGACTCCACTTGCTGTTGTCAGACATGAATACACAATCCTGCTATGCTTTTCTTTTACAGGATTTAAACAGAGTTCAAAGCATGGCAACTTTGGGCGAGGCAGAAGTGACATCCAGCTGACATCAAATCCACGTAAACTTTGCACGCAGCTGGAAATTTACATTATTACTCATTAGGTATTTTGCACAAAATTAATATCAGAGTTTAAGAAGAGCCATGACTGTGTGTGTAAAACTGATTGCTGAAACTGTATAAGATATTACTTGGATATAGTTCCACAAATATATAATTTAAGTTGTACAATAAATGCTGAATTTCTTCAAAAATCTAAAATGGCAACGTCTGCCTGAAATGGTGGTTAACAAGCTGGTAATGTATTGAATCAGTTTTTAATTTATCCACAGCAATGAAGGAGATAAAGTCATACCCTTGTTAAATTAAAAACTTTAACACTGAGTTTAATATTGAGTGTTGATGAATATACATAGGTACGGACAGACATACATAAAGACGCGCACCTGGACACCAAAGTGATTGCTATATCAAAGCTTCTGCCAAATCAGCTTTGACAACAGCAGAATTGCTAGGATGTTCATGTAAGTTTATAATTCATAAACCAAAGGCAAGAGAAAGATACTGGTGGACTGAAAAACCTCAGCTGATTAACGTATGTCATTTATAAAAACTGAAACTTGAACAGATTCATAATACAACAACAATTATAAAGAGAACAAGCGATCTAAATTGCCCCAAGTTTTTCACCTGAGAAAACATTCCCTGTACATTCAAAGGACATTCTCATGATTTGGTGATTAAAACGTGTTTAAGGAATTGTTTTACAAATGCTTGGTGACAGTTTTGGAAAAATCCAATTATTCTTGCCCACGTTGTATTCTATCTGTCAAGTTATCAAGTCGTGAACATTAAATGGATCATAACTATGGTGAGTAATAAAGAAATATTCAAATACTTCAAGCTCTTTTGATGCTTTGCATCTATTTTGATTTTAAGTCGTATCACATATACCGTGTAAACAATCTCAGATTATACATGTTTTTGTAGCCATAGCTATGCAAAATGTTGACAAATTACCCTAGTATCGAAAGTTGTTAGAGGTCTAGTTCAATTAAAAAAAAATATGTGTGTTTCTGGTCGGCCGACCGTTCCTGTTTCTCACTGCCGACACTAGCCCTTTTCCCCCCATGGTAAAAATAAAACACATTCCCAAAATTGATTTGTGCATCTAACTGAGCCGGTTTTGCTCAGCACTTTGAAGCGCTTGAAATATTATTTTATTTATATCTAACGTTTAAATAAAATACATGCCTACCCTAGTTTTAAAACAAACACAATAGGAAACACACATATTTTCGTTTTTTGTTTTTTGGCCTTATCAATAGAATTAATAAATTTTACCTCAAATATAAGTATACCTGGATTACATATTACAACATAGAAGAGTCAACAACGTTACATCCGTATTAAAAAGCTTTCATTCTAAGGTGTACAGTAAAAGTGATACAGGTCATGTATGCGTTCAGTACCGATTATTTCAGTAAAAGGTGTCGATTTTTTAAATCTGATTACACATATCTTTAAATGACGACTATTCACTTTATTTGTATCCTCATACATCCATGTTCCTTTGGATGGTCATTATTTAGACGCAACAAGAAACCTGTATTGCAAAACTTAATGTTAAAGTATGTGGACATTTCAGGACGAGGTTAACCTAAAGGTGTGATCCAGTACAATTTAGATTGAATGTCGCGCACTCTGATGTCACAATGAAAGCTACGCATGTTGAAAACAAACGTCATACTACCGTATATTGTGACAATTAGACCCGACATGCTCTTTTATTGACCAAGTTTAGTACCTGGCCATCCTTATAAAAGTCCATAGAGATCAATAAGTTTCGTCTGGAAGTTTGGTAATGACTGTTACCAGTTTGGTAATACATTGTACAAACCATATATTTTTTATATTCCAATCTAATGACCACTATAAGGAACCATATCGATAATTTGAACAAGTTCATTCTGCAAAATGATTACAGTGTAGAAAGATTTTCCATGGAATCTGGCACAGAAATGGTGGACAGCTCACTGAGTAATTTCCAGATGCAGGGTTTTGTCCCAGTATGTGGCAAGATCATAGACTGTGGAATGCAACTAAACACATCTTGCGTTCCAACTTATCTAAAATCCATATTTATTTTTTTCTCTACTAAAATAAATGTCGTGTAATCCTACTTAGACAAGGATTTCCAAGCATGACTTTGCAGATTGATTGATTCAGGTATGTCATGACTATTACCAAAACAACAGCTCATGTACATATATTAGGCATAAAACGCTGATATGGTGTCGTCACACACCCTATTTTGATGCAGTGTCATAAACTCCCAGCACTCGAGAGAACACACCTCAATGACACCACAACGACAACATCTGTGTATTCTGATCAACACCGAGTCACACAGACAGAAAATTTGTCGAAAATCCTATTCTTATCAGTTGTGAAATGAAACAAAGATACATACCATGAAAAACAAAATCTCCATTTCACTAATTCTCTTTTTTACAATCAGTAAGTCCTCATTAAAATCATCATTAACTATTCTGATGGGTCAAATCAACATCCCTTCTATGTGCCATTGATGTTTCTGTGCAATATATATATATATATATATATATATATATATATATATATATATATATATATATATATATATATATATATATATATTTTTACCGGAGAATATATAAAATGGCGTCACATGAAAAAATTGACTTTGTGAAGTGCGTCAAAATGGGTGACGTAATACTATACATGAACTTTCCGACAATGGGGTCGTCAGGTTAAATGGATGCCATGATGAGTATTTGGGAATATATCATTGTCATATACATTATAATAACTGGTAGTGAAAGACGATAATGTCGTAGCATACATTTTTAACTTCAGTGATAGAACTATGAAATCGGGACGAAAATAAGTGGGGGCCCTCTCCAAAATCCTCTTAGTATTTAAGTTATCATCGCCAACTCTTTGGCCCTGCACTGGCTCTCACAAACGAAAAGTTACAGCCATTTTTGAGTGGTTTTTTTTTTTTTTTTTTTTTTTAGCTCGTTCTTAAAAACAGATAAAACATGTCACCAACGTTCTTAAAGAGCGAAATATTTTAATTATATAGTAAAATCAAACAAAATGAGATTCAAAAAGGTAATTTCATGTAATTTAAAAAAAATCTTAATGAAAATCTATGTTTTCACTAATGCCTTTTTTGTATGAGACATTTTGGCCTTGAATTTTCTATTATATGCTAAAGATAGTTCCGCCTATCACGTAATGATTTTGTTTATATATTTTGAACCGAAAAACCAACTTTTGGAATTAATACAACTAGATAGCCAATGTAAATATTTGGTTTTAATCATGTGGGGTTCTTATTCAACGTAAGAAAAATTTGCACTCGAAATGTATATTCAATACGGACTTTTTCGTTTCAGTATTATTTCATAATAAACATATATTCTACATCAAAAGACATTGAATCTATTATAATAAAATGTGTATCCATTCACCACTGTCTATTTTTAAATTTCTCTCTCCCTCTGTATGTCTGTCTGTCTGTGTCTCTCTCAGACTATTGAGTCATGTATCTATTGGTAAAGAACAAGCAAGCAGTAATGCAAGTGCACAAACTGCATATAGAATTAACGGAAAAAAATTATTCATTTTTAAATTTATTTTTTTTTAATTTAAAAAACACGGAGACGCTGTAAACTAATAATATCCATACCTTGGTTTAACTGGCACGCTCCGGTCATATGCCACGTGACTTTTTAGTGAGTGTCACGAACCAAGGATATCACTTACGAAAATAAGTAAACATACACACGCTCGGAAAAACGGTAATTATGAACTAATGTACATGAATGCCAAAAAAAATTTCACGCTGATTAAATGAAGTAGATATAGTTGAACATTTTGTGTGGTTTATTTGAATAGATTAACAGAATATTATAACGAACGCGTTGAAATTCAAGTTTAGTGAACGCAAAGTGGTTAATCGAGGCTACTTTGTTATAAAATGTTGGAAAATAATGTTTTTTTGATGACAATCATACTTGTGACAAAACCATTGTAATGTGAAGTTTTGCGATAAAATGTTGCATCACTGGTAGATACGCATGTATACACGAGGACAGATACTGAAGTAAAAACATATAAGTGTGAAGATTGTGATGAAATCTTTCGTCTGAGTTGTCAGCCATATGTACACAGAAAGAACAATGCTTGAGAGGAACCATTCAAATGTGAAGTATGTGATGACGGGTTGGGGTTTAGTCTGAGTGGAAATATGAATAAGCACATGCTGAAAAAGAAAAACATTAAAGTGTGAAGTATGTGATTAAAGGTTTAGTTAAAGGGTAAGTCCGAAGAGGCACATGACGAGGATACATATTTGAAAAGAGACATTTATGTGTTAAGTATGTGATAAAATGTTTAGTCAGAGTGGATATCTAACAATGCACATGAGGACACAAACTGGAGTATGCAATGAAAGGTTTCGTAAGAGGACACATCTAATCAGGGGTGTACTGGGTAAGCAACTCGGCCCTGGACTTACCTGCCGGGACAGGCCCGGGGTTTTGCTCACACCAGTAAAACACCGGTAAAAACGGATTTTTTGCGGCGGCCCACCGGGATTTGTCCCGGTATGCCCAATGGCCAGTACACCACTGCATCTAACGGTGCACTTAAGGATATATACTGGAGAAAAAACAATTAGGTGTGAAGTATGTAATGGAAGGTTTCGTGATGGTGTACATCTGAACGAGCACATGAGGATAGATACTGGAGAAAAGGCTTTAAAAAAAAGTAATTTTTTATGATGCAAGGTTTAATCACAGTAGAAATTTGAAAGTTCACATGAGGAGAAAAACCGTTTAAGTGTGAGGTATGTAATAAAATGTTTAGCGGGAGTAGTGGAAATCTTAATATGTACATGAGAATACATACTGGAGAAAAACAATTTAAGTGTGAAGTGTGTAGTAAAATGTTTAGTAGGAGTGGGACATCTAACAATGCACAGGAGGATACATACTATAGAAAAACCAATTAAGTGTGAAATATGTAATAAAATGTTAAGTCAAAGTGGAGATCTAACGATGCACATGAGGAGGACACATACTGGAGAAAAACCATTTAAGTGTGAAGTATGTAATAAAATGTTTAGTGAGCGCGGAACTCTAACAAAGCACATGAGGATACATACTTGAGAAAAGCCATTTAGGTGTGAAGTATGTAATAAAATGTTTAGTGCCAGTGGAACTCAAACGGTGCACATGAGGATACATACAGGAGAAAAACCATTCAAGTGTGAAGTATGTAATGAAATGTTTAGTGAGCGCGGAACTCTAACAAAGCACATGAGGATACATACTTGAGAAAAGCCATTTAGGTGTGAAGTATGTAATAATATGTTTAGAGGGAGTGGACATCTAATGATGCATATGAGGATACATACTGGAGAAAAACCATTTAAGTGTGAAGTATGTAATAAAATGTTTAGTGCCAGTGGAACTCAAACGGTGCACATGAGGATACATACAGGAGAAAAACCATTCAAGTGTGAAGTATGTAATGAAATGTTTAGTGAGCGCGGAACTCTAACAAAGCACATAAGGATACATACTGGAGAAAAACCATTTAAGTGTGAAGTATGTAATAATATGTTTAGAGGGAGTGGACATCTAATGATGCATATGAGGATACATACTGAAGAAAAACCATTTAAGTGTGAAGTATGTAATAAAATGTTTAGTCGCAGTGGAACTCTGAATAAGCACATGAGGACACATACTGGAGAAAAACCATTTAAGTGTGAAGTATGTAACAAAATGTTTAGTGAGACTGGAACTCTAACGGTGCTCATGAGAATACATACAGGAGAAAAACAATTTAATTGTGAAGTATGTAATAAAATGTTTAGTGAGAGTGGAACTATTACAAGGCACATGAGGATACATACAGGAGAAAAACCATTTAAGTGTGAAGTATGTAATCAAAGGTTTACTATCAGTGGAGCTCTGAATACGCACATGAGGATACATAATGGAGAAAAAAACATTTAAGTGTGAGGTATGTAATAAAATGTTTAGTGGAAGTGGACATCCAATGATGCACATGAGGATACATACTGAAGAAAAACCATTTAAGTGTGAAGTATCTAATAAAATGTTTAGTCGCAGTGAACCTCTGAGAAAGCACATGAGAATACATACTGGAGAAAAACCATTTAAGTGTGAAGTATGTAATAAAATGTTTAGTCGCAGTGAACCTCTGAGAAAGCACATGAGGATACATACTGGAGAAAAACCATTTAAGTGTGAAGTATGTAATAAAATGTTTAGTGAGCATGGAACTCTAACAAAACACACGAGGATACATACAGGAGAAAAAACATTTAAGTGTGAAGTATGTAATAAAATGTTTAGTGAGCGTGGAACTTTAACAAAGCACACGAGGATACATACAGGAGAAAAAACATTTAAGTGTGAAGTATATAATAAAATGTTTAGCGAGCGTGGAACTCTAAGAAAGCACATGAGGATACATACAGGAAAAAAAACATTTGAATGTGAAGTATGCGATGAAAGGTTTATTGTGAGTTGAATAAGCACATGACATACTGGAGAAAAACCATTTAAATGTGAAGTATGTAATAAATTGTTCACACATTAGGATACATTGTGGAGAAAAACACTTTAAGTGTGAAGTGTATGCATGAAAGGTTTAGTCTCAGTAGAACTCTGAATAAGCATATTAGGACACACACTGGAGAAAAACCATTTAAGTGTGAAGTATGTAATGAAAGGTTTAGTCGCAGTGAAACCCTCAATACACACATGAGAATACAAACTGGAGAAAATCCATTTAAGAGTGAAGTATGTAATAAAATGTTGAGTTGAAGTGGAGATCTAACAATCCACATGAGGACACATCCTGGAGAAAAAAACATTTAAGTGTGAATTATGCAATAAAATGTTTATTCAGAGTGGAAATCTGAATAAACACATAAGGATACATATGGATAAAAAACATTTAAGTGTGAAGTATGTAATAAAATGTTTGTTCAGAGTGGGACTCTAGCGATGCACATCAGGATACTGTGTTGAGAAAAACCAGTTAAGTGTGAAGTATGTAATAAAATGTTTGCTGAAAGTGGAACTCTAACAATGCACATGAGGATACATTGTGGAGAGAAACCATTAATGTGTGAAGTATGTAATGAAATGTTAAGTGTTATGTATGATGTTTATGTACCTAATTTTTGTCTATGTTTGTAAGTTGTATGGTTAATTCAAAATACATACTTAACTTTGGGCATTTTGCAATTAACTTTTGTGACATATGTCAGGCAGGCCAGTATTTTTCCAATTAGAATTACTCATATTGTGAAAATGAGTCTGTAAGGAATCAATTTTAGTTGTGTTGTTGAAATCAGATATAATTTGAGAGGAATTAATTAACTACAATATTTTATTGGAAATATAAAAGTGCTCATTCACTTTTGGATTAATACATGATTTTGGGATTTATGTGAACTCATTCAAATACATTCTGGACAGTCAAGGTTATTCGAATTCATTCAGAACATTCTATTATTTTGGACTTGCGATTAGGACACTTAGAATTATTTGGAATTGAACTCACAAATTGTAAGAGCCTTTTGGATTTTCACTTTAATTGTCTGGAAATAAGTTGCTTGTTGATTTTACTTACATTGTTATTTTCACTTTCTTTCTGTTACATATTTTTAAGACCGAGAGTTGTAACATTAGTGAGAGTGGAACTCTAACGATGCACATGAGGATACATACTGGAGGAAACCATTTAAGTATGTAGTATATATGTGATAAAATGTTTAGTAAGACTGGACACCTAACAATGCACATGAGGATACATACTGGAGAAAAAACATTTAAGTGTGAAGTATGTGATGAAGGGTTTAGTAATGGTAGAAGTCTAAGGAAACACAAGAGGATACATAAGTAGCATTGTGTGACACTTGAGGTCCAAAAATGACATTTGAGGTGCAAAAATTGCACTTGAGGTACAAAAATGACACTTGGGGTACAAGAAATAAACCACAAAAAAACAAATAAAGCAAAATAACACTGCCCAAAGTCTGTGACATAAAAAAGGCCTAGAAAAACCATCTAAAAATGAGTGTTATGTTTACAATACTTTATTCACACATTTTGGCAATAAATGTTGAATCCAGAGGGCTGTAAAAGGTCATCTGGAATCCTGTACCAGTCAATCTTAGGGCAGTCTTCCTCTAGGTTATGCACAAGACCATACTCGGATAGAATTAATTTCATTTCCTTACACAGGGTTCTCCTTAGGATTTTGAAAGTTGCAGTCCAGGACTCCTTCCTTGAAAGAAGTTGGAGTCCCATCCCTAAAAATTGGAATCCCAATAAAAATAGTTTTTTTTCGCTTGAAAAAATGCATAACATTCTGCATCTATTGTTGGGTCACCAATATAAATATGTCATCAGATTGCCAATGCTCATTCATTGTGAAATACAGTCAAATCTGTATACAGCAGCCACCCATGGGAAAAGGTCAAAGTGGCTTTTGTAGACAGGTAACCTCTGAAGGCAGGTTCACCATTCAAACTTGGTGCATGACAAATACTTGTAGTATGCACCGAATAGCATTTGCATTATTATTATTAGTAGTAGTGTGCCATCAATATACATGTATTTTTAGTTTAGCTATTTAGCAATAAGAAAAATAACAAAATAAAATAAAAAGTTCCACACAGGATTACTGTATCCTCACTTTAGTCCATCAAGTACATTAAATCACGACCGACTCTTTAAAAAAATTCTGATCTTTGTTTGCATTCCTGTACAACTGTGTATATCACTCATATATACAACTCTCTCTCTCTCTCTCTCTCTCTCTCTCTCTCTCTCTCACACACACACACACACACACACACACACACATACACACTTTTTAATCTCATTATCAGTAGAAACGGTGCCTAAAGAAAATTAATAATTGACAGCTTATCTGTTATTGTCAAACACAGGATTGACTTTTTGTTAGGCCAGCTGATATAATTAGGCATGAAAACATGTGTTCACGCTTCAAACAATTGATGGATTAAGAACTTGCTCAATCAAACCTAGATCAAATGACAGTTGACGTTTGTAAGAGACCTTTGATGATTAAGGAATGAAAAGAAGCTTCCTGTGGTTATTGATAAAGGCATATAAACTGTAATTGATATCACAAGTGCAGTGTACATGCGCTTTGTAGCATCCTGGAATAATTTCCAGAATCATTCATTACTCTCATTGTTTGGTATGATTGTACGTAATTTCTTAAGAATGAAAAACTAAGGCAACTGTGAACAGTGATAATTGTGATGATTTGTCATGTAACAGCTAGAAGGAATCAAGGAAGAAAATACTGTTTATTTTCTCAATTAAATTTATTTAATTAGTTTTATTCCTTTTCAAATCAGAGCCCTTACATGATAAATGTTGTCTGTTATGATAGGGGTCCCCCCAGGGTAGCTTAAAAACAAACACAGGTCTATAAATTCAAGGTTTACTGTATGTATACTTTTTACTTAAAGAATACAAACTTAAAGTTTATCTCTTCATGAATTAAACACCATTTGTGTAAAGCAATTTGTATTATTTAAGGGTTAATAAAAGGAACATTATTGACATATATATCACATATATATATATATATATCTGTGCCAAGATAAAGATGTACGTATTTGCTATGTGTGGTTCATACAATATAAAGTTATAAAATGCGCCTAGATGGTGCATCAGCATAGTAATAAGCCACTTCCGCATACAGATCAGGGGCAGGTAACACCTGCGCAGACGATTGCAGGAGTCATACTTTTAAGGAAGTGTCTATTCGCACGGCAGCCGTGTCTGAATTTTTGTAAAGACTATTTGCACGGCCACCGTGTGCCCTTAATAGAAAAGAATATCTACACGGCGACCGGTCAATACATTAGAGACGAGTCCACAATTTTCCAAATGATGTAAATTCAGCTAAACATAACATATACCCTTCAATACCGTTTTAGATTTGGCTGCCGATTTATCGGACTACAAAACACCATAAAAAAGGATGTTGTTCCATATTGTCTTTTTCAAGTGGCTCCCGTGTACTAAAATGTTCTAAAAGAAATATTCGCATGGCTGCCGTTCGCTAACGATACTTGCACTGCGACCGGTGTCTATCTCACAGTTTGAATTATAATAATTATGATAGGGTTAGAGGCTATAGTATTCGCACACCCTCCCAGCAGCTTGTACCCCCTACTGTTTTTAAAAACGAAAAACGTCAAGGATATAACAAAAATACACAAAGCTTACTTATTTCACATATGGATTTATAATTTCTAACTCGATTGCCACCAAGCGGTCCCTAATATTGTCAACTGTTGAAAATTAACAGATTTGTAACAAAACATGAAAAAAAAAATTATTTTTGCGCGTTCCACTTTTGCATTACAGAAACCAGCCAGAACTAGTCTACTGGGTACGGAACGGTTCCATCCGTAGTTGCAGCCGGTGCAATGATGCGTGGCTGAGTCATGGGATTAAGGTTATTAAAGTTAACATGTGTATGCAACAAGTTTGTTTATTGATTACCTTATTGTTGTAATCTGGAGCGTTTAGGCCAAATGCGGGATATTTTTTGAGGTATTATAAGAAATAAAGGGGTCAAGTGTGGTCCATGATGGCTTTTGAGTCTTTGATTAAAAATCGGCCGTCCTTTGGCGGAGGTGAGAGAAAAAGGAAAGACCGATCAAAACATTATTTTGCAGAAACACTTTAGTAAGTATTTGATTTGTTTCTCTTGTTTAATTGCTATTGCGTTGTTAAAGATGTTTCAAGTTAAAGTTTCATGAATAATGATTGAGTTGTCCTTTGCTCACGCTTACACTTGTGTAATGCAACACTGACGTTTTCACATGAAAATGATTTTTATGATTCACCGGCTGACACATGTACATGTATGTTGATAATTTATCAGATGGTTAAACTTACTGATTTATTAATTTTGTCTTCATGATAACATGTATTTATACAAATGTATGTTATTTTTTGTAAATTTTGTCACATTACATACGAGGTCTGGCAGTAATCATACCAGTATAAATTGTTTACTACATGTATGTCCAACATCATCGACATCGGCAAGTACATACAAATTTTGAAAAATAAACGAATTTGGATATAACGTTTTCTCTGTTATAATGTTCTAAAGTATATATATATATATATATATATATATATATATATATATATATATATATATATATATATATATATATATGTACACATACATACATATGCGCATACACATATTATATTCATATATGTCCAGGGTTGTTGCCTCCCATTGATTAGATTTAATTACTATTGCTGGTCTACATTATTTGGTTGTATATTTCCGTCATATGTCCAAGTTAACAAATTCATGATCCTTCCATTAAGAGTATTTGAAAAATGAAGTCAAACACTTAAGTCATCCAAAGGCAATGAAGCATACAGTACGGGTCATTGGCCTAGTTTGTGAATGATGTCAAATCTGCAGATACACATCCCATCACTTTTCACGATTCTACTATAAAAACGAACTCAAAACAAAACTGCCAAAGTTCATGAACATGAAATATAGGTGGTTGATCTATTTTCAGAGAGATGATGTATCACTCTTAGACTTATTTCCTCGGAGTTTCTTGACTCTACCATGAACAGTGTTTGAATAAGGACCTAAAACCTATCAGTTGATCAGTAACTGAAGAGTGGAATATAGGTGACATACCTATATTGCAAGTTTTACCTAAATCAGATCAGAAATATATCCCCCAGATTGGTAACAAGTTCAGCCAGTCAAGATCACTCCATTAATATGCATGGACAGCTCTGCATAGATGTCACTGAATACACTGGTCTACAATTTTTTCGAAGTCGTCTGCTTCAGAGATAAAATGTGCTATTTATTAGGGATTTTGATGTGCTGAATTCAAATATGACAATTAAAACAACTGATTGGATACTGTTTCCAAGATATTTAAGTTTTTACATTTTACGTCTATGTATATTGTGTACATAGTAGAGTTTTAATCATAAATTGTAAACCTAGGTCTTTTCATGTGTTTATGGTTGCTTTACATGATAATATTTCACCTGTCCTGTTTATGTAACACTTTAAAAAAACAGCAAAAAGGGTTATATATAAAAAAAATATTATGTATATATAAGTACATAGTTTAGTCCTTATTCAGTGTCTACTCGGCGCTTCTTGGCTTGCCTCTTGTATTCATTAAATGGAACATCTCATGTCACTGTCGAGCAACAGTCTGCAAGCATTGATGGGCTCGATTTACCCTGATAGCATTTCTCCATTGTTGCAATGTCCTGGTGAAACCGCTCCACGTGCTCGTCGCTCACTGCTTCGCAGTTCTGTGGAAAAAAATCTCGATGAGAGTGCAAAAAATGTATCTTTAGTGACATGTTGCAACCAAGGCTTTTGTATGCCTTGAGGAGGTTTTCCGCCAACTCCCTGTAGTTGTCTGCCTTGTTGTATCCAAGAAATTTGTTGCCACTAACTGAAAGGCTTTCCATGCTGTCTTTTCCTTGCCACGCAGTGCACGGTGAAATGCATCATCTCGAAGAAGTTCACGAATCTGAGGACCAACAAAGACACCTTCCTTTATCCTAGCTTCACCTAACCTTGGAAATTTTCCACGGAGGTACTTGAAAGCTGCTTGTGTTTTGTCCATGGCCATGACAAAGTTCTTCATCAGACCCAGTTTGATGTGCAAGGGTGGTAACAAAATCTTCCTTGATTCAACAAGTGGTGGATTCTGAACACTTTTCATGCCAGGCTCCAATGACTGTCGGAGTGGCAGATCTCTCTTGTTGTAGAGAATACAGCAGTACTTTGTGTATCCAGTCTGTTGACCAAGCAAGAGAGCAAGAACCTTGAAATAGCTACATAGCTGCCACTGATGTTGGTCATAGTGTATGCATCTCAAAAGTTGTTTCATGTTTTCATAGGTTTCCTTCATATGGACTGCATGACCAACTGGAATTGATGGCAAAACACTGCCAGTATGCAGCAAAACAGCTTTAAGACTCGTCTTCGATGAATCAATGAACAGCCTCCACTCATCTGGATCATGAACGATGTAGAGGGCTGCCATCACACCATCGATGTTGTTGCAGACTACAAGATCACCTTCCATAAAGAAGAATGGGACAAGATCCTTTTGACGGTCACGGAACACGGAAACCCTAACATCACATGCCAGGAGATTCCACTGCTCTAGTCTGGAGCCCAACAGCTCTGCCTTACTCTTGGGTAGTTCCAAATCCCTGACAAGGTCATTCAGTTCACCTTGTGTTATGAGGTGTGGTTCAGAGGAGGAGGATGGGAGAAAATATGGGTCATGTGACATTGATGGTTCAGGACTAGAAGGTTCATCCTCTCAAGTGAGAATGATTCTGGTGCATCAGGAACCGGCAGTCCTTCTCCATGGGGTACTGGGCGTATAGCTGAAGGAATGTTTGGATAATGTACAGTCCACATTTTCTTCTTTGACACACCTATCGCAACTGGAGGCACCATGCGGAAGTAAGAATTGCTGATATGATCTGTTTGCTCTCTCCAAATCATTGGCACTGCAAAAGGCATAGATTTCCTTTTCTTGTTCAATCACTGGCGATGATTTGTTGCATAAGTGTTGCAGCATATGTGTGTGGCCCACATCTTTTCCTGATCTCCAATTTTGCAGCCAAAATAAAGGTGATAGACTTTCTTAACCATAGTGGTTATACTGCGCTTTTGTGATGCAAAAGTCATTTCACCACAAACATAGCAGAAGTTATCTGCGTTACTCACGCAAGTACGAGGCATCTCTGCTCACTTTGGCTAAACAGAAATGTGTCCCTTTGCTAAATCAAACACTGACAAATAAGAGAGCACGACACTGTATGATTTGTAGAGCTGATATAGGGCAATTTCTTCAGTAGAGTGATGTAATCTTAGTTATGTTTGCATCATCCATGACTTCTAGGAATAACATGTTCCAATTCATATCATGTATGACGCAATACCAGCTTCAGATTGAATCATTCATTGTTTTGCCTAAAAAGCAAGTACTGTCCAAACCCAGTCATATATTTATTCATAGATCCTGTCAAAAATGTATTGTAGTCATTTCTGGTTTAAATTGAGATCCCTTTCCTTTATAACTCACTTATCGTCCGCCATTCCCAAGTCAAGGGTCGTATATACTGATCCAGTATAATATCTTACAAACTAGAGCCAATCAACAATTTTAGGCATCATTTTTCGTTCTCAGTGACCCAGAATTAGTAAAGTTTGACAACATTTATTGCAGAAGCATTTTGGCTGTAGACCAGTGTTATTTACCTCATCTGCGAACTTGATGATATAACCTTATCGTTCAAGATTGATCAAAATTGAATAAAAACTGTGATCTACAGAGTCATGTGAACTTAGCCAATGAGATAGAAAGTCACCTACATAATATGAAATATCACCTCATTAATATCTGTGGATTCGATCCATTATTGACCTTATCCAAGATCATGATAACATTAGCTCTGATTCAAAGTTTGATCTCATTGAGTCACAAATGGTGGTAAAAAGCAGTTTTCAGTAGACACATAGACGCAATGACATACCATGAGCTCACTTTGTTTTATGAACAGTAGAGCCAAAATGTTTTCACCCAGTTGCAATGGAAACAAAATGGCTGCTATAGAAGCCACCAAAAACCTAAGTTTGATCAAAATTGGCTGGACAGTTTTGGAGATATTGAAAATGTCCAAATGTTTGTAGACAATAGACACAGGGCCATACCATAAGCTACGTTGTCTTTGGTTTGATAAGCTAAAATTAAGGTCTTTTCAGGGCACATTGTACAATAAACTAAAATGCTCATATAGGCTCAGCAACATCAAAAGCTGGCAAATTCCTGGCAAATAGCAAAAGTTGAAACGAATACCTGTCATACAGAAGAACAACGATTTTCAAACTGGCAACTATGTCAGCCATACTGGAAAAAATATAAACATAAAATCTGGTGCACATAACTAAAACATGACATCAACTAGATACGTGTTCCGCTGGCCACAAAAATATCCTTGCGATGGTAGTCAAAAATGAAAATTGCAGCAGTTGATAAGAAAGGAATTTTGTATATGGGCTGTAAGGCAAAACATGTCGAGTTCAAAAGTATAAACTACCTGTAAAAATACAAGAAACCCTGTATAATGTCAAATAAATCTTTACTGTGCATGTAAAAATTATACCAAGGTCAAAGCAAATTCCGATGAAAACTGAAGAGAGTTGACTATAGAAAGTGGGATGGTAATATTGATTGCACGTGAAGGTGACCAACATTGACAAATGCAACTTTAAGTCAAACAGTGTAATTGATCTTTCTCTACCAGCCCATTGTACTCTTCCTACATGAATACACATTTCCTATATTTACAGTAAACTGCCAAAGAAACTTAAAAAAACATTTGAAACTTCTTGCATTCAAGTTTGTTAACTATGGCAAATCTTGTGACAAAATGACAGTGGAAGGACACTGGCACTTGCATTAGCAAGTTCACAAGTTCAACATTGTGTACATATATTTAATATCAGAATCTATCATAACCAAATGTAAAAATGGCGACTTGTCTTGGCATTCTAGTGCACTGGCTTAGTGACATTCAAATTATGAAGCAAAAAAAAAAAACAAAAAAAAAAAAACAGCAAAAAAAACAAACAAACACAAACACAAAAAAAAAACAAGAATGGTGAGACTCGAATTTTATTGCAGTAAATGCGTGAACATTCAGTCACTTTCCAGCACAAAAATCTTGTACGACTGAAGAAAACTACTATTAGGGGTGAATAGAGTTTAAAATTTTACAATTCATAATGAATTCTCCTGAGAAATTTAGGTGTTCAATGTACATAAGAAGCTTATTACTGAAGTACTGGTGTGTCTTCTCTTTTAGAAAGTTATTAATTTGGCTAGACTTAATTCATAACTTTCAAAATAAATTTTTCGGTCACCCAAGGGATAAAATGCAGTGAGTTAGGAAGCTGATTCATTTGGTTGAGGGGTTTGCACACAAGGACCTCACCTGATTGCTAAAGGGTTAACCTGGTATGACATCAGCATGCCAGTGTAGCAGTCCCTCTTGGTTGCTCTTGCACGCATGATAAAAACGACAAATTTCAAATCCGATAAAGATACATGCACATTATGACTGTGTATATAAAACGGTTCAAAACAATTCAATAAAGAATATAGGAGTTTATTTGTCGATTTGCACTGAGAGTACTGTAAAATTAGATGTTGAGGAAAACAGAAAAAGCAAGTCTGATTTATCAAATTATCTGAGTAATTATATTATTACATGCACATGTTCATTGTGCATGCAACATTTTGATCAAGTTTCATGATAGTCTGATGAAAAAAGCTGATTATACAATAATGGTACAGGTATAGGGCATGACTGAAGGACAGATGGACGACTTTCAGGTGCAATTCTGTATGTCACCTTCCAAATCCTTACTTCGAACATATAAAGTTGCTCAGGGCACAGTCTTTCGCAGGCCGGAGATTAAGCTGTGTGTGTTGGAACGAATCTGGAGCTCAGTGAGCTTTCCTTTTCAGTTTGTTAACTAGCTTTTGAAGAACACCTCTTCAGGGATAGGCTCAGATGCCAAGTATGACTGTTTTAAATGTATCCGCAGCACTGACGAAGATAAAGCCATACACTTGTTAAATTAAAAACTTTAACACTTAGTTTAATATGGGGTGTGAATGAATATACCTAGGTAGGGACAGACAGACATAAAAACTCGCACCTGGACAAAAAAGCGATTGTTATATCAAAGCTTCCACCAAAGCAGGCTTGACAACATCAGAATTGCCAGGATGTTGATGTAAGTTTTTGATTCAAAAACCAAAGGCAAGATAAAAATACTGGTGGACTGAAAAACCTCAGGTGATTAACGTATGTCATTTATAAAAACTGAAACTTGAGTAGATTCATAATACAACAACAATTATAATGAGAACGAGTGACCTAAATTGCCCCAAGTTTTTCACCTGAGGAAACGGATTCCTGTACATTCAAAGGACATTGTCATGATTTGGTAATTAAAACGTGTTCAAGGAATTGTTTTACAAATGCTTGGTGCCAGTTTTGGTAAAATCCAATTATTCTTGTCCACGTTGTATAACATCTGTCAAGTTATCAAGTCGTGAACATTAAATGGATCATAACTCTGGTGAGTAATAAAGAAACACTCAAATACTTCAAGCTCTTTTGATGCTTTGCATCTATTTTGATTTTAGGTAGTATCACATTTACGGTGTAAACAATCTCAGATTATACATGTTTTTGAAGCCATAGCTATGCAAAATGTTGACAAAATTACCCTAGTATCGAAAGTTGTTGGAGATCTTGTTCAAGTAATGTTTGTGATAAGTTTGCTTGAAATCCAAATATCAAAGTTATTACGTACAAAAAAAGGAACCATTTCAAATTCGAAGGGGCATAACTCTGCCAAACATTTATGAAATAATGTAATACTCCACTTTTTCGAGCTCTAGTGGTAGACATATATGATTCAATATTTATATATAGTCCAGCTGTATTTACAAAAGTGTTGAAATTTTTTATTGTTAAGCAAAGCAAAGAGAAATATAAATGAAAAGACTGACTTGAATATCAACAACAAACATTGTGAAATTGTTGTTGTTCATGGTGTATCAATTTTCATAAAGGCTGCTACCAGCCATGTATAAGAGACCCAATGAAAAATCATTAATCAGATATGAAAACGGACATCGCTCCATTTTTTCATTGAAACTGAATGACATCAATATTGAGTTGCATTGGCCCAGTTCATCGTAAGTTCATTGCATTGCTTTTACCTGAAAATTATAATGCAGACATGACAACATAGTAATACTCAAATTTGTTTGTGCTTGTTCCATATTTATCAATAAAGTCTACCTTCATTGATTCATTGATTCATTACATTATAAATCGTTGTCGTAAATAACCACTGCCAGCCAATGTTACTGAATGTTTTGTACTTCTTTGAAATTTGATAGATTATGGGTTTTTGTATAATTCAGTCTATAAGACAGAATATTGATTTAAATATGTGTTTACTTTCAATGTTTGTAATTATTGGAATGTTTCGATTAAAGCAGACAAATAAAAATTCACACATGATGTACGAAGTCTGATTACATCTGCTTTTATTGACACAGACAACAGACATAAAATATGTTATGATTTTAAATTTTGGTTCTCTAATCGCTTTTCTCTTCAAAAGTTAGAAACACCTCCACCAAATCAGGTAATAGTGAAGTAATTTACTTTCATGCAACATATTTTTGTACCATCTGTGTCACCCAACATTAAGGGCTACTGGTAATGCGAATAGGTATCAGGGTTTGGGTGGGGGTGGGATAGCCATATACCACTTATAGTACGCAATAAGTGAAAAATTATAAATTATTAACTTAAAAAACTATAATATCAATGTGCAGGTACAATCTGTTTTGCGGAAAATATATTTATAAGAGCTGAAATAGGCAATTTGATATTGCATTTTACACGCAATAGATCACGACATTGTGCTAGTATTGATCTATTGCATTGTAATTATCGTGTTGCATGAAGAGAAAGCAAGATGCAACGAGCTTTACATTTTTCATATAAAACTTAGCTTTGCGTACAATGCACGTGGTAAACGTCACAATACCATGTAATGGGCTAGCCATATTGGTCTTCTTCCAGTCAACCCGGTCCCGTGACTGACAGTCATACTTTACGCATACCTATAACCCGATGGCTACCAACTTTCCATATTGAAAGTACAGTTGTGGTCTGTACTGTTGATAGCGAAGAAAATGTCTAAACAGTCCTGAAATACATACTATGAAATGACTTATTTTTGTGTTTACATTTTACTTCTTTACCGCTCTTCTTTTACCGCATGTGGTTCCATAAATATTACTCCGCTGAAGTTTATATCTTTAGGTATTATTAGTCCTGCGTTCTTAATAACCATCTAAAGATATCACAAAGTACTTGACATTTGCTAATTATCCTAAATAAACCCTATATGTATGCATAAATTGGTTATATATTGAATTTGCTTGTAAGTATGAGAAATATTGTAGTTGTTATATGTGTTTCCGCTAGTATGTGAGAAGGTACTTCATCTAATGCCAGTGTATATCTCAAATTAAGAAAGACACATTTTAACAAAATTACAAACTGATCAGGTAAGCTATATGAGCAGTTGCATGCTTTAGAAGAAGGTACTTCGTTCAATTCTGTTGGATGTTACGATTGTCAATACTCGTGAATTTTAAATTAAGTATAGCGCAACTTGTTTAGTGACGGTGAATATGACATGTCTGTATCCATGTGCTTTTCTACAGTGCATTGTACGGCGTGTCTAATAAGTCACGTGTAAATACAGAAATTTTGGGGATTATCATAATGTTTAGGACTGAAAATGGTGAAACTAATATTATTACCGAAATACATGTTCAGATGTGTCATTGTTTTCATATTAAAATGCTGCTTATAGCTAAGGCAGGCCTCCCGATCTTTGTTTAGGAACTAATGTGTCAACGTTGTTCAGGATTGACAAAAATCCATTTTATTTGCCAACAGTATGTGCAGAAAAACAGCTCATGTTCAATTTCTGCAAGTTTTATACAAAATCCACTTCTCTTTACCACTAAATGGATTATTCATAAGTGTTAGTGACTTTTCTATTTCAATGCATATAGATCCAATATTGCTGTTCACTGCATCAAAGTCTGTGGGCAAAAAGGTATGGAATAGATTTTATTATAAGTTATACTTTCACACACTCACTACTAAATGTTTCAGGATACTTAACTGAAAGAAATGGGACATCACTATTACAATAATTTGTAGCCATTTCTTCACAATCAGAGTACCATCCCCCACCCACCTGTACTTAATTGTGAATTACCAATAGCCCTTAAGTTACGTGGTGCACACTGCAATAAGGTGGTTTCAAAACAGATGAGGTAGATACGTTTCATTTGCACGAGATCTGCACTTGATATATTGGCCGCCTATTGTCAGATAAAATTGATTGTGACACAACTAAATTGAAGACTGATGCTTTATTCATCCAAACTATTGCTATTGATCAGCACATTTTGTTTCCTTTTTCTTTTTCAGACATATGTCCACAATTTTATGTATCCATGACTTTTTAAATTTGTTTTTTTACAAAACAATGGAAATTGAAAGCTGTGAAAGTAAATGAATATAAATGCACATATTCAGTCAAAGTGATGGACTCTTCTTCCCTCGGAATTGTTTGTATCGGCGGAGTTGCAGGCAGATGTCAAAAGCCTTTTGATACCATAAAAATAATAAAGTACACAGGTCATTTTTAATGTGTGAAGCTGTAAGTTTTTCTTAATTTTCAAGAAATCAATGACACATAATATGCAGACAGACTGGTGAAATTACTAGTATCAGAATAAGAACAATATATATACATGCACACATTAAAATAAATGGGATAATTTTTATTTTGACAAGCACGAATGATTTACACCCTTGAAATCGTCAAAATGAGTAAACTTCTCTGACATAACCTACACAGTTTGCAATGTGATTGTAGCATGTTACTATCTTAAGCTGTGCAAAACGTCTTGTGGAATGGTTGATATGAATCTGCTTCATCTTTTTCTATGTCATCCTGCTGGCCCACTATGTCAAGTTCAACTGTGGCATCCAGTGGTTCATCATGTTTGTCATAATTATCATCTGCGCCATTGACAGCAGTGTTTTCTGTATCGCTATCTTGGGCCACTGCATCATAATCTGAAACAACCAATATGATGTGTTTCAATAATCTGCTCAAACTTTTTAATTCAATAAATAGTAATGTAGGAATTACATGTGAAACTAAAAACTTGTATTTGCAAACAGTCTTCAGGTCACAATGACCTTGACCCAGAATCGATATACATGTGTGTATATCCTCATGTGTTAAGTGTAGTATCTGGATATGCTGTAGAAAGTAATGTTGCTGTTTGGCAGTGTTTTAAAGGCAATTCAAATACAGTACTGGGTATGTCATGCTGCGAAAATGGGGTAAACTGTTTTTCCCGAGACACAGAAGCAGCTGATATGGGTTGCACTAGGCGGGTATCAAAAGCTCGCCTGTTCTGTGGAAACCAAATTCTGAATAAAAAGTGATTACACTAGTAAGTATGCTGGATGTATCACACACAACCCGAATGTGGGCACATACAAAAGCACTGATGTGTAATTATTCCCAACGTTGGCGTGAAAATGTTGAAAGAATACTTGCACAGACCTGCTTTGCTCCAGGAGTAATCTTATGCCAATGGGACAGAGAGCTCTGAAACCATAAATAATGAAAATTAGTCAAAAACAAAAGCTTTTCAAAGAAAATATAGCGTGACTGTATTCAAGACAGTGAAAAGATTGGCTAGGTCACAAAATCATCAAACATTTAAAGACTCTATAATGAACACTGCCTTAGAAATTATTTTAAATACAAAAGCTAATATAACTCATCAAAATGAGAAATATAGGGCAGTGACCTACTTTCAGGTCAGTGGTGTTGTATATCGTTTACTATGTATATTTATAAGGTGGTTCCATTTTGTTCAAAGGAACTTGAACTGAAATAAGTTGTTTTGTAGCTCCTATCCAAACGTCACACCATGTACCCCAATACAAAAGATGTCATCAGGTCTATCGACGCAGACACCGGAGCATTGGCAAGTGAAACAAATATTGTATAAAGTAGCAAACGTCGTTATATTCCAATCAACACATAACAGTTGTGAAAATGATTAGTTCAAATTATTTATATGAAATCGTAACAAAACATTAAACCTGCTCTCCACATCCATTGATGACACAGGGCACGGGAGGTATGGCAGTATGGATACATTACTTTTGTACATGGAAGCTACAAAACAAAACACGTAAACCGTGAGCTAAGCTCACGTACCCCCCCCTCCTCCATTGGATAGTCAACCCTCTCCCAAAATTATTCAGAGTATATATATATATATATATATATATATATATATATATATATATATATATATATATATATAATATATATATATATATATATATCAGGGTTTATCACGCGTTAGCACAATACTAGCTATATGGTGCCGATTAAATGTAAAGGAAAAATTAGTATGCAACAGCTAACACAGACATAGCAAATTCTTCATCCACAATGCGGTATGCCATGGTATGTTTCACAGTAGGTACAAAAATGACACGCGATGCACTAATTTCGTGGTACCCAACTTTAACCACAAATGTGGCATGTGACAAATAATGTTGTTACCTATAACATACCATGCAACATTCGCAGAAAGTAATATTTGACTTCTATTACTATTCTGAAATACCAATAAACAACATAAGGGATTCCCTGGCCTAAAGGAAAAGATCAAGCGAGATAGCCAAAGTAGATTTCTGTGCTAAAAGTACCATGAAATGTAGAAGTTGCGAAGAACACTTTGGATATGTTAGTTGTGATTCTTGCATGGAACTTATTTTGAGGAAATGTGGCTTTAAAACATATCAAACGGTTTCAGGGCAGGTTACAAACAGAAACTGACAAATCCCAAATGAAAATGACTTGCAACTCTGTCAAATATTTATGTAACATCATAAAACCCACAAATGACACCTGCAAAACAGAGACAGAATTATTTACCACTTTGGAAGCATATGTGAAATTGTCATAGAGCCGTGCTGGTTACAAGTTGAAACTGGCAAATTATCATAAAAGGGCTATAAATCCATAAGATATTTACATACATTTCCGAAACTCACTTAAAATGCATAGACGTTTTAAATTCACGTAGAAAATTTGATTCTGATATATTGTTAATGTGCAGACAGACAGACATGGTGATGGTGATTCCTGCAGGCCTTCCTCATCTGTATAAGAATAAAAATAAGCTGTATGGAACGCTGAATCAAAGTAATGCAAATGGCCACTTTTAGATACCTATCAACTTTTTAGTTCTATCCCATACCTTCTTCAGAGATCAATTCAAGACTAATTCCTTGAAATTTGCTAACCATGCCATTTGGGCTTGTCTTTTGGCTAGATAAAACAAAAACATTTCAAATTGTATGCCTAAGAAGAAAAACTATTAAGTTAGCAGTTTGAAGCATGTAGGGATGGATAACAGGTCTTATAATATATGTGAGTCATGCCACTCCCGTGCAGATGCAATGAGTTCCATCTTCTGATATAAAATTTGCACTGACCTCCCACCCCAAAATAACTAAAGTGGGGCGGGAAATTTCTGATGAAACTCAGACTAATCCCTACCATGTTCTAATTCTTACCATGTCCTAATTTTGTCTTGTAGGTTTACTTCAGAACCATATATCACTACAAGGCAGATGTATCTATGGCATATATATAATTATGGGACATATATAACTACAGAGCAAATGTATCTGTGGTATATACATAATTATGGGACATATATAACTACAAGGCAGATGTATCTATGGCATATACATAATTATGGAACATATATAAGTACAAGGCAAATATGTCGTTGTGATATGCATAATTATGGGACTTATATAACTACAATGCCGACGTTTCTGTGGCATATACATAATTATGGGACAGATTAATCCCTACAATGTTCTAACTTTTGTCTTGTAACTTTAAGTCAGAGTTATATATAACTAGAGGGCAGATGTATCTATTTGAAATACATAATTATGGGGCATATATGAATCTAGATATATGGGGTATATTATATCAATGCAATTATTGGGGCATATATATCCATTATTACTATGAGACAAATAAAACCATATACCCAAAGAACATATATATTTTTAAAAAAATATATAACCTAGAGAAAGAAAGATTTATATACCTATTACACATATATACGCCACAAACAATCGATTGACAACTTAATACAATATAAGCTTTACTTTTTATTAAATACTTATACAAGGCTATGATAGCCACTTGACCTCTTTATGATCTCACTAACTGGCAATGTACCACCTACTGAATGACAAAGCCTCATTTATGATACAGTAAGAAAGTTCACAAAAATCAAACTTGGAGTTTCAAACAAATTACATCTACCCTGATATTTGAACGAAAAAAGGATTCCCATCTTCTCTAACTTGCCGCTCAAACAAATTACAAGTTCTGATAACATTCACTTTTCTTCAATGGACATTAAGTAACATCAAAATTAATATCTGTAACTCCCATTTTGGTTGCCCATCCAGGTTTTGACCATTAGAAATGTGCTAGCCTGATAAAACTGGGTTATCCAGGGCTGCTGGGCACCGTATATTTCAGACACTGAGGATATTAAGATCAACAAAACAGCATCCCTTCTTCGTTTACATTATGAGAATAAAAGGCTAAAGACCCTGCATCATTTATGTACTTTCTTATGTTAATGTACCTGACAAATTTTCTTATCGCAGTCAGAGTTTCCCCTTCAGCGTTGAGGAGAGTCCCTGACCCTCAGAAAGTTGAAAACATCTGTGGGACTTACGGGATTTTGAGATAGTGGTATATAAATATCATTGAAACTGTTGATGGGACTCCCAGTAACAAAATTATAAGAATATGCCCCTGCTCTTTTACCATTGTTTTACACATAGTACCACATCGGTCTCTTACTCTTCCTTTATCTAATGTACTATACTAAAGTTGAACCTGACATATGTTCCATGGCACCTTGGAAACTAAAACACTGTGTATTTACACCTGTTTTGATAATTAAAAACTGGAAACAATGCATAATCACAAAATTCAAAGGTTTTTAACAATATTAAAGATTGCACTAGGAGGCCTGACATACTGACAGCAATATCCTCTCATTTTCGCTGAAAATGGAAGGCACAATGGGGCTATATCTCATCCCATTATTCAGAAAAAACACATACATTCATACTGAATAACTGCAATATCTTAATTTTTGCAGCATGCTTGACAAGTAACCTCACAAGAAAATACTTTACCATTTATTCCTGCCTCTAATTGTTTCCACATAAATTTTTTGGCCACAAGGGCCAATTACATGGCCCAGTGGGAGGCCAACCTTCAACACATCTGCTCCTAGTGTGGGTTCTTTCGGTGATTTGTAATTTCTCTTTGTTTTCTGAAATATAAAAAGGTAATTTGAGGGTTTTAATTAAGATTCATAAAGGCAGCAGAAGTATTATTTTGACAGTTTTGTATATTTTACAATTATACTTTTCCCCTGAACATTCTAAAACTTTATCCTGCTATCATAACTGTTCGTGAAAACTAAGAAACAAACAAGCAAGCAAACACAAAATGCAATACTAAATGTAATGTTTGGTTACTAACCTGCACTAGTCTATAACCTGTAATACCTGATCTGATTTGGTTTTTTGTTTGATTTATTTTCGGGGGTTTTGGTGGTTTCAACGGAACTTTTGCAAATTACTGTTTATATCATGCCAAGGAAATGGGAATAAAGTCCCCTTCCTAAGGACACACCGAGGGTGCCAACCCGGGCTGGCATGAGCTTGTATTGAAGCCCGACACTTGAATAATGAGTTTGATGCTCTACCAACTGAGCTACCTTGGCTCCCTCAACAGAGTGTTTGGAGGAATATCAAGGACAAGATTAAATTCCACCAAGATGACATTATACACGGTGTTTGGAGAAATATCAAGGACAATATTAAATTCCTCCAAAATGACATGATACACAGTGTTTGGAGGAATATCAAGGACAATATTAAATTCCACCAAGATGACATGAACTAAACTTCTGAATATTGTTCTTTTCAGTTAACAGATCAATAAACGTTTCAGTGGATGAAGTGATACCTCATTATAAAGTCCATCAGTGTACTGCTGTCTCTTTTATAACATCGATATGATCACATCTGCTCCCAGTGTGGGTTCTTTCAGGGATTTGTAATTTCTCTTTCTTTTCTGTTGTACCTGCTTCCGGACCCAATCATAAAAGACCATCTTTTACAATATAAACTGCATAGTAGAATCTTTGATGAAATCTGTAGTCATGCTCCATTTCTGAAATGCGAAACATATTTAAATTAGAAATGTGTCATAAGGACAAAGAGGCCACAAATGAAAAAAAGAAAAATATTTAATAGCACATCAGCATCAGTCAGTATTAAAAGACTCCTATATCAGGGGTGTGAAAGGCAGTCAAATTCGTTTCAGCAGTTTTTGAGATAACTTTGAGTAAACATTTTTCTCTTTTTAGCGACGGCATCCATATTTGATGGTGGTGCCATATCATTTGTGCAAAGCAAAATGCGCTCCTGCTAAATGTATGATACTTTTGTCAAATGTTATACAAGTCTGATAAGTAGAAATTATTTTTGAATGTTTTCAATTTGTCCTGAAAGGGGAAGAGCTTTGCCTAACCCCAAGCCTGTAATTCTCAATAGCCTGCCTTAAGTTTTACTTTCCCTTACTGTATCAAATTTTGGCAAATTCAAGGTAAATAAGGCAAAATGTATTCCTAATTCTGATTGGTCCCCAACTTATTTCACAGTAACACACTTCCTGTCTTAATACCCCGTAAGATGGGAGATCTATATATGACACATGTATGAATGTTTTAAAAATATGGCATTTTATATACCCCACAGTATATTGGACACAGCAAGAAAGTTTTCTTTTTAAAGACAAAAAGTGTCATATGTACCTTGCATCAATGCAGATTATTGGATGAAAGGTTTAATAGTGTACCCCGTGCCTTAAAAATGGCATGAATGGCTATAATAATAATAATAATAATAATAATAATAATAATAATAATAATAATAATAATGATGATAATAATAATAATACAATCTTTATTTTATGAGGGTGACACAATTAGTACAAAAACTAATCTCCCTTGTGGCCCTCAATTATCTACGTATGTACAGGCAAATATATAAATTACAGTTGCGAAACAAACATACAAAAAAGGTATTATGGATTCGTGTACACAAGAGCAACGGAGTTTGGATTCTGCACACAGGACATTGTGTTCACAAACATGCACGATTGTTGAAAACGTTTTTATTCACACACACACACACACACACACACACACACACACACACACACACACACACACTGAAGTTAACACCCAGAGACATTTTATATAATATATACATATATAAATATACAACAAAGTTGGCCGTAACCTGTGTTAGACATTATAAAGACTGCATCCATCTTTAACATCTTTAGGTAGACAGTTCTAAATGATTGGACCTGAGAAAGCCAAACTAGTTTTATACAATTCGGTTTTAGGTTTAGGAAGAAGAAAGTTATTAGATGACATACAGCGTAGCATCGGTAGACGGAATCTATATTGACATTATTTGTCTTTTTACTAAGTTGGGCATAGAACAATTCGAAACTTTAAACATAAGTGTAGCTTTTCTTAAACATATTCTTTCATAGACAGTCATAATCTTCAAACCATGCATACATTCATGGACATTATCAACATTATTGGCAAGGATAATTCTGATGGATCGTTTTTGAAGACTTTCCACTTTTAACAAATTTGTTTTCGAAGCATTATCTACTGCATGGCATTATCTACTGCATGACGTTGCAGTAGTCCAGATGAGGTTGAATATAACTTTTATACAATATTATCATGTGGTTGATGGTTAGGAATCTTTAAATTTTTTTAGTAACCAGATATTCTTAGCCATCTTTTGGTAACAATACTGATATGCTCTGACCATAACATAATGTTATCGACTTGAACTCTTAAAATTTTATCTTGCGTCACTAACATTTATGTGGAAAATATTAACGTTAATTCTGTTATGTCTCTGATGAGTATTTATCAGTATCACTTTAGTTTTGTCTAAATTAATGACCATTCCATTATGTTTACACCATTTGGAGAGTTTGACAAGAGCATTATGTAAGTTTCTTTCGACAATATTTTTACATGAGATCATATCATATAAGGTGGTGTCATCAGCATAGAGATCCGTCTCAATATTTACTATGCGAAAATATAGATCATTTACAAACATAATAAAAAGCAGTAGTGGCCCTAAAATAGATCCTTGAGGTACTCCACAAATCACAAGTTTTTCGTCTGACAGGACACTGTTATGTCAACTTTTTGTTTTCTTCCGTTCAAATATGACTTTAAAAATTTGGAATAGTTGTTGTTAAGCATGTAAGGTTTAAATTTTTCAAGTAAAATATTATGATCAACTAAATCAAAAGCTTTCCTAAAATCAGCCAGCACATCTCCCACTAGATCTCCATTATCTATAGCTTTGAGCTTTTTTTCAACCGTACTAGGAAGAATGTTTTGGGAGAAAATCTGATTGTCTATCATACAATAGATTGTGTTCATCAAGAAAAATAATTATGGAATCATGAAAATGTTTTTCGAGAATTTTCGATAAGACAGGAATGATTGAGATGGGTCTGAAATTATTTATGTCATCACGATGATCAGATTTATCAAGAGGTTTCACTTTCACTTCCTTCCACTTGTCAGGAAATGTATTTGTTTTTATACTAAGATTACATATATATGTTATGCTTTCTGATATGAAAGGTACTGTTGTCCGTAATAATCTTGGTCCAATGAAGTCGGCACCTGTGGATTTTCTACTTCTATATTTTGGAGACATTTAAGTACTTTATTATCAGTTATGAGGGGTATTTCATAGAAAGTACTGTCAGGGAGTTTTTCATTACAAACATGTGAAAGTTCCTTAAGATTATAAGGAGTAATTGGTTCTTTAATATTATCAGCAACAGTAACGAAAAGTTGTTGAACTCATTGGCAATATCTTCATTATTATTGATGTATACACCATCTTTTCTTAAGTGCAACAATTATTAGAATGTGAATGGGAAGGACTTTTACCAGCTCCAAGTGCTTTAAAAATTTTCCAAATGTGTTCTGGTTTCTGTTTTGATTCATCAACCAGTTGTTGGTAATGAGATTTGTTTGATAACCTTATGAGCCTTAAAACTTCATTTCTCACTTTTTTGTATTGGTCAGTGTTTCCTAGTGCTTTATATTGATCACGTGTTTTTATTGCTTGTATGATTTCTGGTGTAATCCAGTTTGGTTGAATAACATGTTTAACTCTATGCTTTTTCAAAATAGAGTGCCTATCAATGACATCAACAAAGAGTGAGTACCAAGAATCAAAAGCATCATTGACATCATCAAACGTTTTTATAATATCCCATGGAACGTACTTTATTTCCTCTTGGAACTTCTTTTCATTAAAATGTTTAAAAGATCTATATGAAATTTTTCGGTGAGATGATTTGGGGGTGAAAGCATTGGTCTTAAGAGTTAGAGATGTGGTGTAATGGACACTGAGACCAAAGGAGGGGACATCAATAACAAGCACATTATTTGAGGAACTGGAATAATCTGGTGAATTAGAGTTGACTTTTTCCGGCGACAACCCTAGTAGGTTCAGTTACATGCTGAACCAGTCTAAATGAAGTTATGTAACTGAGACAGCAATTTTTACTTTGTCGGTTTAATAAATCCCTGTTCATGTCACCAAAGAGGCATACATTTGTATCTTCATTTAGAACTTTTCCCATCTGATCTTAAAATATTTAATTCCATTTTACATTCGAATGTGGATTCCTATAGAGGTAACCGACAAGAAAAGATTTACTATTTTTAGGTGTAACTTCTAACCACATGCTTTCAAAATCATTAACTTCCAAGCTCTCCCTACGTTTATATATAATACTCTCACGCACATAGACCACCAAACCTCCTTATACATCAATTTTGTCTTTTCTAAAAAAAAATGAAAGTGAAAAGCATTGTCTGGCTGATCAGTTCCACGTTTGCTTCAACTCAGACCAAGAAATATTATTTTCTTTATATAGTAATATATGTTTAATTTGATCAAGTTAAATTGCTGTTCTTACTCCTCTAATGTTAAGGTGACCAGTATGCATACATTTATCTCTTAATCCTAGAAGCAACACATTGCAAGTAGTGTGTCTCAGCAAGGGAGATAAATATGAATCAGATACACACGAGTCATGTAAATCATCATCATTTAATAGAGTATTATTTGTATATGCTTTTTTCATATTGACATTGCTGCTCACCTCGCCAATTGTAGATCCGTCATATACACAGCTTTTGCAATGAGAATCTAAGAATGTTGCATTTGCCAGATGGTTGCTGACATCAGTATTTAGACATACACAGTTATTGATCACTGAATTGCAATTTTCACATATATGAAGTAGGACTGAATATTTGTTGAATAAAGTAAAGGATATGGCTTCTTGGCCAGAAACCTGATTATGTCCATGGCACTTGGACGTCTTGTGGCCAAAAAATAAGCACGAGTGAAATTTAAGTTGCTCCTTTTATCTGCAGTCGAACGTAAAGTGATTTGTTTCACTACATTTTAGGCACAGCTGGTGATGCTTTCCCACTCACTGATTTTGTCCACTAGAATTCTTGCTTCGTGTAGTATATTGTTCAGGTCCTCGGTCCGTCCGTCTTGCAAAAACACATAATTGGAAATTGTTAACCAACTTCACGTTTGAGCAGCTTTCCTCGATAGCATCTAGGAATAGTTTTACTCCTGAAGGTGAGAGATGGACTCTGTCCTTTCCAAAGTAGCGGCGTATCGAGTTGCCCTCTTTCTTGTAAAAATGGTCGTCCATGTTCACATAAGTCAGACCAGAGTCTTTGATTAGATTAGAGATGATGTGATTTCACGCTGATACGTCACAATCTCTGCGGGAACAATGCACCACAGACAAGTATCCCACATTGTGAATTAGCATTTCTGATATGCAAGATAAGCTGATCAAGCTTCTCCTCAAAATACTCTAGATCTGTTCCACTAGAGGCATCACTGCCTTCAACAGAGATAATTACAGATGAAACGTGTTCCAGGTTAAAGAGCTTAATACGTTGAATGATGGTCTCAGTTGATGCTCCAGAAATACCTTGACAGTGGATACCTCCTCTAAGACACTTTTAATTTATGTCCTTCACAACAAAGCCCCCAATTAACAAATATCTCTTGTCTACTATATGTGGGAGGGGGGTTGGAGGATGTTGCTTCCTTTGTCTGTTTGTGCTCTACCTATTTGTTTATATGCTGCTTGTTTTGGGTCCCTCTATTTTCTTTCTCAGAGAGGTTTTGCTATTTTTTCCAGCTTAATGTCCAGATGTAGTGTGAATTACACTAGAGCCCTGTTGGATAGTTGAGGCATTACTTGCTACTTTGACATATGTTGTTGGATGAATACAGGTCGTAACAGTAGAGTTTTTTTTTCTTCTGGGATGGGACTTGTTTGTGATGGTTGTGTATCCTTCGTAATATCATTCAAAGTTACTCTCTTATTAGCATGGGTATCCATTTGTGTGGCTGCAGTTTTCCTTCTTATAGCTGGAATAGGTGTTGTTTGTGTCGCTTGTCTTGCCTTCTGAGTGTGCTTAAAGTTGTTTTGACAGGGAGTATGCTCTGGAATAATATTATTTCTAGTGATTATTTTTGTATATGTCTGTGTTATAATACTGGCCATTTCAACATAGTTCAGTCCAGGACTCCTTCCTGGAAAGAAGTTGGAGTCCCACCCCAAAATATAGGAGTCCCAATAGCAATACTTTTATTTCCCTTGCAAAAATTCTGAACATTCTGCATCTATTGTTGGGTCACCAATGTATATGTCATCAGATCGCCAATGCTTATTCATTCTGAAATATATAACATTATAGTAAAAGAATGAAAACTAAGGCAATTGTGAACAGTGATAAAAGTGATTGTTTGTGATGGAAGAGCAAGAAGGAATCAAGGAAGTGATTACGGTTGATTGACAATATAAATTTATTTAATTAGCTTAATTACATTTCAAAAGTAGTCGCCCCCCAGTATGGTCCTTGTTTTAAGCTTTCAGATCCTATTTTATTATAAAGCCAAATTCATCGTGATTGTCTTATTAAAGAACAGAATAATAAATGGTAATGAAGGTGTAATAGAAAATAAATTAACAACTCTTTTCACCAGTAGGTCCCGTTTTCCTCTGAAGCGCGTCTGCCTACTTTCTTCTTTAATTTACTGCAAACGACAAATATTGTGTGAAATTCGGCTTGAAATTTGTTGTAAAGTAACATTTGAGTGTTCTTGGAACTTTCCAATTCACATGCACAATTCATGTACAAAAACTGAAGTGTGTGTATCCTTCTAAAAGTCAAAAATGTACAGCAATGTATAGCAATCGAAACATATTTTGTAAATTTGACGAAAGAACCAGATGTGTTACGTCTTAATTACACACTTTCTCAATTTCAAAGTTCGGTGTTATTCTGGGGACTGCAACAAATGTCGGCATTATTCTAAGGTTTTGGAGGGAGGAAGTACTAACAGTTTGTATATACGAGCTGCATTTCTGGGCCCTCGTCAAGTGACTCATATAAACATGACATCAATTGATAAGAATATTCTCCTGGAAGTGCTGAAAATGAAACTTTCCTGGGATGTTGTACAAAGACTTCTACTTAACACAAACGCGCAGAAACGTGAGGCTGTGAACAGATCAATCAGCGTTTCCTTACCTACAAATGTTAACTATTCAAGAAACTTGGAGGCAAGAGTGCATTCAACAATAGACAGACCTAATAACAGACTTGGATCACCATTGAAAACAAAAGTAAAACACTTGGGAGGTATACTTTCATCAACGACTCTGAGATCACAGAGTGAAAAGAGTCACAACTGTACCTACCATCAGTTGTATGAAAAGCATCCGGAAACCAGAAAAAGTATACTGGCAAGACGGGAAAATATGATACAGGCTCATCTGAGGTACAGAACTCAGCCCGTCAACAGGAAGTCTGACTACTGCAAAGGCCTACTGGACAGTCATTCCAAGGGCGATCACTCCTATGAACAGGTTTGGCAGGAGCGAAGGACACTGCAGACATGAAATATGATCTTATTCCATGTACAAAACGACAGTGCCCAAAGACACCATGAAATACACATAATACAGAAAGGAAAACTGTCGTGAGGAAATCCGCAGGTAACACAACTCATGTCATGTGCTGCTGTGTTACCTACTACCGCCTGATGAGAGCTATGGAGTGGTCGAAACAGTTTTCTCAGAATATGAAGACATAAAAAAAGATTATATATATATATATATATATATATATATATATATATATATATATATATATATATATATATATATATATATATATATATATATATATTAACATATTATTTAAAAAAGAACCTGAACTGACTGATTGATTGACTAAATGGATGAACGAATGTAGCATTGAATGAATGAATAAAAGAGTGAATGTATAATTTAAGATAAAGCTGCTATACCACCGTAGTAAAAATAAATAAAGACCAGTTTCTCTTTCTTTCTTCTATCATCCTTAGTCAAAACAATCACCAATGCATCAATCAATTAATCATTCAATCAATAAACTAATCCCGTTTTATCTATGCAACCAGCAAGCCAGCCATGTCATGCTAATGTATATTTCTTTATGGATGTGGGTGGGTGGGTGTGCATGGCATATATCATACCTGTAATTATTCTCTTGCACCTTTTATAAGGTGTAGGAATACATACATGCTGATAATCATGACTATCAACACCACAAGCTCTATGCGTGTGCATTTTTTTTTTTTTTTACAACAATTTTAAAGTTTTCATTTTATTTTAAACAATCATTTACATTTTCAAAATATTTATTTGTTTAATTTTTCATCCCATAGTTCCATTTTTACAGTCAATATACACAAAATATCCCAATTTCATGCGTCTACCTTTAATAATGAACTTGGGATAACCATTTAAACTTTTATAACCTTCCACTGACAGTCCTCGGACCACAATTAATTTTCCTATATAGCGTCTACATTTGTTTGTCAATACTGAACTTTCCACTGTGTCCAAATCCTAATAAATCATATGTTGATGTAAAGTATCTTAAAAGATGAACTTACAGTGAAGTTCTTGTCATAGATTAACTGGCATTCTTCTGAGATGCTGGACTGTAAACAAAGCAATGTGCAAAGGGTCGCAGATTTCACTTCCCGATCTACACCAATACCTCATTACTCACTGTGCACTGTCTCCAAAATGCATACAGACAACCACACCAGAATGCTCATATTCTACAGAATAAAGAATTACCTTTAAATCAATACCAAGAATGTCAAAATCTAACTCATTTATCACCGCCGAAATGAGTGAAGAAAACAAATTGCTCTAAAAATAGACTGGGACTACACTGAACCAGGAGTATTAATTGTGACCTTAGCCCAATCAGAGTTAGAAATAATTTTGACCTGAATGGACGTCACTGTTCTATGAATTCCCTTTCGAGATATGTTTGGTCCAGCAAGAGACCTCTCAACAGTGTGCGTTACTTTACTCCCTAGCCCAGACATAGGATTTTACAAAATCTTGCAGAAACATAAAGTTACAGTAGTGGAAAAACATACAAGTGTGCAATTTGCAATCTCGTTTGTAGAAACTCTGCAATCAGAAGGTGCATATGAGGATTCATACTGGGAAGAAAGCCATTAAAACAAATGTACATAACGGTTCATACTTGTGACAAAACCATTCAAATGTGAAGTTGTGTGATAAATTTTTGCACCACAATGTTGATAATGAAGATTGTAATTAAATGTTTCGCCGAAGTGGTCAGCCAAATGTGCACAGAAAGATCAACGCTTGAGAGGAACCATTCAAATGTGAAGTATGCTATGATAGGTTTATTCTGAGTGGAAATCTGAATAAGCATATGATGGAAGATGCTGGAGAAAAACCATTAAAGTGTGAAGTATGTGACGAAAGATTTAGCCAGAGTGGACAAATATCAGCGCACATGACGAGACATACTGTAGAGAAACCATTCAAGTGTGAGGTGTGTAATAAAATGTTTAGTCAGAGTGGTCATCTAACAATTCATATGAGGACACATACTGGAGAAAAACCATATAAGTGTGAAGTATGTAATAAAATGTTCAGTAGCAGTGGACATCTAACAATGCATATGAAGATACATACTGGAGAAAAACCATTTAAGTGTGAAGTATGTAATAAAATGTTCATTCAGAATGGACATCTAACCATTCATATGAGGATACATACTGGAGAAAAACCATTTAAGTGTGAAGTATGTAATAAAATGTTTAGTAGAAATGGACTGCTAACAATGCACATGATGATACATACTGGAGAAAAACCATTTAAGTGTGAAGTATGTAATAAAATGTTTAGTCGGGGAGGACAGCTAACGAAGCACATGAGGATACATACGATACGTACTGGAGAAAAATCATTTAAGTGCGAAGTATGTGATAAAAGGTTTAATGATAGGGGTTATGTAAATAAGCACATGAGGATACATACTGGAGAAAAACCATTTAAGTGTGAAGTATGTAATAAGATTTTTAGTTTTAGTGGACCGCTAAAAGTGCATATGAGGATACATACTGGAGAAAAACCATTTAAGTGTGAAGTATGTAATAAAATGTTTAGTCAGTGTGTACAGCTAACGAAGCACATGAGGATACATACGATACATACTGGAGAAAAACCATTTAAGTGTGAAGTATGTGATAAAAGGTTTAATGAGAGGGGTACTCTGAATAGGCACATGAGGATACATACTGGGGAAAAACCATTTAAGTGTGAAGTGTGTAATAAACTATTTAATGAGAGTGGACATGTAACAAAGCACATGAGGATGCATACTGGAGAAAAACCATTTAAGTGTGAAATATGTAATAAAATGTTTCGTTTGTGTGGACAGCTAACAGTGCACATGAGGATACATACAGGAGAAAAACCATTTAAGTGTGAAGTATGTAATAAAATGTTCAGTCAAGATGGAACTCTAACAAAGCACATGAGGATACATACTGGAGAAAAACGATTTAAGTGTGAAGTATGTAATAAAATGTTTAGTCACAATGGAAGTCTGAACAAGCACATGAAGATACATACAATGTATACACATAGCATAGTGTGACACTTGAAGCACAAAAATGATATTTGAGGTAATAAAGAAAGAAGTATGTAATAAAAGGTTTAATGAGAGGAGACATCTGAATAACCATATGAAGATACATACAGTGAAACCCCGCTATAACGCGATATTTGGGGTCCATAAAATTCAATCGCGGAAAAAGTGGGGTCGCGTTATTGCGGGGTTTTACTATATATTATTTTATTCAGAGAACAACGTATACACATATAATGTATAGCATGAATAGGGTATCAACACCGTTTACTATCTGATATCGATCCGTCTTTGTTTTCCCACATGACAACCCTTTGATTGAGCCACGAGTATGTTCAGTGCCAAGTAACAGAGTGGTTATTTGAACTCCCTGTGATCTTGCCGCCCAAGCTCAGTCCCTACATAAGCACCCACATATGACAATCTTTGATCTTGCCGCCCAAGCTCAGTCTCTACATAAGCACCCACATATGACAATCTTTGATCAACCACCGCATTGTCTGGTGCTTGGTTGTGTATGCAGTTAAAGAAGAAACGTAAGTCGGCTATTGTTTGCGCAATGATTGTATACAGGATGAATTGAAGTCCAGCGCACGTGTTGGCTTCTTATGTTTTTTTATGTTTATTAAATCGTGAGAATCTTTTATCAACCACAACATTGTCTTATGCTCCGTTGTGTATGCAGTTAAAGAAGAAAAACATGTCGGCTATTGTTTGAGCAATATGTGTATACAGAATGAATTGAAGACAAACACAGAGAAGACTTACCGACTTTACTCATGGATCAGTAATAAGTAACATTTCCGATAATGTTTATTTTGGCATAACACTTCAAGAAATTGGTGAAATTGTTAAATTTCAGAAGTCACGCCTCGATCGAATTCATACGTGATCTCTTCCCCAAAATGATAATAAACTTTTTATACACTATTTCTCGTACTTAAAAAAAAAAAAAATCCGCGATCTCTTCCCCAAAAGGAGATTGTAACATACACATTTTATACACTATTTCTCGTACTTTGAAAAAAAAAATTTCATGTGCGAATGAATACACGAAATTTTGGAAGCCACACCACGATCGCGTTATATCCGAATTCGCGTTATAGCGGGGTTTCACTGTACTGGGTAAAAACCATTTGAGTGTGAAGTATGTAATAAAAGTTTGAGTAGCAGTGGAGATCTAACAATACACATGATGATACAAAGTTGTGAAAAACCATTTAAGCGTGAGGTATGTACTAAAATGTTGAGTCAAAATGCAGATCTAATGATGCACATGAGGACACATACTGGAGAAAACCCATTTAAGTGTGAAGTGTGTAATAAAATGTTTAGTAGGAGTGGACATTTAATAATGCAAATGAGGATACATACTGGAGAAAAACCATTCAAGTTTGAAGTATGTAATAAAATGTTTCGTCAGGTTGGAAATCTAACGAGGCACATTAGGATACATACTGGAGAAAAACCATTTAAGTGTGAAGTATGTAATAAAATGATTAGTTTTAGTGGACAGCTAACAATGCACATGAGGATGCATACTGGAGAAAAACGAAATTAAGTATGGAATAAAATGTTTAGTCGCAATGGAAGCCTGAACAAGCACATGAAGATACATTTAATGTATACAAGTAGCATAGTGTGACACTTGAAGCACAAAAATGATATTTGAGGTAAAAAAATTGAAGCATGTGATAAAAGGTTTAATAAGAGGGGACAACTGAATAACCACATGAAGATACATACTGGGGAAAAACCATTTGAGTGTGAAGTATGTAATAAAATTTTTAGTGGCAGTGGAGATCTAACAATACACATGGCGATACATACTGGTGAAAAACCATTTAAGTGTGAGGTTTGTACTAAAATGTTGAGTTGAAATGCAGATCTAATAATGCATATGAGGACACATACTGGAGAAAAACCATTTAAGTGTGAAGTGTGTAATAAAATGTTTAGTACGAGTGAACATCTAACAGTGCATAAGAGGATACATACTGGAGAAAAACCATTTATGTGTGAAGTATGTAATAAAATGTTTACCATAATTCATGTTATTTTTCGTACATGAAAAAATAAAATTCTTTTTTTCAGGGTACAAAAAAATATATGTAAAAAAAATATTATTATTTTGGAGTACTGAATGTGTACGAAAAATAAAGGGTTCTGTCCTAAACAAGATCTACTGTTCTGTGACACACTATGCTGGGCAACCTAACATCACTAACACTTAAATAAACATACGTTGCTTTGTCTAATTTTGCTTTCAACCTAATTAGTTTTTATATAAAAAAAATACCCCAAAAGACTTTTGTTGTTACCAATGAATATGTGTACGTGTGTGTGTGTGTGTGTGAGAGAGAGGATATGTTGGTGTGTACTATATATTGTCTTCTTACAGCAACAGTAACCTCATTATGAAATCAATACAAAATAAAATAACTCGAACCTTTTTCGTTTCTAGTGAATGCATGTACAAGAGAGAGAGAGAGATGAAAAAGTGTTCTGTCTGTGTGTAAGACCGCACGCAGAGCTGCATTTTATTTTTAGTTGTTTGAGAGAGAGAGCGGTTGCAATGTGATTTTAATCTTTATTGTTCAGTTACCTGTCGATTGTGTTCTTCCTCATTTGCACACGTACAAGGGCACTATTATATTCCATTGGCAATTAAAACCAGAATAAATAAATCGTTCTTGTTGTAATTAGGATGTCCATTGTCACAAAAACCACGTGGCTATCCAGAGTTATTACATGCTAATGAAATATGCCTAGACCTTTAGCTTGGTCATTTCCAGTAAATACTGGATTGAAGACCAGATTCGCATTGACAGTTCAAATTAGTGAGGCTCTCAGCAGGGAAATGAGGCTACCCATAGTGTGTGGAAAAGGTTTTAGACAAACCCATTGTCTCAACAATAGTACTGACGTATCAGTTGGAAAATGACAATAATATCAGCTGTTGGTTGAAAAATGTGATTTTTGCCATTCAAAATAAATACGAATGGCAAATGCATTTAGTAGCCAATGGAATATATATATATATAGAGAGAGAGACAGACAGACAAAAGAAACGAAAACACGTGTACGTGGAAATATATATTATAAACAAAAAATGTTATTATTTACAAACATATAATTTGCAATCCAACCATAAACAAATAAACAAAAAATGCAATAAAATTATGTAATGAAAAAGAATGTTCAAGAGTTTTATAAATCTCCCAGCTCAAAGCCCTCAAACCATTCATCATCTTTGTCACTAGAGAGATTTTTTCAGTTGTCTCTTCACCAGCCTCTCTGGTTGCAATACTTTTGGAAGTTTGGTCCTTCATATAGCTTGACCATTTTTTCCGCAGCAGTCCCTTGAACGGTTTATATAAATAGATGTCCAGTGGCTGCAGCTTACTTGTGCATCCACTGGGAATTACAGCCATTGTTTTAATTTTTTCATGGATTTTTTAACTCCATCAGTCAAATGGCCACGGAATGAATCCAACACTAGGAGAGAAGGTATGCGCTTCATGTGTGGTTTCCAGACTTCATCCATATACTCCAGCATGAGGTGTTCGTCCATCCACGCTTTTTGTTGAACCTTCACTACCACTCCCTTGGGGATCTTTAGATTTTTTAATTCTCTTTTTCCCTGAAAGATTATCATTGGTGGTACCAAGTCACCAGATGCCAGGCATGTCAACACACAAGTTAAATGGCGCTTGTCACTGCCAGTACCTCTAACACGGACCTCTCTCATTCCGACTCTATCAATTATCGTCCCGGGTACCAAGTCAAAATACACAGGTGTTTCATCCATATTTCCAATTAAATGGTCCTCAAATTCCTCCTCCTCCCACATCCTTCTCATATATTTCGTAAAAGAGTCTATTTTTTCCTTCAGGTCTTGCGGTAGTTTTTGAGATATGGAGGTTCTGCATCTCAGCACAAATCCATTTCGCTTGAAAAAGCTGTTGACCCATCCTCGCGAGCCAAGAAACTTTGGGTTTTCCTCCTGAATAACAGTAGCAGCATAATTTTGTAACATTTCAATTGTTACAGGCACGTGATGGTCCCGCGTACACAGCAACCAGGATAAAATTTCCTGCTCCTTCTCGTACGAATACGTCAAGGGTCGACCGGCACCTGGAATGGATTCTTTTTTTGTCCTTCAAATATTTGTCAAAAATTCCATTTTCATCCAGCTGGACAAAGTACTCGGTGTTAGGTGGTAATTAGCAGCTATGGGCCTAATTCCAGATAGTTTCGCCTCCTCAACAATTCTGATTTTATCAGTAATCTCCCATTTCTTGTACTTTCCTCTTACTGGTGACTTGGTAGTACCAGGAAACTGGTTCATGTCTCGCAAATCTTTGTTGTAGTCCAACTTGTCTACTGCAAGGTCAGGAACAGCATCACTGGGCTCCGTTTCACTAGCAGTTTTTGGTACGCTGGTGTTTTCTACTTCACCTATGTTTAATTTGTGCAGTTCAGCATCGCTTTTTTCTATGGCAATTGCCGTAACTGCAAGAAAAAACAACTGACGGGCTTCACTGTTGTCTTTTCTAGGCTGTCCCGGTCCAATCTTCTGCTTTTTTTTCAGTGGTTCAGCGCATTTAGGTGTCGGTGGAACAAAAGTCTCTCTATGGCAGGGGTTTGAAAAAATTTAACAATGAAGACATCTCCAAGCAAGAATAGTACAAGCACTTAAAAGATATTATATAAGAATCGAATGCGCTGAGTCAATGACTTTTGCATTTATAATTGAAAATGACTAGGTTTTTATAGTTTTTATTGCCTTGCTATAATGAAACAATGAGACTAATTGCCCATTGGCATGTACTGACACGCTTTAGCATGTACTGAGATATTATTTTTATTGGATAACAAAACATCAAATGACTTCTGAACTCATTTTAAAATGCGCGTGGTGCTTTGTTACAGTGACTCACTTAATAAAGAGCGTTCATTAACAATGTTGTTTAAGGATTATGTACTGTAAAGGCCATTGTCCAGTTGTTAATGAACAGCAGTAGATATTGTAATGACAAACAACAGATCGTATGCATCAATCATTATATTTTCTCGCCGATAAAGAAGACAAAGAAAAGCGGTTTGATGAATGAGAATAAATTATCAGTTAACAAAACAATTACCCTTTCCAAATGATATTATCAAAGGCCTTTGTACACGATTATAAATGGTGATTAATTCTTTATTTCTTGATCTCATGCTTCGGATCTTTTTTATGTACGAAAATTTAAAGGATTTAACGAAAAATACGAAGTACTATGTACGAAAAAGTTAGATACATTTAATTAATTATAATTTTTATAGCTATATGGTATACGAAAACTTAACGGGTACGAAAAATAACATGAATTACTGGTAGTAGTAGTAGTGGACAGCAAACAATGCACGTGAGGATACATACTAGAGAAAAACCGTTTAAGTGTGAAGTATGTAATAACATGTTTAATCAGGGTGTACATCTAACGAAGCACACGAGGATACATACTGGAGAAAAACCAATAAAGTGTCAAGTGTGTGATAAAAGGTTTAATGAGAGGGGTCATCTGAATAAGCACATGAGGATACATACTGGGAAAAAACATTTAAGTGTGACGTGTGTCATAAAATGTTTAATGAGAGTGGAACTGTAACAAAGCACATGAGGATACATACTGGAGAAAAAACATTTAAGTGTGAAGTATGTAATAAAATGTTTAGTCTCTATGGAAGTCTGAACAAGCACATGAACGTACATACAATGTATACAAGTAGCATAGTGTGACACTTGAAGCACAAAAATTATATTTGAAGTACAAAAATGACACTTGGTGTAAAAGGGGAATTTAACGATATACCACAGGTTTAACATGAGTAATGTATGACACTATCGGTAGTGTAAAAAGGATGGTAATGTTAAAAACGAACATGTGATTACCCCACGTATCTACAAATGTTTTAAAAAATAAGACACTGTTTGTTCCCAGCAAGGGGGGGGGGGGAGTGGTCATGCTGATTAATGCATCAAACAAACAATTCCAATCAAATTTCCATAACTACCTCACCCCGTTGGCTTAACATGAAAGGAAAAAAATGAGACCAAAATTAAGCCACAAAAAAGAACAAATAAAGCAAAATAACACTGCCCAAAGTCTGCACCATACAAAAGGCCTTGAGAAAAAAACACCTAAAATTTTTACTTTTTTAATATTTACAATATTTTATTCCTGAATTTTGGCAATAAACGTTGAATTCAAAGGGGTGTAAAAGGTGATCTGTTAGCCTGTACCAGTCAGTTTTAGGGCAGTCTAGACCAGTTTATGCACATTTCAGAATTAATTTTATTTTCTTACATAGAGTTCTCCATAGGATTTTGAAAGTTGCAGTCCAGGACTTATCCTTGCAAAAAGTTGCAATCCTATCCCTAAAAATAGGAGCCCCAATAAAACAATAATTGTTTTCTCCCTTGCAATAATTCCAAACATTCTGCATGTATTGTTGGGTCACAATATATATGTCATCAGATTGCCAATCCTCATCAGGGCTGAGCAAATCCCATAGTCCAACATCCCGGAATATTCAATTTTGAAGTCCGGCAAGTTAAAATTTTCAAGTCACTAGTCCAGGACAAGTGCTTTTTGTCAATTTTGAAAAGAGTTGGGCAAGCGCCTATTTTCATGTGATAATCTCTTTATCTACCTTTATCTGGCCGTTAACGCCCTTCATGCCAACTGAATGCTTGATTCTAACCCTCTCCATTTATTTTTTTACATCCAGTATGACATCTACAGTTGGTCATTGATAACTCTTGCATGTGCGCATGTTATATTGCCGCTTGACTGCAGCAACTAAATTATTAGCCAATCAAAACACGTGACACAAAACAAAGTTGGTGTTTTAAACGGCTTCCTTGTACGTTGTATTGTGCTTACTTAAACCAGATCCACACAAACGACTCGCCCTATGATTTTCATCCAGTGAAAAAAATGAAAGTCACTTTACTGACATTTGTGTCAGTTTTCTGTATGAATTGATTAAATGGCAATGATTCTTTAATTTTTACTAGTAATTGATTATACAGAGGATTAACTTCCACGTCCTATATTACTTTCGAAGCGAAACAATTACGCTAATTATGGAACTGTCTCTGCTCATATTTAAAGGACAAAATGTATGTTATGATCATTTTAGAAGTAGTTGTCAAGCAAGGCGATATTTACTATGTGGATAAAATGAGGTTACTTAATTATTTTTTCAAAGAAGTTAATAAGGAAGAGTCGGAGAAGGAAAATTAATGTTAAAGTGGAGGAGTAAAATGTAAGACTGCCACTGAGTGTAAGGTGACCATTTCTCCAAAGAGACATAAGCCAGACTCTGGCAAAAAAAATTGTGAAAATGTGACACTACTAAGAGACTGAGAAATTTTCAGCCAGATCGGGTTGATAGTTATCCCTGGGCTTGAATTCATTGACTCAGAAGCAAAAATGTTTCGCAATTATTGCAAACAATATTCCAAACTGACACAGGTTGTAAAGTCAACCAGTGTATTTGTCAATGTAACTAACAAATTCAGGATTAAACCAATCAAGTCCTGTGACAGTTCTGGACCTCACAAGGCCTGTGCAGTTAGGGAAAGTCTGAATTCCAGTAAATTCCGTTCCATTCCTGCTGATGGAAGGACTGGTTCTACTGTATTGGAGCAAGAAATAGTGCATATAAGATACATAGCTGATGGAAAACTGAAAACCTCTTATGTAACAAAATGTATAATATCAACCTATGTTTTTGAAAAATTAAATTCTGTTAAGAAATAAATATGTTGTACATTATTTCATTTGTTCTTACTATGGATTAAATTGCAAACATCTCATCAAATCTTGACAAGAAATTTAAATTTTGGACAAGTGAAAAGGTAAGTGGGACAAGTGATTTTTCTGAAACCACTTTTCCTGGACAAGTTGTGAACAAGGCATGTCTTGAACGTGGAACCTACAACGGAAGTGTCAACACCTACACTACTCCACATTTCATGTTCCTGATGCAAAAAGATTGGAATAATATGTAAATAACGGTAAACGGACAGAAAGTCACAGCACAAAAAGTCACAAATACACATAGGACAGAATGTCACAGGACAAAAAATCACAAATACACATAGAACAGAAAGTCACAGGATAAAAAGTCACAAATTCACACAAGACAGAAAGTCACGGGATAAAAAGTCACAAATAAACGTGGGATAGAAAGTCACAATTTGAATTATCATAGTAATGGAAGACAAACAGTCACAATTTGAATTATCATAGTAATGGAAGACAAACAGTCACAATTTGAATTATCATAGTAATGGAAGACAAACAGTCACAATTTGAATTATCATAGTAATGGAAGACTAACAGTCACAATTTGAATTATCATAGTAATGGAAGACAAACAGTCACAATTTGAATTATTGTAGTAATGGAAGACACACAGTCACAATTTGAATTATCATAGTAATGGAGGACATGTAGGACTAACTCGCAGGATATACAGTCACGTTCCATAAGTATTACTATTATTGATTACAATACCTTGATGACTTTACAGCACAAGAACAATTATTTGCCAATTGAAGCCTTAAGTACTATGACACTGAGATCATGTACAAGTACAAATTTGGTTTCAATCTGTAATTACTTTTAAAATTAGTATGTAAAAAATGAAACCCTTTTTGTGCTAAGTGGCTTTACTTTCCATGGTTTCAAATATGGGCATATGAGCAAAAACCAGTATGTTTTATTGAATTTTTTTATATAAAAGTCCAAGGTTTTTGTCAAAGAAATCATTCCAAAATGGATATCATCACAAGCAACAAGGGTGGTCCTAAACTCAGTTTTGAAGATTACCAGTATACTAGACATGGAATATGTAAGATCAAGCAATGGTGGAAGTGAACACTTAGGTCCTGCAAGAGGTGTAGAGGCAGTTTGTCCACAGACTTGCAATACCAAAATCTAACTCCAGGATAGCCGCATAATCATGCTTCTGACAAAACAACTGTGAAACTAGCAAAAACACACAACAACATGAGAGACAATGCTTTGTAAACTCATGATGCACACAGCCAGAATGCTGCAGAATGTGTATCAACTTGTTCGAATGATGTCCAAGCCATGCTGCCAGTTGAAGAAAACTGTACAAGGACAATTAAACACTATACACCACAGATAACTATTCCAGCACCGCTTCCAGATCTAACTATTCCTGTGGAGTTGACTAAACGTTTGAAGATGAACAGCAGGCATTTTTTATTTATGACAATTGTCCAGATGCAATTAATTAAGTTGTGTCCTATAAAAACCTGCAACATTACACAATTCAAAGTGTGACATTTTGTCCTTCATTGTCTCTCATCATAGTGAAAATTCAAATTTGGACTTTTTGTTCTGTGACAATCTGTCTGTGCATTACATCTGTGATGGAAAATCAAATTCTATCATTCGTTTTTGCTCTGTCTCTGTCTGTCAGTTTGTCTTTTTTTATCTCTCTCTCCCTCCCTCTCTCTCTCTCTCTCTCTCTCTCTCTCTCTCTCTCTCTCTCTCTCTCTCCAGAATTTCTGTATTATGGCTGTGAAAAGAAATTAGTTACACCTTACACACATACGGTCATCTTTGCTATATGCTCAATATCCATTTCTACCATGTGCATGAAAACAACTTTCCTAAGAAGCTGATACCAATGTGACTGAGCACAGGACCCATAAAGGGATGTAATGTTCTGCACTTTCTGTTATGAGTCTTAGGAGAAATATGAAGTGCACAGACCTGTGAAATTTAGGCAGGATCGAGAAAAAAAATTATTACTGTTATAATAAGGATCACTGAAAAATCTGAATTTCAAGATCTGTACATGTTACACCATTTCGAATTATCAAACATGAAATAGCAAAATTAATGAAGTCAGAGTAACATAAACTCACCTAATCTAGATCTTGTTCTTTTGTGAAAAAAAATTGTTTTGGTGAAAACTTTAATCTATTCAGACAAGAAAACCAAAATATTCATTGTGAAACGTTTCTGCCATACACCCTGAGGAACTGCAACAATAATAATCAAGGATAAACAATTCAGCTGATAAACTATTCATATAAAAAGATTTATATTTTTATGACCAGCATGCTGCTTATTAAAATATACTAATGTACTATAAAACACACACACAGAAAATTTTAGTAGAAATCATGCAAAAGGATAAAAAGAGCAATTTACTCCATGTGTATAACTTATGTCAGAATAGATGAGAAGTCTAGGTCTGTCTGCAATCTCAATCATACATGTACTAATATGTTTTATATCATAGGCTGTGTATTGCAATAGCTATCAATATATGACATGTGTCATTTCAACTAATGTAACGATTGCATATCAACAGAATCTGAAGCAATAAAATGGGAAAAGCCCAGTCTAACGGTCAAGACGACTGACCTTGAACTCGAATTCTTGTAAACGACCTGTTTATCAGAATCTAAAGTGCTATCTACCTCTATAGACAAGATTTAAACACATACTATAGATTAAATATACATAACAATACAAAAATGGTGTATTCATTTATACGTTGTTGTAAAAATTATTCTTAAACCCTCCACATCTCTCCAACGCTAAGTTGCTTATTATCCAGAAATAGCAACATGTTATTTGAAATACACCACAACAGCATTTTGAAATAAAATAATGTGTGTTCATGCTGTAAGCAAGCAAGCACCGTAATTGTGGTTCATGCATCAGAGCTAATACCATTAGAGACTGTTTGTTATTACAATTTAAAATGGAAATGAAAGTTGTTTTCTTGGATGGTGACAAAATAAAATGTAACCTCCATTTTTTAAACACTTGTTGAAAAAGGACTGGAAATTAAAGGTGGAAGATAGTCAAGGGTTTATATCCATGTAGGTAATATGCGCGTGTACACATTTTACTAGAAATAGTTAGTTGGTTGCATCTTTTGACCCTAAAACTGAATTCTCTTTAAACATAAATATTGAGCTTTAATGTTATTATGATGCACAAATATGTGCTAATCAATTTCACTCACCTAGAGAACAATGGGAAATCTCTGAGGTAACAGGATAATACATGTACAATCAAACCTAAACTCGTACAATTTGTCTATAACCTGTGCTTAATTGATTGGTATAAGTGAGACAGGCAAAACAAAAACTGAAGGAATTCTTGAACAAAGGAACGGTGACAATAGAATGGAACAATTAAATTTACCTTGTGTATCACTATTTTGAGAAGAAAATTTAACATCTCGTGGCGACAATAGAATGGGACAATTAAGTTTACCTTGTGTATAACTATTTTGAGAAGAAAATTTAACATCTCGTGGCGACTATGTGGGCTAGTGTTCAGGTCTACATGCTGCTTTTCCTGAACAATGTAAGATTAAATTATTGCCAAAAAAAAAAGTATACATATCATAATATTTACTTTGTCGGTACTCAATTAACAGAAACATTCACTTGCATAAAAATCACAATGATGTATTTTTTTAAGGCGAAAACACATAATCTCGTGTGTGTGCGTGAGAGAGAGAGAGAGAGAGAGAGAGAGAGAGAGAGAGAGAGAGAGAGAGAGAGAGGGGGGGACGGGAGGGAGGGAGTGAAAGAGATCAAGGGTTAATGACTCTCAATTTTGTTTTCTTTCCCCCCCCCCTCCTTACAAAATGTGCTGAGACAAGTGTCACTCAGAGTAATCAGCTAATGAAATGTATACTTTTCATTAATAATTTCTGGGCTGCTCGATAGAGAAACTGCTTTCTTTTGTGCAACTTGAGGATCAACAACACATATAAAACACATATCTATATTTACTGCTGTGCATATATGGGCTTCCTCTATGTTCTTTGATGTTCACACTAATTTATTCCAAGACTTTCAAATCTATATCCTTGCACTCACCATAAATTCCATGCATTATGAGTATTGGTGGTATCAGGAAAACCAGCATGTCCCAGCTGCACCTGGATGAATCTGCATATGGCAACGCAAGACGCTCCTCAGTTTGTCTTGCAAGATTTACGAACATATTAATAAAGTTTGATAAGTGCTGTACCAGTCAATTTGTACTGCATAAACTTCTGCTGACATGATAAAACAATGGAAACTGTTAAACACTCTTGAACTAGTTCATCAGCAATCTTTGTATTGAGCTTTCACAATAACCAGCCAAAACATCTGCACTCAACAAAAGAAACTCTCAACCGATTGATTCAACAAAGATTTAAATCTTTACAATGGATTAAATGTGAAACATAGTCACACCTAACGCAGGGCAATCCAAAGTTTGTATAATTTGTATTAATAAAATTAAATTACAACATTTAAAACATCATTTTACTTCATTTTCTTATATCTTTAAGGTAATTGTGTATGGAGGAAGCATTTATGATAACCAACCATTTTGCTGACTGGGCATGTACAGCCGACCCAAAGAAACCTGTTTGAATTAGTTCATCACAGTGGGATTAGTAGGAAATGCATTCATGTGACCAGGTGCTGAAATAATTAATATATAAAATTTATAATAAATGTTTATTCATTCAAGATGGCATAAAAATCAAACAAGATATTGTATGCCTTGTATCGTGTATTTTAAATGAAAGCACACAAAAACGTTATTGTCCTTTGTTTAAGATAACATTTTAACAATCCATTATAATCTAAAATATTCAATGAAAGGTTCATAAAGTGATATGCAAACTCGTCTGTTACAGCCAGATTGAAGAAAAAAAAACAAATAGGCCAATTCCTGCCCTATATTTGAAAAAGTGAGAGAATGGTGTGATCATAATGGGCCAACCTGATAATAAAATGAGATAGCAATTAGTTGAACCATTTTAAAAGGTTAATTTCATGACAACCCAAATAAATAACCATATTTAATATAGGATTCTCCTCTTTCGTTACTGTCAAGCATATTCTAACAACACAGGAAAAATTGAAGTCTACAATTATAATCATCAGTCATTGCAAAGTTTCAGCTTTCACATGACTTCTTGAAGGTGTGATAGTGTTTTTCTTCTTTTTTCCACCATAGCGGAATAAAATTCTTCGTTGGAAGTTTCACTTTGTTTTATTGTTGTCTCAGTTTTTGTTGGTCTACAATTTTGTGCACTAGATTCATGATATCTGCAGCTAGTTTTATCGCTTCCACGATTTGAATGTGATACTGGAGTAAAAGAAATAAGGTTTTTAAAAAATATTAATTCTTTCATATCTGTCTCTTAGCGAATGTTCGCAAAGTTTACAATTGATAAATGGAGCTACAAATAACGTCACCGGAAGCACATGCTTATGAGAATTTCTGAAACTACACATTTTTCTTTCAGTCAAAAATGTTTATAAAATAGGTGTTGAACCATTTTGCTGACTGTTTCATGTACAGCCGACCCAAAGAAACCTGTTTGAATTTGTTCATCACCGTGGGATTAGCAGGAAATGCATTCATGTGACCAGGTGCTGAAATAATTAATATATAAAATTTATAATCAATTTTACTTCATTCAAGATGGCATAAAAATCAAACAAGATTTTGTATGTAAGTACTTTTGGTATTTTTTAAATTTGAAAACTATACCTTGTATCGTGTATTTTAAATGAAAGCACACAAAACGTTATTGTCCTTTGTTTAAAATAAATTTTAGACAATCTATTATAATCTAAAATATTCAATGAACGGTTCATAAAGTGATATGCAAACTCGTCTGTTACAGCCAGATTGAAGAAAAAAAAATAGGGAAAATCATGCCCTTAATTTGAAAAAGTGAGCCAACGGTGTGATCCGAATGGGGTAACCTTATAATAAAATGAGATAGCAATTAGATGAACCATTTTAAAAGGTTTATTTAATGACAACCCAAATAAATAACCATATTTAATATAGGATTCTCCTCTTTCGTTACTGTCAAGCATATTCTAACAACACAGGAGAAATTGAAGTCTACAATTATAATCATCAGTCTTTGCAATTTTTCAGCTTTATCGTGACTTCTTGAAGGTGTGATAGTGTTTTTCTTCTTTTTTCCACCATAGTGGAATTCAATTCTTCGTTGGAAGTTTCACTTTGTTTTATTGTTGTCTCGGTTTTTGTTGGTCTACCATTTTGTGCACAAGAGCCATGATACCTGCAGCTATTTTTATCGCTTCCACGATTTGAATGTGATACTGGAGTAAAAAAAATAATTAAAAATTAATAAAATAAAAAAGCCACTTATTAATGTTTTCAAATCTGTCGCTTAGTGAATGTTCGCAAAGTTTACAATTGATAAATGGAGCTACAAATAACGTCACTGGAACCACATGCTTATGAGAATTTCAGAAACTACACATTTTTCTTTCAGTCAAAAATGTTTAGAAAACAGGAGTGGATGTTAGCTCAATATGCTACTTGAATTATCTTCATATTTTTCCATCGAGACTATTGTAATTCGGTCACATGTCAATCTTATTCTTAACCTCTCAACTAAGAAACATTATGGGATATTTGCTGATGTTCGTCTGCATAATATCAATAATTGAGCATTTTGACATTTAATGATTACTTGGTGCATCTGTATATTATTCAAGGCAAAGAAACACACCTTGTTCATGTTTTTGTGCCCCTTTTTGACGCATTCTTTACCTATATTGCAGGATTTGGTGTCTACTTTAAGCAAATCCTGCAATGGCATGTCCTGGCTGAAACACTGACTCATGGGACATCAAAGATAAGCCTAAGAAGCATAATTAGAAGCAACTTTCTTGAATGAAGTTTATTATAAGTGACATTTTTGAAAAGAATGGCCTTATTATGGGGGATTACTGTAACTGCATATATATATATATATATATATATATATATATATATATATATATATTAAAATAACCTTTCCATTCCACTCGATCTCCTGGTGAAACCATTATTACAATAGTTGAGGGTTGTTCACATTCTTTGAACTATGCATCAGCCTAGGTCATTTAAGAAAGAAAACTATTCGATCTGATAAAAGCATTTCTTGTTGTATTTTTTTTTTTTTTTTAAATTTTTTTATGGCATCATACATTATTACCATTCATATCCTGAAACACTAACAATGAATTATGAAAATTGACTTTACTTTCAAAAATCTTTAAAATGCTCTTTGATCTTTATGCAACAAAACTATTCTTTGCTACAAATCAATGCCAATATAAAACATTCTATACTAGACTTTGATTTTAGTTTTGCGTGTGACTAATCATTTCTCATCCATATTATGTCACAAGTTATTGAGAGCACCAGCATTTTGATAAAATGCTGAAATCATCAAATTTGTATTTTACCATTTAGGAGAGCGAGGAATATTTATTATTGTTGTTAATATTAATCACAGGACAAAAACAATTAATTTTCAATTAATATATATATAATTAGCACACAACTTGTCATAATTAAGTACTTAATTCTTAAATAAGAACTCTGTAAATATTTTTGTTTAAACTAGACCTAGCTGAAAGGTTTTGGGGGTATGGGGGTAGAGGTGTGGTCCTATTACAGGGTTACTAAGATTGTAACATTTACAGGTAATAAACTAAACTATGTTGTTTACACATATAATTGTTGCAGCCTTATTAAATAAGACTACGAGGCTAGAATTTATATAAAGTAAAAACTTTATATAGCAGTTTAAATTCTGATTACAAAACTACTGATAGTCAGGTGTCATATTTAAGTAAAGGTTTGAATAAAACTTCTTCCCAAAATGCAAACCAAAAGCTCTAGTTTCATCCACTGAATGACAACCTAATTCTCAGTTCTCTTACCAAATAGCTACTTTTTCAAAGAAGTCGCCACCCAGTATGGTCCTTGTTTTAAGGTTTCAGATCCTATTTTATTATAAAGCCAAATTCATCGTGATTGTCTTATTAAAGAACAGAATAATAAATGGCAATGAAGGTGTAATAGAAAATAAATTAATAACTCTTTTCACCAGTAGGTCCCTTTTTCCTCTGAAGTGCGTCTGCCTACTTTCTTCTTTAATTTACTGCAAACGATGAGATACATCAAGACAAATATTGTGTGAAATTCGGCTTGAAATGGGTTGACAAGTAACGTTTTCTACCACTTGCAAAGAAGTCTGAACATAAGATGAATGGGAATTGCAGACTTTTGAGCAATATTTTGAAAAATGTCTACATGGATAAATAAACTGGACTTTTCCTTCTTAAGGTTCTGCCTAAACATCATAGGTACTAACGTCATGATAGATATGTCTTCCTTGTTCCTTAAAATAAAATGGAGACTCTGCCCCACTTAGAGTGTTCTTGCAACTTTCCAATTCACATGTGCAATTCATGTACAAAAACTGAAGCGTGTGTATCCTTCTAAAAGTCAAAAATGTAAAGCGTACAGCAATGTATAGCAATCGAAACAAATTTTGTACATTTCACGAAAGAGCCAGGTGTGTTACGTCTTAATTACACACTTTTCTCAATTTCAAAGTTTTCAGAAAAAAAAAGACAAAAAAAAAAAAAAAAAAACATATATGGCTTGAATTTAAGGTAATCCTACAAAATCATCGTACCTTCCTGGCATCAGAACTCAATTCATTTTTCTATATAATCTTTTAATTTGCTTGTCAGTACTGAACTTTCCACCTTGTCCAAATACAAATAAATCATATGTTGATGTAAAGTATCTTCAAAGATGAACTCACAGTGAAGTTCTTGTCCTAGGTTAACTGGCATTCTTCTGAGAGGCTGGACTGTAAACAAAGCAATGTGCAATGGGTCAAGATTTCAATTCGCGATCCACACGAATACCTCATTACTCACTGTGCACTGTCGCCAAAATGCATACAGACAACGTCACCAGAATGCTCATATTCTACAGAATAAATAATTACCTTTAAATCAATACCAAGAATGTTTAAATCTAACTCGTGTATCACTGCCAAAATGAGTGAGGAAAAGAATTGCTCGAAAAATAGACTGGGACTACACTGAACAAGGAGTATTAATTGTGACCTGAGCCCAATCAGAGTTTTCCTCGCACATGACCATTTTGGTCACACGCGAGTATAATTTAAGTTCGTCATCAATCAGAGTTAGAAATTTGTACTTGAATGGACGTCACTGTTCTATGAATTCCCTTTCGAGATATTTTTGGTCCAGCAAGAGACCTCTCAGTGTGCGTTACTTTTCTCCCTAGCCCAGACATAGGATTTTACAAAATCGTGCAGAAATATGAAGTTACATTAGTGGAAAAACATACAAGTGTGATATTTGAAATCACGTTTGTAGAAACTCTGCAATCTGAAAGTTCATATGAGGATTCATACTGGGAAGAAAGCCATTAAAAAATATGAAGATTGAGGTAAATTGTTTAACCTAAGTGTAAGGCAAAAGATGTACACAACGGTTCATACTTGTGTCAAAACCATTAAAATGTGAAGTTCTGGGATAAATTGTTGCACCACTGTGTAGATAATTATGTATTCACGAGGACATATACTAAAAAAAAAAAAAAAAAAAACCAAACCCCAAAAAGTGTGAAGATTGTAATGAAATGTTTCGCCAAAGTGGTCAGCTAAATGTGCACAGAAAGATCAATGCTAGAGAGGAACCATTCAAATGTGAAGTATGCGGTGATAGGTTTACTCTGAGTGGAAATCTGAATAAGCATATGATGGAAGATGCTGGAGAAAACCCATTAGATTGTGAAGTATGTGACGAAAGATTTAGCCAGAATGGACAAATATCAGCGCACATGACGAGACATACTGGAGAAAAACCATTAAAGTGTGAAGCATGTGACGAAAGATTTAGCCAGAGTGGACAAATATCAGAGCATATGACGAGACATACTGGAGAAAAGCCATTCAAGTGTGAAGTATGTGATAAAAGGTTTAATGAGAGGGGACATCTGAATAACCACATGAGGATACATACTGGGGAAAAACCATTTGTGTGTGAAGTGTGTAATAAAATGTTTAGTAGGAGTGGAGATCTAACAATACACATGATGATACATAATGGGGAAAAACCATTTAAGTGTGAGGTATGTACTAAAATGTTGAGTCGAAATGCAGATCTAATGCTGCACATGAGGACACATACTGGAGAAAAACCATTTAAGTGTGAAGTATGTAATAAAATGTTTAGTAGGCGTGTAATTCTAACGAAGCACATGAGGATACATACTGAAGAAATACCATTCAAGTGTGACGTATGTGATAAAAGGTTTAATGAGAGGGGTACTCTGAATATGCACATGAGGATGCATACTGGGGAAAAACCATATAAGTGTGAAGTGTGTAATAAAATGTTTACTAGGAGTGGACATCGAAAAATGCATATTAGGATACATACTGGAGAAAAACCATTTAAGTGTGAAGTATGTAATAAAATGTTTAGTAGGCGTGGAATTCTAACGAAGCACATGAGGATACATACTGGAGAAAAACCATTCAAGTGTGACGTATGTGATAAAAGGTTTAATGAGAGGGGTCATCTGAATAAGCACATGAGGATACATACTGGGGAAAAACCATTTAAGTGTGAAGTGTGTAATAAAATGTTTCATGATAGTGGAGATGTAATGAATCACATGAGGATACATACTGGAAGAAAACCATTTAAGTGTGAAGTATGTAATAAAATGTTTAGTTTTATTGGACAGCTAACGATGCACATGAGGATACATACTGGAGAAAAACCATTTAGGTGTGAAGTATGCGATCAAAGTTTTAGTCGCAGTGGAAATTTGAATACGCACATGAGGATACATACTGGAGAAAAACTATGTAAGTGTGAAGTGTGTAATAAAATGTTTAGTGAGCGTGGAACTCTAACAAAGCACATGTGGATACATACAGGAAAAAAACCATTTAAATGTGAAGTATGCGATGAAAGGTTTAATTTCATTGGAAATTTAAATACACACATGAGGATACATACTGGAGAAAAACCATTTAAGTGTGAAGTATGTGATAAAAGGTTTAGTGTGAGTGGAAATCTGAATAAGCACATGATTATCCATACTCGAGAAAAACCATTTAAATGTGAAGTATGTAATCAAATGTTCAGTCACAGTGAAGGTCTGAATATGCACATCAGGATACATAGTGGAGAAAAACCCTTTAAGTGAGAAGTATATCCATGAAAGGTTTAGTCTCAGTAGAACTCTGAATAAGCACATGAGGATACATACTGGATAAAAAACATTTAAGTGTGAAGTATGTAATGAAAGGTTTATTCACAATGAAACTCCCAATACACACATGAGGATACATCCTGGAGAAAATCCTTTTTAACACTGAAGTATGTAATAAAATGTTGAGTCAAAGTGGAGATCTAACTGTCCACACAAGAACACATCCTGGAGAAAAAACGTTTAAGTTTGAAGTATGTAATAAAATGTTTGGTGAGAGTGGAACTCGAGCTATGCACATGAGGATATCTTGTGGAGAAAACACAGTTAAGTGTGAAGTATGTAATAAAATGTTTAGTTAGGGTGGACATCTAACGAAGTACATGAGGATACATGCTAGAGAAAAACCATTTAAGTGTGAAGTATGTGATAAAAGGTTTAATGAGAGGGAACATCAAATTAAGCACATGAGGATTCATACCCTAGAAAAACCATTTGAGTGTGAAGTATGTAATAAAATGTTTAGTAGGAGTGGAGATCTAACAATACACCTGATGATACATACTGGTGAAAAACCATTTAAGTGTGAGGTACGTTCTAAAATGTTGAGTCAAAATGCAGATCTAATGCTGCACATGAGGACACATACTGGAGAAAAACCATTTAAGTGTGAAGTAAGTAAAAGGTTTAATAGGAGTGGACATCTAACAATGCATATGAGGATACATACTGGAGAAAAACCATTCAAGTGTGAAGTATGTGATAGCAGGTTTAGTAAAAATGAAGATCTGAAGTTTCACATGAGGATACATACTGGGGGAACAATATTTAAGTGTGAAGTATGTTATAAAATGTTTAGTAGGAGTGGACATCTAAAACTACATATTAGGATATATACTGGAGAAAAACCATTTAAGTGTGAAGTGTGTAATAAAATGTTTAACGAGAAGTATGTAATAAAATATCTAGTCAAGGTGGAAATCTAACAGCACATGAGGATACATGCTGGAGAAAAACCATTTAAGTGTGAAGTGTGTAATGAAGTGTTTATTGAGCGTGGAACTCTAACAAAGCACATGAGGATACATACTGGAGAAAAAACATTTAAATGTGAAGTGTGCGATGAAAGGTTTAGTCACAGTGGAATTCTGAGTACTCACATGCGGATACATACTGGAGAAAACCCATTTAAGTGTGAAGTATGTGATAAAAGGTTTAGTGTGAGTGGAAATCTGAATAAGCACATGACTATACATACTCAAGAAAAACCATTTAAATGTGATGTATGTTAGAAAATTGTCAGTCGCAGTGAAACTCTGAATGCGTACATCAGGATACATAGTGGAGAAAAACCCTTTAAGTGAGAAGTATATGCATGAAAGGTTTAGTCTCAGTAGAACTCTGAATAAGCACGTGAGGATACATACTGGAGAAAAACCATTTAAGTGTGAAGTATGTAATGAAAGGTTTAGTCGCAGTGAAACTCTCAATACACACATGAGTTTACATACTGGAGAAAATCCATTTAACAGTGAAGTATGTAATAAAATGTTGAGCCAAAGTGGAGATCTAACAGTCTACACCAGGATTCATCCTGGAGAAAAAACGTTTAAGTGTGAAGTATGCAATAAAATGTTTATTCAGAGTGGAAATCTGAATAAGCACATAAGGATACGTACTGGAGAAAAAACATTTAAGTTTGAAGTATGTAATAAAATGTTTGGTGAGAGTCGAACTCTAGCTATGCACATGAGGATACCTTGTGGAGAAAACACAGTTAAATGTGAAGTATGTAATAAAATGTTTATTCAGAGTGGAAATCTGAATAAGCACATGAGGATACGTACTGAAGAAAAAACATTTAAGTGTGAAGTATATAATAAAATGTTTCGTGAGAGTGGAACTCTAGCTATACAAATGAGGATACCTTGTGGAGAAATCACAGGTAAATGTGAAGTATGTAATAAAATGTTTATTCAGAGTCGAAATCTTAATAAGCATATGAGGTTTCACAATGGAGAAAACACATTTAAGTGGGAAGTATGTAATAAAATGTTTGGTGAGAGTGGAACTCTAACAATGCACATGAGGATACCTTGTGGAGATAAACCATTTATGTGTGAAGTACCGGTATGTAATAAAATGTTAAGTGTTATGTATGATGTTTATGTACCTAATTTTTGTCTATGATTGTAAGTTGTATGGTTATTTTGAAATACATACTTAACTTTTGTCCAGTTATTTACGTAGTATTTTCATAGGCATTTTGCAATTAACTTTTGTGACATAAGTCAGGTAGGCCAGTATTTTTCCCATTAGAATTACTCATATTGTGAAAATCTGTCTGCAAGGAATCAATTTTAGTTGTGTTGTTGAAATCAGATATAATTTGAGAGGAATTAATTATTTACAATATTCATTGGAAATATAAAAGTGCTCATTCACTTGTGGATTAATACATGATTTGGGGATTTATGTGAACTCGTTTAAATACATTCTGGATTACATCATTGTGATACATCAGGACATTCAAGGTTATTCGAATTGATTCAGAACATTCTATTATTTTGGACTTGTGATTAGGACATTTAGGATTATTTGGAATTTAACTCACAAATTGTAAGTGTCTTTTGAATTTCCACTTTAATTGTCTGGAAATAAGTTGCTTGTCGATTTTACTTACATTGTTGGTTTCACTTTCTTTCTGTTACATATTTTTAAGACCTAGAGTTGTAACATTAATGAGAGTGGAACTCTAACGATGCACAGGAGGAAACCATTTAAGTGTGTAGTATATATGTGATAATATGTTTCGTGAGAGTGGACATCTAATGATGTGCATGAGGATACATACTGGAGAAAAAACATTTAAGTGTGAAGTATGTGATGAAGGGTTTAGTAGCAGTAGAAGTCTAAGGAAGCACAAGAGGATACATTAAGTAGCATAGTGTGACACTTGAGGTACAGAAATGACATATGAGGTACAAAAATTGCACTTGAGGTACAAAAATGACACTTGGGGTACAAGGGGAATTTTACAATAGACCATATGTTTAACATGAGTAATGTATGACACTATGGATAGTGTCAAGGGGATGGTAATGTTAAAAATGAACATGAGATTACCCCTTGTGTCTATAAATATTTTACTAATATGACACTGGGGTGGCAGTGGGGAGGGGGAGGAGGGGTATCATGCTGATTATTGCATCAAAGAAACAGTCCTAATCAGATTTCCATGCCTACTGGTCCACCCCCATTCTACCTGGGCAGCTTAACACTGAAGGAAAAAAAATTAAACTTAGAAATAAACCACAAAAAAACAAATAAAGCAAAATAACACTGCCCAAAGTCTGTGACATAAAAAAGGCCTAGAAAAACCAGCTAAAAATTAGTGTTATGTTTACAATACTTTATTCACATATTTTGGCAATAAATGTTGAATCCAGAGGGCTGTAAAAGGTCATCTGGTAACCTGTACCAGTCAATCTTAGGGCAGTCTTCCTCGAGATTATCCACAAAGACCATACTTGGATAGAATTCATTTCATTTCCTTACACAGGATTCTCTTTAGGATTTTGAAAGTTGCAGTCCAGAACTCCTGCCTTGAAAGAAGTTGGAGTCCCATCCCTAAAAATTGGAGTCCCAATAACAATAGTTTTTTTTCGCTTGCAAAAATTCAGAACATTCTGCAACTATTGTTGGGTCACCAATATAAATGTCATCATATTACCAATGCTCATTCATTGTAAAATACAGTCAAATCTGTGTACAGCGGCCACCCACGGGAAAAGGTCAAAGTGTTCTTTGGAGAGAGGTAACCTCTGAAGGCAGGTTCACCATTCAAACTTGGTGCATGACAAATACATGTAGTATGCACCGAATAGCATTAGCATTATTATTATTAGTAGTAGTGTGCTATCAAGATACATGTAGTTTTAGTTTAGCTATTTAGCAATAAGAAAAATAACAAAATAAAATAAAAAGTTCCACACAGGATTACTCTATCCTCACTTTAGTCCCTCATGTACATTAAATCATGACTGACTCTTAAAAAAAATTTATGATCTTTGTTTGCATTCCTGTACTACTGTGTACATGCACTCATATATACAACTCTCTCTGTCTTTCTCTCTCTCTCTCTCTCTCTAACACACACACACACACTTCACACACACTTTTTAATCTCATTATCAGTAGAAACGGTGTCTAAATAAAATTACTAATTGACAGTGTACCTGTTATTGTCAAACACAGGATTGACTTTTTGTTAGGCCAGTTGATATCATTAGGCATGAAACATGTGTTCACACTTCAGACAATTGATGGATTAAGCACTCGCTCAAGCAAACCTAGATCAAAAAACAGTCGACTTTTGTGAGAGACCTTTGATGATTAGGGAATGAAAAGAAGCTTCCTGTGGCTATTTTTAGAAGCATATAAATCGTAAGGGATATCACAAGTGCAGTGTACATGTGGTTTGTACATAAAGGAATCATTTCCAGCATCATTTATTAATCTCATTGTTTGGTGTGATTGTACGTAATTTCTTAAGAATGAAAAACTAAGGCAACTGTGAACAGTGATAATTGTGATGATTTGTCAACAGCTAGAAGGAATCAAGGAAGAAATTACAGTTTATTTTGTCTGTTAATTTATTTAATTAGCTTTATTCCATTTCAAATCAATAAATTGCCAAGGCAATGGAAGAAGAAACAAATGACCATATTCCCTTCACTTTTTTCCATTTTATCTTTAAGCAACACAGCACAGCATACTAGATTCACTTTTTTCTTAAACAGGCTTTAACGAACTTCTCCACAGCAGATTTATACTCAGTAAATCCCTAATTTCTGGACCTTCCTCCATCGCCCTCATTAATTTCATTACACTTTCTTTTTTAAAACATCTATGGCCCTTTGTCTTGATAGAATTGTATGTTGAGAAAACTCTCTCACAAGCCACTGGTATTATAGTTGAAACCATAGGATTGTATTTTGAGAAAACTCTCTCACAAGCCACTGGTGTTATAGTTGAAACCAGCAACACTTCAGGTGTAACAGGAAGGTCTGGAAACAAGTCTGAGTGCATACAAGTAATAATGTTTCATTGTTTTCTAGTTTTGCAGCCCATGGAAATGTCCTATTCCATCATTCATTCCATGAATCGCTCAGTCTCTTTGACGTTTTGTTTTCTTTAACAAAACTAGATGCATTAAAAACTTTCCAGTGGCCAGTCTCGCGAGAACCAGTCTCATCTGCAGCTTTGCGCTTGACACCAAAGAAATTATGTAAAGTTGCCATTAGAAGAGTACACATGTGAAAATCACTTGAACATGAAAGTTCAGCTGTAAGTGACACAGAAAACAGATGATTTTGTTGACGATTTATGACAACTAATATGGGAGCTTGTATTCCACCACCAAACAAAAACGTCCCAAAATCTTGGCACTATTTATCTAACTATGGTATATGATAAAATGCAAGTGTTCCAAACATTGCACGAAGACTTAAAATACAATGGATTACAAGTGTGCTGCATGGTGCTTTTCAACGCGATGTGCCAATGCACACATGCGTGTAGTTAGCCTTTATATAAAAACAATTATTAGATGCGGAAACCAATTATTAGGTGATTTAGTCTCCTTGTCTGCTAAGATCTAACTGATGCGGCTTCACCTAATCCCTTTACAGTCGTTTGAACTTTGCTTGATAGCCCACACACTACACTTATGATACTTGCTTTGTAGAAACGGGTCAAATAAAAGAGAAGTTCACTGACTTAAAAGCTTGTGTACCGAGGACTTGGCTGTTGGAGTTTTTACGCTTTCGAGTACCATTAGTTATTTAAGATAATGTCTATAGTAGGCGATCTATTCAGAATAACAATAAAACCTTCCATTAATATTATAAATTAATAAATTTAGGGTGTCCTTAAAAAGTACTACAACTGATTTATATGAGAGATATAGTATGTGCTAAATTTACAAAAAGAAAGAAAAAATAAATAAAATAAATAAATAAATGAAATAAAGTATTTTTTTATTTTTTTGAAAAAGCTACTAGCAAATGATAATCAATCAATGCCATCCATGTTCAACTGAATACCATACTCAATTTATGGGGAATAGGGAGTTGCAGGATATATACAATCGGATAGTGTGGCCCAGAGGACTTTGATTGTATTTACATGTTAGTTTACTGTAAAGTAGTTGGGCTTTCACTGGTCTATGGGGGATCAGGAAGGTTTCAAATCAGTTGATCTCCCAACGAACCAGGACAGACGAATTATATAACAGACAGATTTTGCTAAAAATTATTATATATATATTCCTATAACTTAAGCATTGTACAGTAGGCTGAGATGATGAGTTACATTGTATCACACATAAACATATGAACCCATTTACCTTTATTACTGGTATGATTTAAAGGTGTACCATATTTAAGACTGCAAATGTTAAATGTGTACAGATTGCTTTATTATTGACATGTGTCTAACGCAGGCTATGCAAACAACAGTAGCACTTATTGTAGGAGCAGGGTACAGGTTATTTTGTTTCAATGATACAAAATGATAACTGTGGCACTGGTGATTCACAAACTGCTGCTGCACATAAAACCATACTGAAAGGATGGCGATGGCACAGGAGCTGCCATTGTTCCTTATGAGGCGCTTGTGCAAGCACTAAAAAGGACATTAAAGGAAGCTCCAGTGTTTGTCCCAGAGTAATAATGTACTCCAGAAATGTATACAATTTCGAAGCGTGACAGCTGTTAGCAGATACCCATATATTTACCAAGCGTTTTGTGGCTGGTGGAAGGGGCATCATTTTGCTGCTGGTCTCTCCAGATTTTCAGTGACAGATTGGCAATGTTTGCGATATAGTGGAACCATAGGGCTTTTTCCATGCATGCTGCTACAACTTACTAAGTGCATGTGTGCCCATAATCCCTCTGGCAACCCAATGGTGTATTTAAAAAGTGGACACATTTTTTTTTTAAATCACGAAGCAGCATGTTTAGATGGACACAATGCATCATATGGTGATGGTGCACTGGCACTAGGCCTTATGCTTTACTGTTGAACATATAGTGGAGTTTGAGAGCAAGAATGTCATCGTCCTAGCTGTTTCGGCAATCTTATTGTTGCAGTCGTTTCCGCTGTTTCTGCAAACCAAAAACACAAGTCATTGAGAATTTCCAGTGAGGCTTTTTATGATGTCTTCGCAGGTTTCTGTTTTTCCTCTGACTATCAATTTTTTTTTTTTTTGTTTTTTGTTTTTTTGGTCCACCTCGTCAAATAGAACCGAAGCATATTCATTGTGTGATGCAGCCCATATTTCGTTTCTCATGGCTGTATATTTGTCGACTTCATTGAGATTGAGCTTAACTTCTTCCTCTGAGATGGCATCGCAGAGAGCTTTAGATATGTGATCGGATATTGTGTTGAGTTTTGTCTCAGTTAGGATATGGATTTCATTGTGCTTTTTTTTGCCTTCAGGGAGAGCCGCCAGCTAATGAAATTTCCAGCCATGGAAACCAGCTCGCCACCCAAAACTGTGATCTCGGGGGCAACTGCGATGGGGGCTGTAGTGATTGTACAGTATATATTATAGTTTATCCATCCATAATAAATGTGGTTTAGCATGATAGATGGTCTATGAAGAACAATTTATCAAAATTGTATCAAAACTGTGATCTACAGAGTCATACGAGCCCAGTCAATGAGACACAAAGTCACCTACATAATATGAAAAATCACCTCATTAATATATGTGGATTCCATCCATTATTGACCCTATCCAAGATCATGATAACATTAGCTCTGATTCAAAGTTTGATCAAATTGGATCACAAATGTGGCCTCCCAAGATGTGGTAAAAAGCAGTTTTCAGTGGACACATAGACGCAATGTCATGCAATGAGCTCACTTTGTTTTATGAACAGTAGAGCCAAAATGTTTTCACCCAGTTGCAATGGAAACAAAATGGCTGCTATGGAAGCCACCAAAAACCTAAGTTTGATCAAAATTGGCTGGACAGTTTTGGAGATATTGAAAATGTCCAAATGTTTGTAGACAATAGACACAGGGCCATACCATAAGCTACGCTGTCTTTGGTTTGATAAGCTAAAATTAAGGTCTTTTCAGGGCACATTGTACAATAAACTAAAATGCTCATATAGGCTCAGCAACATCAAAAGCTGGCAAATTCTTGGCAAATAGCAAAAGTTGAAATGAATACCTGTCATACAGAAGAACAAAGATTTTCAAATTGGCAACTATGTCAGCCATACTGGAAAAAATATCAACATAAAATCTGGTGCACATAGCTAAAACATAACATCAACTAGATACGTGTTCCACTGGCCACAAAAATATCCTTGCAATGGTACTCAATAATGAAAATTTCAGAGGTTGATAGCAAGGAATTTTGCATATGTGCGGTAAGGTAAAAAATGTCGAGTTCAAAAGTATAAACTGCCTGTAAAAATACAAGAAACCCTGCATAATGTCAAATGCATCTTTACTATGCATGTAAAAATTAGAACAAGGTCCAAGGAAATTCCAATGAGAATTGAAGAGAGCTGACTATACAAAGTGGGATGGTAATATTGATTGCACGTGAAGGTGACCAACATTGACAAATGCAACTTTAAGTCAGAGTAATTGATCTTTCTCTATCAGCCCATTGTAATCTTCCTACATGAATACACATTTCCTATATTTACAGCAAACTACCAAAGAAACTTACAAAACATTTCAAACTTCTTGCTTACAAAACATTTCAAACTTCTTGCGTTCAAGTTTGTTAACTATGGCAAATCTTGTGACAAAATGACAGTGGAAGGGCACTGGCATTAGCAAGTTCACAAGTTCAACATTGTGTTCATATATTTAATATCAGAATCTATTATAACCAAATGTAAAAATGTCGATTTGTCTTGGCATTCTAGTGCACTAGCCTAGTGACCCTCAAATTATGAAGAAAAAAAAAATTAAAAAACGTAAATAAATATAAAAACACAAACAAAACCAAGAATGACAACACTCTAATTTTATTCCAGTAAATGCGTGAACATTCATTGGTCACTTTCCAGCACAAAAATCTTGTACGACTGAAGAAAACTAGTATAAGGGGTGAATAGAGTTTAAAATTTTAGAATTCATAATGAATTCTCCCGAGAAATTTAGGTGTTCAATGTACATAAGAAGCTTATTACTGAAGTACTGGTGTGTCTTCTCTTTTAGAAAATTATTAATTTGGCTAGAACTTAATTCCTAGCTTTAAAAATAATTTTTTCGGTCACCCAAGGAATAAAATGCAGTGTTAGGATGCTGATTCATTTGGTTGAGGGGTTTGCACACAAGCACCTCACCTGATTGCTAAAGGGTTAACCTGGTATGACATCAGCATGCCAGTGTAGCAGTTCCTATGTCTTGGTTGCTCTTGCACGCATGATTAAAACGACAAATTTCAAAGCTGATAAAGATACATGCACATTATGACTGTGTATATAAAAAGTTTCAAAACAATTCAATAAAGAATATAGGAGTTGATTTGTCGATTCCACTGAGAACACTGTAAAATTAGATGTTGAGCAAAACAGAAAAAGCAAGTCTGATTTATCAAATAATCTGAGTAATTACGTTCATTGTGCATGCAACATTTTAATCATGCTTCATGATAGTCTGATGAAAAAGAGCTGATTATACAATAATGATACAGGTATAGGGCAGGACTGAAGGATAGATGGACGACTTTCAGGTGCAATTCAGTATGTCACCTTCCAAATCCTTACTTCGAACATATAAAGTTGCTTAGGGCACAGTCTTTATCACGCAGGAGATTAGGCTGTGTGTGTTTGAACGAATATGGAGCTCAGTGAGCTTTCCTTTTCAGTTTGTTGACTAGCTATTGAAGAACACATCTTCAGGGATAGGCTCAGATGCCAAGTATGACTGTTTTAAATGTATCCACAGCACTGAAGAAGATAATGCAATACACTTGTTAAATTAAAAACTTTAACACTGCATTTAATAGGGTGGGTGAATTAATATACCTAGGTAGGGGCAGACAGACATAAAGATGCACACCTGGACAACAAAGCGATTGCTACATCAAAGCTTCCTCCAAAGCAGGCTTGACAACAACAGAATTGCCAGGATGTTCATGTCAGTTTTTGATTCAAAAACCAAAGGCAAGATAAATATACTGGTGGACTGAAAAACCTCAGCTGATTAACGTATGTCATTTATAAAAACTGAAACTTGAGTAGATTCATAATAAAACAACAATTATAAAGAGAACAAGCGACCTAAATTGTCCCAAGTTTTTCACCTGAGGAAACGGATTCCCTGTATATTCAAAGGACATTCACATGATTTGGTGATTAAAACGTGTTCAAGGAATTGTTTTACAAATGCTTGGTGACAGCTTTGGTAAAATTCAATTGTTCTTGCCCACGTTGTATAATATCTGTCAAGTTATCAAGTCGTGAACATTAAATGGATCATAACTCTGGTGAGTAATAAAGAACTACTCAAATACTACAAGCTCTTTTGATGCTTTGCATTTATTTTGATTTTAAGTCGTATCACATTTACCGTGTAAACAATCTCAGATTATACATGTTTTTGAAGCCATAGCTATGCAAAATGTTGACAAATTACCCTAGTATCGAAAGATGTTGGAGATCTTGTTCAATTAATGTTTGTGACAAGTTTGCTTGAAATCCAAATATCAAAGTTATTACGTACAAAAAAGGAACCATTTCAAATTCGAAGGGACATAACTCTGCCAAACATTTATGAAATAATGTAATATTCCACTTTTACGAGCTCTAGTGGTAGACATATATGATTCAATATTTATATATAAATGAAAAGACTGACTTGAATATCAACAACAAACATTGTGAAATTGTTGTTGTTCATGGTGTATCAATTTTCATAAAGGCTGCTACCAGCCATGTATAAGAGACCCAATGAAAAATCATTAATCAGAGATGAAAACGGACATCGCGCCATTTTTTCATTGAAACTGAATGACATCAATATTGAGTTGCATTGGCCCAGTTCATCGTAAGTTCATTGCATTACTTTTAACTCAAAGTTATAATGCAGACATGACAACATAGTAATACTCAAATTTGTTTGTGCTTGTTCCATATTTATCAATAAAGTCTACCTTCATTGATTCATTGCATTATAAATAGTTGTCGTAAATAGCCATTGCCAGCCAATGTTACAGAATCTTTTGTACTTCTTTCAAATTTGATAGATTATGGGGTTTTGTATAATTCAGTCTAAAAAGTTAAAAACACCTCCACTCCACCAAATCAGGTAATAGTGAAGTAATTTACTTTCATATAACATATTTGTACGATCGGTGTCACCCAACATTAAGGGTTACTGGTAATGCGAATAGGCTTCACAGGGTGGGTGGGTGTGGTATAGCCATATACCACTTCTAGTACGCAATAAGTAAAAAGTTATAAATTATTAACTTACAAAACTGTAATATAAGTGTACAGGTACAATCTGTTTTGCGGAAAAGATATTTATAAGAGCTGAAATAGGCACTTTGATATTGCATTTTACGCGCAAAAGATCACGGCTCTGAGATAGTATTGAACTATTGCATTGTAATTATCGTGTTGCATGAAGACAAAGCAAGATGCAACGAGCTTTACATTTTTCATATAAACTTAGCTTTGCGTACAATGCACGTGGTAAACGTCACGATGCCATGTAATGGGGCAGCCATATTGGTCTTCTTCCAGTCAACCCGGTCCCGTGACTGACAGTCATACTTTACGCATACCTATAACCCGATGGCTACCAAACTTTCCATATTGAAAGTACAGTTGTGGTCGGTACTGTTGATAGCGAAGAAAATGTCTAAACAGTCCTGAAATACATACTATGAAATGACTTTTTTTTGTGTTTACATTTTGCTTCTTTACCGCTCTTCTTTTGCCTCATGTGGTTCTGTAAATATTTCTCCGCTGAAGTTTATATCTTTAGGTATTATCAGTCCTTCGTTCTTAATAACCATCTAAAGATATCAAAAAGTACCTGACATTTGCTAATTATCCTAAATAAACCCTATATGTATGTAATAATGGGCTATACATTGAATTTTCTTGTAAGTATGAGGACTATTGTAATTGTTGTATGTGTTTCCTTTAGTATGCGAGAAGGCACTTCATCTAATGCCAGTGTATGGATCAAATTAAGAAAAAGACACATTTTAACAAAATTATAAACTGATCAGGTGAGTTATATTAGCAGTTGCATGCTTTAGAAGATGGTATTTCGTTCAATTCTGTTGGATGTTACGATTGACAATAGTCGTGAATTTTAAATTAAGTATGGCGCAACTTGTTTAGTGACGGTGAAAACGACATGTCTATATGTATATATCCATGTACTTTTCTACGGTTGATTGTACTGCGTGTCTAATAAGTCACGTGTAAATATAGAAAGACACGTGAACGGAGAATATGAAAGTATCTAGACTGTTAATTTTGGGAATCATCATAATGTTTGGGGCTGGAAATAAAACTAATATTATTACCAAAATACATATTCAGATGTATCATTGTCTTCATCATAAAATGCTGCTTATAGCAAATGCAGGCCTTCGGATCTTTTTTTAGGAACTAATGTGTCAACGTTGTTCAGGACTGGCAAAAATCCATTTTATTTGCCAACAGTATTTGCAGAAAAACAGCTCAAGTTCAATTTCTGCAAGTTTTATACAAAATCCACTTCTCTTTACCACTGAATGGATTATTCATAAGTGTTAGTGACCTTTCTATTTCACTGCATACAGACCCCATATTGCTGTTCACTGCATCAAAATCTGTGGGCAAAAATGTATGGAATTGATTTTATTATAAGTTATACTTTCACAAACTCACTGCTAAATGTTACAGGATACTTAACTGAAAGAAATGGGACATCACTATTACAATAATTTGTAGCCATTTCTTCACAATCAGAGTACCACCCCCACCCACCTGTACTTAATTGTGAATTACCAATAGCCCTTAAGTTACGTGGTGCATACTGCAATACGGTGGTTTAAAAACAGATGAGGTAGGTACGTTTTATTGGCATGAGAACTGCACTTGATACATTGGCCGCCTATTGTCAGATAAAATTGATTGTGACACAACTAAATAGAAGACTGATGCTTTATTCATCTAAACTATTGCTATTGGTAAGCACCTTTTGGTTCCTTTTTTATAGGCGGAGTTGCAGGCAGATGTCAAAAGCCTTTTGATAAAATAAAAATAATAAAGTGCACAAGTAACTTTTAATGTGTGAAGCTGTATGTTTTTCTTGATTTTCAATAAATCAATGACACATAATATGCATACTGACTGGTGAAATTACTGGTATCAGAATAAGAAAAATATACATACATGCACACATTAAAATAAATGGGATAATTTTTATTTTGACAAGCACCAATGATTTAGACCCTTGAAATAATCATAATGAGTAAACTTCTCTCATATTCTGCACAGTTTGCAATGTGATTGTAGCATGTTACTACCTTCTGCTGTGCAAAGCTTCTTGTGGAAGGGTTGATATGAATCTGCTTGATCTTCTATGTCATCCTGCTGGCCCACTATGTCAAGTTCAATTGTGGCATCCAGTGGTTCATCACGTTTGTCATAATTATCATCTGTACCATTTACAGCAGTGTTTTCTGTATCGCTATATTGGGCCACTGCATCATAATCTGAAACAACCAATATGATGTGTTTCAATAATCTGCTCAAACTTTTTAATTCAATAAATAGTAATGTAAGAATTACATGTGAAACTATCAACTTGAATTTGCAAGCAGTCTTCAGGTCACAATGACCTTGAACCAGAATCGATATACATGTGTGTATATCTTCAAGAGTAATCATGTGTTAAGTGTAGTATGGGGATGCGAAGTAGACCTGAAGATATGCTGTGGAAAGTAATGTTTCTGTTTGGAAGGTATTTTAAGGGCAATTTAAACACAGTACTGGGTATATCATGCTGAGAAAATGGGGCAAACTACTTTTCCCGAGACACAGAGGCAGCTGACATGGGTTGCACTAGGCGGGTATCAAAAGTACGCCTTTTCTGTGCAAACCAAATTGTGAATATAAAGTGATTACACTAGTAATTATGCTTGATGCATCATAAACAACCCGAATCTGGGTACTTACAAAATCACTGATGTGTAATTATTTCCAACGTTGGCATGAAAATGTTTAACCAATACTTGCACATACCTGCTTTGCTCCAGGAGTCATCTTTTGCCAATGGGACAAAAGCATTGCAAAGACAACATAGCGGGTCTATATTCAAGACAGTGAAAACATTGGCTAGGTCACAAAATCATAAAACATTTAACGACTCTATAATGAACACTGCCTTAGAAATTATTTTAAATACAAAAGTTAACATAACTCATCAAAATGAGAAATATAGGGCAGTGACCTACTTTCAGGTCAGTGGTGTTGTATATCGTTTACTATGTATATTTGTAAGGTGGTTCCATTTTGTTCAAATGAACTTGAACTAAAATAAGTTGTTTTGTAGCTCCTATCCAAATGTCACACCATGTACGCCAATACAAAAGATGTCATCAGGTGTACTGACGCAGACACCGGAGCATTGGCAAGTGAAACAAATATTGTATAAAAAAAGCAAAAGTCGTTATATTCCTATCAATACATAAAAGTTATGAAAATGCATAGTTCAAATTATTTATATGAAATCGTAACAAAACATTAAACCTGCTCTCCACATCCATTGATGATACAGGGCACGGGAGGTATGGCAGTATGGCTACATTACTTTTGTACATGGAAGCTACAAATACAAAACACTTAAACCGTGAGCCAAGCTCACGTACCCCGCACCCCACCTCCACTGGATAGTCAACCATCTCCCAAAATTATATGAGATTATATATGCATGTATCGGGGTTTATCACGCGTCAGCACAATACTAGCTATATAGTGCCGATTAAAAGTAAAGGAAAAATTATTATGCAACAGCTCACATAGACATAGCAAATTCTTCATCTACAATGCTGTATACCATGGTATTATCACAGTAGGTACAGAAATGACACGCAATGCAAACATTTCGTGGTACCCAACTTTAACCACAAATGTGCCATGTGACAAATAATGTTTTTACCTATAACATATCATGCAACATTTGCAGAAAGTAATGTATGACTTCTATTACTATTCTGAAATACCTATAAACAACATAAGGGACGCCCTGCCCTAAAGGAATAGATCAAGCTGGATAGCCAAAGTAGATTTCTGTGCTAAAAGTACCATGAAATGTAGAAGTTACGAAGGACACTTTGGATATGTTAGTTGTGATTCTTGCATGGAACTTGTTTTGTTGAAATGTGGCTTTAAAACATATAAAATGGTTTCAGGGCAGGTTACAAACAGAAACTGACAAATCCCAAATCAAAATAACTTGCAGCTCTGTCAAATATTTATGTAACATGACAAAACCCAGAAATGACACCTGCAAAACAGAGACAAAATTATTTACCACTTTGGAAGCATATGTGAAATTGTCATAGAACCGCGCTGGTTACAAGTTGAAACTGGCAAATTATCATAAAAGGACTATAAATCCATAAAATATTTACATACATTGCCGAAACTCGCTTAAAATGCATAGGCGTTTTAAATTCACGTAGAAAATTTCATTCTGATATTTTGTTAATATACAGACAGACAGACAGACATGATGATTCTTACAGGCTTTCCGCATCTTTATAAGAATAAAAATAAGTTGTATGGTATAGCTGAATCAAAGTAATGCAAATGGCCACTTTTAGACAACTTTTGAGTTCTATCCCATACCTTCTGCAGAGATCGACTCAAGACTAATTCCTTGAAATTTGCTAACCATGCCATTTGGGCTTGTCTTTTGGGTAAATAAAACATAAACATTTAAAATAGCATGCCTGAGAAGAACAACTATTCAGTTATCAGTTAGAAGCATGTAGGGATGGATAACATGTCTTATAATATATGCGAGCCATGCCGCTACCATGCAGAAGCAATGAGTTCCATCTTCTATTATGCAGTTTGCTCTGACCTCCCACCCCAAAATAATTAAAGAGGGGTGTGAAATTTCAGAGAAAACTTAGACTAATCCCTACCATGTTCTAATCCCTACTATGTCCTAATTTTGTCTTGTAAGTTTAAGTCAGAACCATATATAACTACAAGGCAGATGTATCTATGGCATATATATAATTATGGGACATATATAACTACAGAGCAAATGTATCTGTGGCGTATACATAATTATGGGACATATATAACTACAAAGCAGATGTATCTATGGCATATACATAATTATGAGACATATATAACTACAAGGCAGATGTATCTATGGCTTATACATATTTATGGGACATATATAAGTACAAGGCAAATGTGTCCGTTTGATATGCATAATTATGGGACATATATAACGACAAGGCAGATGTTTCTGTGGCATATACATAATTATGCGACAGATTAATCCCTACAATGTCCTAACTTTTGTCTTTAACTTTAGGTCAGAGCTATATATAACTAGAGGGCAGATGTATCTATTTGATATACATAATTATGGGGCATATATGAATCTAGATATATGGGGTATATTATACAAATGCAATTGTTGGGACGTAAATAGCCATTATTACTATGAGACAAATAAAACCATATACCCAATAAACATATATATTTTTTAAAACAATATATAACCTAGAAAAAGAAAGAGTTATATAGCTTTTACACATATATACCCCACAAACAATCGATTGACAACTTAATACAATATAAGCTTTACTTTTTATTAAATACTTATACAAGGCTATGATAGCCAATTGACAAACTAGAAAGTGTAATTTAAACTATCTTCATCTCTTTATCCTCTCTCACTAACTGGTAAATGTACCACCTATTGAATGACAAAGACTCATTCAGTAAGAAAATTCACAAAAATCAAAACATGGAGATTCAAAAAAATTACATCTACCCTGATACTTGAACGAAAAAAGCATTCCCATCTTCTCTAACTTGCCGCACAAACAAATTACAAGTTCTGATTACATTCACTTCTCTTCAATGGACATTAAGTCACATCAAAATTATTATCTATAACTCACATTTTGATTGCCCTTCCAGGCTTTGACCATTATAAATGTACTAGCCTGATAAAACTGGGTTATTCAGGGCTGCTGGGAACCGTATATTTCAGACACTGACGATATTTAGATCAACAAAACAGCATCCCTTCTTCGTTTACATTATGAGAAGAAAAGGCTAAAGACCCTGCATCTTTTATTTGCTTTCTTATGTTAATGTACTGACAGCTTTTTCTTATCGCAGTCAGAGTTTCCACTTCAGCGTTGAGGAGAGTCCCTGACCCTCAGAAAGTTGGAAACATCAGTGGGAACTACGGAATTTTGAGATAGTGGTATATAAATATCATTGAAACTGTTGATGGGACTCCCAGTAACAAAATTATAAGAATAAGCCCCTGCTCTTTTACCATTGTTTTACACAAAATGCCACATCGGTCTCTTACTATTCCTTCTACTAATGTACTGTACTAAAGTTGAACCTGCCATATGTTCTAAGGCACCTTGGAAACTAAAACTATAAGTTTTTACACCTGTTTTGATAATTAAAAACTGGAAACAAAGCATAATCACAGAATTCAAAGGTTTTTAACAATATTAAAGATTGCACTAGGAGGCATGTCATACTGACAGCAATATCCTCTCATTTTCGCTGAAAATGGAAGGCACAATGGGGCTATACCTCATCCCATTATTTAGAACAACACATACATTCATACTAAATAACTGCAATATCTTAATTTTTGCAGCATGCTTGACAAGTAACCTCACAAGAAAATACTTTACCATTTATTGCTGCCTCTGATTGTTTCCACATGAATATTTTGGCCACAAGGGCCAATTACATGGCCCAGTGGCAGGCCAACCTTCAACACATCTGCTCCCACTGTGGGTTCTTTCGGTGATTTGTAATTCTCTTTGTTTTCTGAAATATAAAAAAGGCAATTTGAGGGTTTTAATTAAGATTCATAAAGGCAGCAGAAGTATTATTTTGACAGTTTTGTATATTTTACAATTATACTTTTCCCCTGAACATTCTAAAACTTTATCCTGCTATCATAACTGTTGGTGAAAACTAAGAAACAAACAAGCAAGCAAACACAAAATGCAATATTAAATGTAATGCTTGGTTACTAACCTGCACCAGTCTATAACCTGTACTACCTGATCTGATTTGGTTTTTTGTTTGATTTATTTTGGGGGGTTTTGGTGGTTTCAACGGAACTTTTACAAATTACTGTTTATATCATGCCAAGGAAATGGGAATAAAGTCCCCTTCCTAAGGACACACCGAGGGTGCCGACCCGGGCTGGCATGAGCTTGTATTGAATCCCGACTCTTGAATAATGAGTTTGATGCTCTACCAACTGAGCTACCTTGGCCCCCTCAACAGAGTGTTTGGAGGAATATCAAGGACAATATTAAATTCCACCAAAATCACATGATACACGCTGTTTGGAGAAATATCAAGGACAATATTAAATTCCACCAAAATCACATGATACACAGTGTTTGGAGGAATATCAAAGACAAGAATAAATTCCACCAAGATGACATGATACACGGTGTTTGGAGGAATATCAAGGACAATATTAAATTCCACCAAGATGACATGAACTAAACTTCTGAATATTGTTCTTTTCAGTTAACAGATCAATAAACTTTTCAGTGGATGAAGTGATACCTCATTATAAAGCCCATCAGTGTACTGCTGTCTCTTTTATAACATCGATATGATCATGTGATACCTCATTATAAAGCCCGTCAGTGTTTTGCTGTCTCTGTAATAATATAACAAGGATCTAGTCATGGACTCCACTTATTTGGTTAAAGTTTTATCACTGCTACTTGATTTATTTTACTTTATTTAAGTTCTTGGCCCATGACAACCAATTATAATATTAATTATAATCAATTCTTTCAGTTACAGTGACTGCGACCTTTGAGCTTTTAACTCCGAGATTGATAGGGTACTCCTTTACTTAAAGTGCATGTCATCCACAAAGTTTGATAACTGTAGATGGTGGGCAACTCAAGTTATTGTGCAGAAACCAAAATTAGTAACAGATGGACGGACAGACAGACGGACAACATATTAATATAATATACTCTACCTTAGGGTGGGCGTATACAAATCTAAGCCCTCTGTAGAATTTTAAGACCAAGAGTCCTGTATCATAATCCAGCAGAAATTGAGGGTCAAGCTGAAACAAAGTGAGGGTCCAGAAGAAAAAGTGAATGGTCTATGAGAAAGATATACATGATATTTTTCGTTTCACGTGTGTTTGGTAATGAAATGACCACAGTCAGATGTAAATACTTGTTTTAATTTTATACATCATAACCATGTCACTGGGCTTGAAATTAGCAGTAGTTTGGCCTTATCAACAGAATGAATAAATTTTACCTTAAATATAAGTATACATGGATTACATATTACAAACATAAATAAATCAACAACGTTACAGCCGTATTGAAAAGCTTTCAATCTAAGGTGTACAGTAAAAGTGATACAAGTCATGTATGCGTTCAGTACCGATTATTTCAGTAATGGGTGTCGATTTTTTAAATCAGATTACACATACCTTTAAATGACAACTATTCACTTTATTTGTATCCTCATACAATCATGTTCCTTTGGAAGGTCATTATTTACACGCCATAAGAAACACGTATCGCAAAACTTAATGTTAAAGTATGTGGACATTTCAGGACGTGGTTAACCTAAAGGTGTGATCCAGTACAATTTAGATTGAATGTCGCGCACTCTGATGTCACAATGAAAGCTACGCACGTTGAAAACAAAAGTCATACTACTGTATATTGTGACAATTAGACCCGACGTGCTCTTTTATTGACCCAGTTTAGTACCTGGCCATCCTTGTAAAAGTCCATAGCGATCAATAAGTTTCGTCTGGAAGTTTGGTAATGACAGTTACCAGTTTGGAAATAAATTGTACAAACCATACATTTTTTTTATATTCCAATCTAATGACCACTATAAGGAACCATATCGATAATTTGAACAAGTCCATTCTGCAAAATGATTACAGTGTACAAAGATTTTCCATTGAATCTGGCAAAGAAATGGTGGACAGTTCGCTGAGTAATTTCCAGATGCAGGGTTTTGTCCCAGTATGTGGCAAGATCATAGACTGTGGAATGCAACCCAAACGCCCCTTGCGTTCCAACTTATATGGAATCCATATTTATTTTTCTCTCTATTAAAATAAATGTCGTGTAATCCTACCAATACTAAGATTTCCAAGCATGACTTTGCAAATTGATTGATTCAGGTATGTCATGATTATTACCAAAACAACAGCTCATGTACATATCTTGGGCATGAAACGCTACTATTGTATCGTCCACACCCTATTTTGATGCAGTGTCATAAACTCCCAGTACTCGAGAGAACACACCTCAATGACACCACAACGACAACATCTGTTTATTCTGATAAACACCGAGTCACATAGACAGAAAATTTGTCGAAAATCCTATTCGTATCAGTTGTGAAATGAAACAAAGATACATACCATGAAAAAAACTCCATTTCACTAATTCTTTTTTCCAATCAGTAAGTCCCCATAAAAATCATCATTAACTATTCTGATGGGTCAAATCAACGTCCCTTCTATGTGCCATTGATGTTGCTGTGCAATATATATATTTTTTACCGGAGAATATATACAATGGTGTCACAGGAAGAAATTTACTTCTGTCAAGTGGTTCAAAATGGGTGACGTTATACTATGCATGAACTTTCCGACAATGGGGCCGTCAGGTTGAATGGATGCCATGAGGAGTATTTGGGAATATATCATTGTCATATAAATTATAAAAACTGGTAGTGAAAGACGATAATGTCGTAGCATACATTTTAAACTTCAGTGATAGAACTATGAAGTCGGGACGAAAATAAGTGGTGGCCGTCTTAAAAAATCCTCTTAGTATTTAAGTTATCATCGCCAACTCTTTGGCCTGCACTGGCTCTCGCATAGGAAAAGTTACAGTCATTTTTGAGTGTTTTTTTTTAGCGCGTTCTTAAGAGCAGATAAAACACAAATATGAGTTATGTTAAGAATTATAATTGTTGAATACCTCTTATGTAATTATAAATATTATATATGTATGGTGGCTATAGACGACTTATAGGCAATTTTATTAATCCTCCAGCCAAGGCCGGATTATCCATTGGGCAAGGTGGGCAACGTGCCCAGGGCCCCCGAGGCTCAAGGGGCCCCGGACCCGGGCTTAAGGGGCCCCCGTATATTATCGTCTGCTTTTCACAGGCAGTGTTGTTAACAGTACTTTAACTAAGGTCTTGGAACGATTGTATTGCATCGGCTCATTCCGCTGCATTTTGTATGTTGCGTGCGTCTAGACTGGTACAATAGCCAGCTGAAACAATCCGCCCGGAAGGCTGCTGCAGTGCTGCTCAACTGGAAGAAGGGCCAGAAGGCTCGTCCAAACAGGACATCTACTATTGGCGAGAAGCATACTGTGTCCACGTGATCGAGCCTCGAGGCACTCCCAGCTGCAGCGTGCTGTTCATTCAAAATTAGTGTGTAGGCCTATAGTAGCTACACGTCATGCTCTGCGACCGCAGCAGCCAGACAGCTGCACCAGCAGCAGGTTTTACAGACTACAGTGTAGTTGTACAATATCACGTTTCGTTGTTTTTGAAAATATATCGTGATATATAGAATTATATATAACGTAGGCTGGTAAGTTAAAAATGAAACGAAATTATAAAAGCGGTGCGCAAAAATGCAAGGATAAACTGCTATGTGCCGAGTCGGACAGTAAACTTCCAAAGTTGGACAGTTTCTTGTCGATTGCTAAATCTGCGAACACATCTGAAGTGGTAGTTCAACCTACAAATGAACAGTTGGAGGTTGGTGATTTGAATGAAACTGCCGTCGCCGACGGTCTCAGTGTTGATCATCATATTGATTTGTCAAATTGTGAACTTGAAGTAATTGGACAGACAAATAATAATATGTCGTCTATTGTTGACTGTGCAAACAAATCTGAAGTTGCAGATAAACCTACAAATAAACAGTCGACAGTTGGTGATTAATGTGAAATGCCAGAAACTGTCAGAATTGGAAGGGACCCTTTGACAAATCATGCCGTGTCTACAATGTTAAAAATAAACAGATAGTGAGGCACTGTCGCACTGTAGTTTTCACAGCAAAAAAGCAAACAAAAATAACGACGAGACATACTGTCGTGAGTGGCTTCTGTATTCGATATCTACTGGAAAAGTGTACTGTTTCGTTTGTAAACTGTTTCCGTCATCTGAATCGTGCTTGGCAACAGATGGCTTTGATGATTGTAAACACCTCTCAATAATACAGAGGCACGAATCAAGCGTGGAACACAGAAATGTTATGTTGTCGTATTTGCTGCGTCGACGGAAAGCAACCATCTCCGATAAACTCCGATGCACAGTTCTCGAGAGAACAGCAGTGTTGGCGCCATGTTCTTCGTCGAGTGGTTGCTGTAGTACGCACCTTGTCAGAACGTGGCTTGGCGTTCCGGGGGAACAGATGAAGAATTTGGTGCACAAAATAATAAATAATGGGAACTTTCTAGGACTTTTTGAACTAATTGCCGAGTTTGACCCATTTCTTGCCAACCATATATCAACATATGGAAACACTGGACGTGGACACTGTTCATATCTGTCTAAGATAATATGCGATGAGGTGATTCATCAAATTGTTAACAAGGCGAAACAATTTATCCTGGATGACATAAAACGTGCCGGTTATTATTCTGTGTCTGTAGACTCGACTCCGGATTGTTCACATACTGACCAGTTAACTGTAATATTGCGTTACGTAAGTCCCACTGATGGTAAGCCCACCGAACGTTTCATTGTTTTTCTACCAATTGAGAGGCATACTGGCGAAAATCTTGCCAAAATCCTCTTTGGTTGCCTCATAGATGACTGTGAGCTGGACTTTGCCAAACGCCAGGGGCAGTCTTATGATAACGCTGCAAACGTGTCAGGTCGGTATAATGGCATGCAGCAAAAACTGAGTGAGCTGAATCCATATGCAACCTATATTCCATGCGCTGCACATTCGTTAAATTTAGTTGGACGCAATGCAGTTGACTGCTGCCTTGAAGCAGTACATTTCTTTGCCATAATACAGCAGATTTACACTTTTTTTCTGCGTCAACACACCGTTGGTCAGTTTTGCTCTCGTTCCTTGAAGAAGGCTCTCCTGTTCCAGTTGTCAGATACCGGTGGGAGGCACATGCGTAGGCAACTAATGCTGTATTAAACTGTTATGATGCAATACTTGATGGATTGGAATCCATTCATATTGATCAGTCACAGACAGGAGACACGCGACGAGAAGCCGGGATAATATTTGATCACATGCAAGAGCTAGAGTTTGTTATTATGCTGGAGTTATGGAACGATATACTTAGTAATTTTCGTGTTGTCAGTAAAGCATTACAAGAAAAGAAAATTGTGCTCACTACGTGTGCTAATCTGTATTCGTCACTGGTCACTGTTCTTCAAAATCTTCGCACGCAGGTTGCTGAATATGAAAAGAAAGCAAAAGAGCGACTGCCAGAAACTCACTATAAGCAGAACAAAATTCGCAGACGAATTAGAAAGCCACAGGTGAATGATGGATCTGCACAAGATGCCATGGAAACACTGACTGCAAGCGACAAGTTTCATGTATCAACATTTCTTCCTATTGTTGACGCCTTACTCTGCAACATCAACACTAGATCAAATATCTATAAGACAATGTCAGATCTATTTGCATTTCTTACTCAGTCAGACATGCCGAAGGAAGAATGTCAAAAATATGTACATAAACTGATCGAAACATATCCGCAGGACATTGGTGATGATTTTGTTGTTGAGTTTCCGCTTTTTAAAGATTACCTATGTGCCTGAGATTCTGGAACTATAAATGTCAGCAATACCAACGCTTTGAAATACGATCATCAGTCTAAGTAGTATAGGGTGGGTACTGGGGGCAGTGGTTGCTACTTGGGGGCAGTAAAGGGAAATTAACATTGAGGCACTTGGGGGCAGTGGGACACTTGGAGGCAGTTGGGGGCAGTGGGGCTGTCAGGGGCAGTGGGGTCAGAAGTATTGGGAGAGGGACACACACACAGACACATACATATACACACACACACACACATATGGCAATCATAGAAAATTAATCTTTTCTTGAAAAATGGTTGGCCCTGAAAAGGGCCGTTGTTTTGTTTTGGTTTAACAAAGAAGATATGTCCTGGAGGGTCTTCTTCTTCTGAGACTGCGTCGGACGTCAGGTCCGTAAATGAGCACCCGCTTCAAACATCCTTGTCTTTCCACTAAAATCCTTCGACTCCAGATAGCGGTCTCTGTTATCTTGGTGATCGCCCATGAGGCTTTTACATACATTGGGAATTCTGGGTCGAACATCATTCCCGAGATGATGGTCGATGATTCTACCTTAGTCCACATCTTGTTTGTTTCTTCTGGAGTGGTCTTGGAAAAAACAAGCGGTGGTATATATACCCTATGAGCGGATTGAAATGGATTGAAATGAACTACCAATCCAAGCGCGTTACAACCGGGTAGGTTTTTCTTCCAATGGGAAGAGAGCGGGGTGTGACGTCATCTTTAGTATAAAGGCATAACAACGTTCGTAGGAATTTTACTTTGGACAGCCTAATGGAGACCGCTATGTATTGGAGTGAGCCTGCAACGGCCAATGCCGTAGTGAACTTCCAACCGGAAGATTTTAATTTAGATTTCGTAGATTTTTTGTCTTCTCCAGAATTTGTACCTGAAACTACCACGACTGCTGCTGCTATACCACCAGCCTCTTTGCTTGTCATGGACACTTTTAAAAAGAGGCAAAAAGAAGAACTGGAAAAATGTGTACAGCGACAGAGAGAAGACGAAGAAGTTTTTCTTCAGCAAGAAGAGGAAAGAAGAAAACAAGAAGAAGAAATAAGAAAGTTAGAAGAGGAGAAGAGGGAAGAACCGAAAGAAGAGAGTGAGGAAAACAAAACGGTGAGTCTACTACAAGACATTTTAGCGGAGTTAAAGCATCTGAGAAACCTGTAGCAGTATTCTTTAACTCAACCTAAGAGAAAGAGACCATCACGGGCGAAACATGCTAAACCCATCACTACTAGTGAGATGCTACCACGACCACCATTCACTACTACTGCTACCACAAAAGCAGCAGCAGGAGGTGGAGGAGGAATAGGAGTGGGTCGTGGAAAGGGATTGAGACAGTTGAAGCTGATTATGTCCAGTCTATAAGTTTGTTTAACAAGCAAACAAACACCCCAACGGTCCTTTTCAGGGCCACCTCATTTGCCAAGAAAAGATAATCATCCAATTTGCCAAATCAAGTAAAACTTTAAAATCCCATTCCTTGGTTTGTGTAAGAGTGAGTGCGTGCGTGCGTGCATCCATACTCTAAAAAAACACAAACACACTTACTTTTTGTTCATTCTGGTCTATTCTCTTTTTTTTACAATGAACATAACACCACACTCAAAAAAAGTTAATCGTTCACTGTCTGTCTCGCTTGTTCTTCTTGAATTTCTTCACAGGAATCAAGGGTTCTTTTTCTCCTTCTTCCTCGTTGTCTTCCAGTCGTCTAGCTTTCTTACTTTTCTTGACGACGGGGATAGGTTCTTCTTCTTCTGGGACTGAAGAACCCTCTTCTTCCTCCCTCTATGGTAGGTTCTCTTGTTTCTGAGTACACTCCGAAGACCAATGTCCTTTCTCTTGACAATGATAACAGGTATTTTTCCCTTTGTCTCTTTTTTCTTTTCCTTGACGTTGTGGACATTCTGGAGCCCAATGTCCTTTCTCTTGGCAGATATAACAAGTATCTTGACTTTTATCTCGAGAAGAGGAGGAGTAGTCCTTAGTCTTACTGGTATACTTTGTAAGGACTGTCTGCAAATCTCTAACAAGAAAGGCAATCTGTCTTCTTGACGCTTCCATCTTCACTGTTTTAAAGTGCAATCACGAATACTGATTCTGAGGGTAAGAAGGTTTCTCTGTATATAGTCTCCTGTGTGAAACTGAATAAGATTCAAATCAGACTTCAAGATGAAAAGATCACGCCAAATCCATGAGAAAACAGAAGAAGAAGAAACGAAGAGGCCACGGCGACGAAGACTTTCCGTCCCGCCTGAAACACCGCTCGCTGAACTGCTAGATCAAGTCCATGCTAGCGATTTCGAAGAAGAGATGAGTGAGCCTGAAACTGTACCTTCTACCCAACCCAAAAAAAACACCACCACCACCCCTAACCAAGAAACTCCTACCGTGGCTCCCGAAAATTACTATCGGATTCGAGAGAGGCAAAAAGTGACCTCCAGAAAATTTAGAACTACGGCTTACGCTCACACCGTCCACTTTAAAGACTTCAAGTCTGAAGTACCTCCCGAGAAAGCTGCATGGTTCATTACCGATTTGTGGGGTTCTGTGTTACAGAACTTGAAACGACAATGCGGAGCCAAAGAGGACGATCGATTGAGGCTGTCCATTCATCACGACAGTTTGAAGTCGCCTGTCTGGATCGAATTCAGCACCCCGGCAGAATTAACACCAGCCAAAGTCATGACCAAAAAAGAACACGTTCAACAATCCAACGAAAAGTTTACCATCACGGATGGAAAGGCTACACTATACATGACTCACGTTTCCCCTCCTCGAGGGAGCGGACGAAGCAGGAAAGCGTTACTGGTGGACGACCTTCGCAGTACCAAACGAAGTGTCGTCCAAATCGACAATTCTCAAGACTAGATGTGCTTGGCTCGGGCCATCGTGGTGGGGCGAACGTATGCCGACAATAACGAGACCACAGAATGGAAAAGAGCCTGGGAGAGAATTCGAAAGTCGGAGAGACCCCAACAACGAAAAGAAGCAGAACTCCTGTTACGACAAGCAGGCATCCCGAAAGAGACCGTGTGTGGCATTTCTCAAATGCAACAACTTCAAGACGTCTTAGCTCCTGGCTACACCTTGAAAGTACACCCTCAAGAAGTGCGCGGAGATCTGCTGCTTCGAGGACCCGATTTTTCCGAAAGAAAATACATTCACCTCTATCACCATCGAGAACATTTCGATGCCATCACCAGTATCACAGGATTTCTAGGACACTCTTACTACTGTGAGAAATGAAACAAAGGAGTTAATAATCGGGAGCGACACATTCAATTCGGAGAGAGACGTCGGTGCAGTTTAGCGGCTAAACCATGCCTTCCTGAAAAACATGTCCATTGTGAGACGTGTCGAAGAACCTTTGTCAGTCCCTCTTGCTACGAACAACATCGCAGGACACAAGGACACTAACAAAAATGTGCTTGCGACTTATTGAAAATATGCTCCACGTGTGGATAGCAGATTCGAACCAACGACCCCAAGAGACACACTTGTACCGGCAAGAAAAGATGCCGCATTTGCAAGCCGATGGTGGAATTTGATCATCAATGTTTCATTCAAAAGTACGACAATACACTGAAGAAAGAATTAGAGACGGATCAAAACAATAACCAAGTGGATTTCATCTTTTTTGATTTTGAATGCATGCAAGAAACAGGCATTCACATCCCCTATTTCTGCGTCGCTCATAGGGCTTGTGAGAAGAGCATCCAAGAACCTATCCATTTTCACTGTCCTCATTGTAGTAGGATTCCAGGAGGACGTGAAAAAATCTTTCGTGGTCCTAACACTCTGTCCGAGTTTGCTGAATGGATTTTAGACCCTACCGACGACACTTGGAGCGAAGAGGACATTCAACGTTACGGAGACTGTCATCGCTATGCGACCGTCATGGCTCACAATTTCTCGGGATACGATGGACAGTTTTTGTTAAAATATTTTTCGCAACAAGGTACCGAATGTCCCCAAGTCACCATGAACGGAGCCAAACTCATCTACATGAAAGTGGGACAAGTCAAATTCAAAGATTCCATGAGTTATTTAGCCATGCCTTTGAGTCGAATGCCTAAAACATTTGGTATGGCAGAAATGGCCAAAGGATATTTTCCTCACTTCTTGAATACGGAAGCCAATCAACATGCCGTACTACTACATTTACCTGACCTTCACTATTACGACCCCGACGGAATGCAGCCCGAACATCGAGAAGCCTTTCACGCTGGGGTACCGCGCTCACCAGTCAGAACCGTTTGACTTTCAAGAAGAAATGTTAAAGTACTGTCGATCCGATGTGGACATTTTGCGCCGTCGCTGTGGAAAGTTTCGACAGTTATTTTTAAATCACGGGGAAGTCGATCCTTTGAAGGAAGCGTGCACCCTACCCAAAGCCTGTACCTTAGTGTACACCAAAAACTTCATGCCCGAGAACGAACTAGCCATCATAGACTCCAACACGTCTCTCTTCGTCAGCCGTCAATACTCGGCCAAAGCTTTGCGTTGGCTCCATTACTTGAGCCAAAAAGAAGACAAATGGATACAACATGCCAGAAACGGAGGGGGAGAAAAGAAGATTGGATCTTATTCCGTGGATGGTTGGGATTTAGAAAACCCGCACACGGTGTACGAATTTCAGGGCTGCTTGTTTCACGGATGCCCTACCTGTTTTCCTCAACGAGACCTGAAAAGTCCTTTTTCAGATTCCACCATGGAAGAGTTGTACGAACACACTTACCAACGCCGACTAAAGTTAGAAAGTCAAGGATACCAAGTGGTAGAAATGTGGGAGCACGAGTACGATCGACGTTCGAAAACCGATCCAGAATTTAAGCGCATTGCCGAAAGTTACGACGTGGCCGACATCGAGCCTTTGGATCCACGCCACAGTTTGTTTGGAGGACGAACCAATGCCACTCGCTTGCTATACGACGTAGACGAATCAAGAGGAGAAGAAATCAAATACATCGACGTGTGTTCGTTGTAATCTTGGGTGTGCAAATACAAACGATTTCCGACCGGTCACCCTGAAATCTAGACAGAACACATCGACGTGGAACACATTCGTCAGTACGAAGGATTGATCAAATCCAAAGTCTTACCCCCGACCCACTTGTACCATCCTATCTTACCTCATCATTGCCAAGGAAAACTGATGTTTCCTTTATGCCGTACGTGTGCCGAAACATGCAACCAAGATTACCCCTGTCGCCACACGGAGGAAGAACGCGCTTTGACAGGAACGTGGGTCAGCGCCGAATTGTTTCGGGCTCTGGATCGAGGATACCGTTTGTTGAAAGTGTACGAAATCTGGCACTTTCCAACCACAGCACAATAGCAAAAGGACGACGCCTCGAATCCAGGCATTTTCTCGGGGTACGTCAACCAATTTTTAAAACTCAAACAAGAAGCCGGCGGCTATCCCTCGTGGTGTCAGACTCCGGAAGACCAAGTCCAATTCAAAGAACAGTACCGTACCGTCGAAGGGATCACTTTGGAAGACGTAGAAAAAAACGAAAGAAGAAGATCGTTTGCCAAAGTCATGCTCAATTGCTTGTGGGGAAAAATGGCACAACGTACAATCTTACCCAAGACGGAATACTTGACAGATCCCAGTGCCTACTTTAAACTGGTGCACAACAAAAGTAAACTAGTCAAACACGTAGAAAAAAAAATCGTCCGTGAAGATTTGATCTTAGTCAATTTCGAAGAAGAATGCAAGTTTGTAAAGCCCGACGATTTTAGCAACGTAGTCATTGCATCCTACGTGACAGCCCATGCTCGCTTGAAATTGTACGACGAAGCTTTAGAAGTCTTGGGAGATCGTGTCCTGTACTTTGACACCGACAGTTGTATGTACATCCATCGCCCCGGTTGCCCACATCCTACCATCCAAGGAGATCGTTTAGGAGCCTGGACGGACGAGCACCCTCAAGACACCATTCTGAGTTTTGCTTGCGGCGGTCCTAAAAATTACGGGTACCGATACCGAGACCCACAAGGACAATTTCACACCCAATGCAAAGTCAAAGGATTTACCCTAAACTATCGAACCAGCCGAGTGGTCAATTTTGAGGTTTTGAAAAATGCTTTGCTGTCTGGACAAGTGGAAGACTTTCGAGTGCAAACGTTAGAACCTCACAAGATCGTACGGTTACCTAATCACCAAATCGTCAGTCGCCCTTTACAAAAAGTTTACCAAATTGTGTACCAGAAACGAGTGAGACTTCCAGACCACACCACTTTGCCTTACGGACACGCCGATCTGCAGTATAAAAAAGGGACCACTTCCAAACCTAACCATTCATTATGACTTCCAACGTTGACCGAGCAAGAAGAAAAAAGATGAATACTCATGCCACCAACCCACCGAGTGAGAAATCTAGTGTGAACTCCAAGTGCTATCACGTCCTGGTGTGCGATGCGGTGCCATGCGACGAGACGGATTCCGTACGCTTTGACATTACCGTCCCTCTAGCGATGCAGGACGTTCTTTCTTCTTTATTGGGAATACTAAACGTATCCCTACCTGTGAATGTCATCCCTACATGGGTAACGAATTTACGATATCTGTGGCTTTGGCTGGTTATTACAAGTTTCAAAAGCGACTCCAGACGTTCCAAGAGAGGTGGCCTAAATATCTGCAAGGACCTACCCCCAATGCTTTAGCCAGATCTGGATTTATCGACATGGGAGGAGATATAGTTCAATGTTTCAGTTGCGGTGTGAGACTTTACAAATGGGAGCATAAAGACTCGGCTTACTTGGAACATGCCATATGGTCTCCGCACTGTCAGTACTTACCTTTGGTTGGTGAAGAGTACGTTGCGTACGATGAGCCGGATGCCATTTCCAAGAAGTAACATGTCGGATGATACTTTACAAGAGTACATTCGTGTTTTACCTTGGGAGCTGCAAGAACGCATTTACCAAGAGTTGGTTATGATACAAGTGAAACGTAAAGAACCATTGCATCCTTTAGGACATAGACGTTTTAATCATTGGTATCTGAATGCTATACGAAGTTTAATTGCTTTGAAACTGTTCAAATGGTCAGACATTGATCGAATAAGAAATTGGGCTTGTAAGAGATTGGATAAAACGACTTCCACCTTCAATGTGGGAGTGATACACAAAATTCTATGAAACGTATAAAATGTCTTGGGTCTTTTGTCTTCTTCTCAAAATTCTTCCTACCTCAGTCATGGCTACATCTTCTTCTTCCTCTACCTCTTCTTCTGTAGTAAAAGTGATTGACGAAAAGTTAGATCGTCCCAGTTGAAAAGCTTTGTATCTGCGCCATCCTTTTAACATGTTGATTGCTGGACCGAGTGGTTCAGGCAAAACCGAATTTGTCAAACGTTTGATCGAACACAAATCTCATCTGTTCGATCGTCCACCTCAACGTATCGTGTGGTGTTACAAAGAGTGGCAATCGTCTTACACGTTACTTCGTGAAAGTCAAGGAGAGACCATTTCGTTTGTGGAAGGCATCCCTCGCGAAGACGATGGGATCGTGTCTGACGTGAGTCAAACACATCTGGTCATCTTCGACGACATGCTAGGAGAAGACGAAGAAGAAATTAAACTTTGGTTTACACGAAAAGGACATCATCGGAATGCCAGCATCATTTACATTACTCAAAATTTATTTCAACAAAGTAAAGCCCATCGAACCATCAGTCTCAACGCTCATTACGTGGTGTTGTTTAAAAGCCCCAGAGACAAATCTCAAGTGCAAGTGTTAGCCAAACAGTTAGGCACTCCTTGGCTGAATTATGCGTACGACGATGCCACTCAAACACCTCATGCGTATTTACTCATCGACTTAAAACCGACCACTCCCGACTATTTGAGATTTCGTACCCAATTGTTTCACCATTGGTGCCAAGAAGGAGGCCCCGTCATTTACACGTCCCCTTCGGCCACTCTCTGAAAGGAAAAAAAAAACTATAAAAACATCCACTACGTCATTTCTTTCTCACAGTCTTTGAGATGACTTCCTTTCAAGCTCATCCTTCTGCCAAATTGATTCGTGCCTTGTATGGCATCAGTCGCGAAACAAAATGCATAAGTCCGTGCCCGTTTGTTAGAAGCTAGTCTCAAAGAAGTGTTACGATGGTTTACTTTGACGGCAAGTCAATTACTGCAAGGTATCATTCACATCCCTCATCAAATTCAACGTTTTTTTTCAAAAACATAAAGTGGCGTTGTCACAACTGGCCGATCCTAGAATCGATCCACGGACTAAAAAATAAATCATTTTAACTCCTGGCGGTAGCGGTTCTTTAGGAGGGGTCATGATTCGTTCCCTTTTGAAATGGGATCCTAATGCCCAATCCAAAAAACCAAAAACCAAAAAAAAAAAAAAAGCCCCAAGAAGAAAAGCCCTCAAAAGAAAGCCCGCAAGAAAAAGAAAAGTCCTACCAAGAAAACACCCACCACTGCAACCCGCAAGAGAGGTACTGCTGCGAGGACGCAAACGTACACCCGCAAGCTACGACAGACAGCAGTGACGAGGTCTCCTTCTCTTCCGTCCACTTCTTCTTCACCTCCCTTCGTCATGATGCCTGCCAAACCGGACTTAAGACAAGTGTTTCCTAATTTGATGCAAAAATGGAAACCCATTTAGAAAGTCACCACTTCGGGACCCTCGACTTCCGCTGATCTGGCAACGGCAGCGGCCGCTAAAAAAGTACCCTCCCCTAAAACTAAAGTCCAAGAGAGAACCGGCATGTTACAAAGTTTAGTGGATTGATCCAAAGAAGAATTGAGACGATTTAGTCCGTTGAAAACACCTCAACGTCGAGTGATGTCTGTCATGAAGATGGTACGTCGTGCAGACAATCAGTGGAGACGTGTTCCAGTATAAAATAGAAGTGTGACCTGCCAGAGACTTCAGACTTACTCCTGACCTGTAAGATAGCTCCCAAACGTGCACACCACCAATCTCAACGAGATGTCACAGTTACAACAAGAATTACAAGCGCTGATGGATCGAAGCGATTTGTCAGAAACAGAAAAATCGCAACGGTACGGTCAACTCTTACAACGTCTGCAACTCTTTCACCAAAAAGCTGTAGACGAAACAGCTCCACCCACTCTGAGAGATTGTAAGGCCCTGATGAAAAGCGAACCTAAAGTCACCACCACTAAAACAGACACCGCCACGGGAATGACAGAAGAAGAAGACGAGCCTCGAGAAGTGTTTCAAACTCCGTCTGCTGGTATCTCTAGTAAGATTGCCGCGGCCTTGTTGACACCCTCACCTACCCCTCATCGAGAAAAAATGAAAGATTGGGTTCATAAGAGGATGTCCACTGCTTCTTCAGCAGAAGAAAAAAAGAAAGAAAGCAAGACTGAAGTGAAAAAAGACACCAAGAAGAAACCTACAATCACCCCTTCTTCACAACCCACTCCTGTGGCTCGTCGAACGCATCAAGCCACTTCGTCCAAAAATCACGACACCCAAAGTAGTAGCATCGAACAGTGGGTGACTTATTGAGAAGTCCAATCATAGAGAAACTTTTAGCCACCATTTACTACAATCCTGGCCATGCTGCTGGTTACGGAGGAGTTAAAAAATTGTATCGGGCTGCTAAAAGTAAATTGAAAAGTGTACGTTTGCCAGAAGTACGACGATGGTTACAAGAACAATCGACGTACACGTTACACAAACCCATTCGACGAAAATTTTCTAGAAGTCCAACCCAAGTGGAGGGCATCGATCATCAATGGCAAGCCGACGTCTCTCATTTGGCAGCCTACAATCGTGGTCACAAATATTGGTTTGTGTCATCGACGTGTTTTACAAATTTGCTTGGGTCGTGCCTTTGACTTCTAAAAGCAGTACCGAATTGGTTCGTGCCTTAAAACTGGTCTTGAAACAAAGTTGTCGTCACCTTTTACGATGGCAAACCGACAAAGGCACCAAATTTCTAAACCAAGCTGTTCAAAAAGAATTGAAACAAAGGCACATTCATTTTTTTTACCACCGAAAATCCTGAAACCAAAGCGAGTGTCGTGGAACGTTTTCAAAGAACTTTGAAAGAACGCATGTGGAAATATTTTACACATCAACACACTCTCAAGTACATCGATGTGTTACCACGTTTGGTCAAAGCGTACAATCAATCGTACCATCGAAGCATCGGATGTGCCCCCGAAGAGGTCAGCCCTGAATACGAAGTGACAGTGTTTGATCGATTGTTGGTACACCCCAAAGGAGACCCCAGAAGAAGAAAGCCCTGGGGTTAAAGTCGGGAGATTGGGTTCGCATCGGAAAAACCAAACGCACTTTTGACAAAGGTTATTTACCCAACTGGACCACCGAATTGTTTCGTGTCACTACATCCGTGCGTGGACGTGATCCTTCCGTCTATAAATTGGAAGACATGCACGGAGAAGTGCTCAAAGGAACATTTTACTTGTCTGAGTTACAACGAGTGACCAAAAAAGAAGACGACTTGTACGACATCGAAAGCATTCTCGAACGAAGAACACGCAAAGTGGGCAAACGTCGAGTAGAAGAAGTCAAAGTACGTTGGAAAGGATATCCTCCTAGTTTTGATTCTTGGATTACCGCTTCCCAAGTCGTTGACTATAAAAAGAAGAAGTAACCCAACATGCCATTCAACACAACCACGACCTCGACTCCTTCGCAGAGTTCTTCTCTTCAAGAATTACAAAAACAACCGCTCTGGGTGTGGTGCGGAGAACGTGTGCCTAAAAATCAAATCGTCTTTTTCTGCCAAATCTTTGTAGTGTATTGTGTCATCGGAGCAGCCATTGCCAATTTGAGTTTGCAACAAGGGGACAAACAATTGTGGACCATTTTACTCAGCAGTTGCATCGGTTATCTTTTTCCCAGTCCCTCTTTTAAATTTACGACGGACAGTCACAACAACATCAGCCAGCACAACGGTACGACCAACGCCAGTCAACCTTCTTCCAGTCACCATAATATCAGTCCTCTTTTGGAACCGTTTGAACATCATTCTCCTTTGAACTCGAGTGACTCCTCGGACGCCAAAACTTTGGAACTACTATGAATAACCAATTTTATTTAACTTTACCGAGTGACAGTTCCATGGATGTGTTTCTCAACAACACCTTATGTTGTTTTACGACCAAATTACCTCAGGCCATCCAATTGGATCACGAAGCTCATTGGGAAGTAGATTTGGTAGAAATCATTCATCCTACACAAATCCAAAACATCGACAAAGGTCAAATCACTTTCAATGGATATTCTGAACAAGGAAGTGCATGATGATTTGCAGAAAACTAATCCTAACTTTGAGGATTCCAAAAAGATACTAGATAAGGGTCCTATCTTGTCGAGCTATACCATGAGCATTAATGAAGGGTATTATTTTAGTGCACAACATTTGGTGGACACGATTGCAGCCATCTTCGAGGCTCAATTTGCCCAAGTCTTAAAGAAACCCAATGAATCGGTACAGATCAGTTACCATCCTGTGGCACGCCGTCTCGTCTTGCAATTTTCGGAAGACGACACCATATTGGGCATCGCTTTTTCTCCTGGGTTGTATGGTATTTTGGGTGGAAATAAATGGCTTAAAAATAAAAAAGTCAAAGGCAACTTAGATTTCGCATTGGCTTTTCGCTACCCCATCGAATTGAACGAAGGTTTGAATTTAATGTTTGTGTACTCCGATGTGGTGGAGTACAACGTGGCGGGAAACACAGCCGCTCCGTTACTGAGAGTCATTCCTTTCAAAGCGGATTCTTCTGTCGCCGCGTACGAAGAAGGTGGAAACACGTATCACGTTCACCGTGAATTTGTACATCCTCATTATCTTCCAGTCAGTAAATCGTATTTTGACAGTGTCAACATTGGTATAAAAGGAGATCTGGGACAAAGTGTGCCATTCATTAACAAAGGAAAAGTCACGGTGAAACTACATTTTCGAAAAAGGTTCTCCAGCGAATTGTAACATCAAAAAATGTATCCGGTGTACCGAGGAGTGGCTTGACAACGAGGACACGGTTTAGGAGATATGTTAAAATCGGCATTTCGGACTGTAGCCCCCATTTTGAAACCTATGGTGACTCGAGGATTGCATGCCTTAAAAGATGCTGCTTTGACGCAAGAAAAAGAATTTCTGCAAAACGTCCTCATCGACAAACAAAATCCAAAAGAAGCCTTTATGAGAGCAGGAAAAAATGTGTTGATGAACACTGGAAAAGATATTTTAGGTCTCCGAGAGAGTCCTATAAATTCACTTCACGCTTCTGGCCCTTTCATGACTTCTTCCTCCACTCCAAAGCAAGGACAAGGTAGAAAGAGACGACGTCGACCTCCCTTCAGAGTTCATAAAACACACGGTGGTGGTCAAAAAAAAAAAAAAACAATAAGAAAAGAAGAACGGTCAGAGAATTAGACGTGTTTGATTACTAAGCCATTGAAAATGATGCACCGAGATTCTTGCGAATGTACCAAGTCAGAACTGGATATGTTTACCATGCCCCCTACCATGACGACGATGCAAGAATCCCAATGGGTGGAATTTCATCCTGTATCGTCTTTGACGGATTCAGCTCCTATCGAATTTGAAATCAAAGGACAAACCGAAGATTACATCGATCTGAATAACAGCTACTTGTACCTGAAACTCAAAGTGATCAAAACGGCGGACAGTAGCCTTCCTGGGGCCGATGCCCGAGTCACTCCCGTCAATAATTTCATGCATTCCTTGTTCAGCGAAGTAGATTTGTACTTGAATAACAAACTGGTCAGCAGCAGTATGGATACTTACCCTTACCGTGCTTACTTGGAAAATCTCTTGACGTACGGAAAAGAAGCCAGGAACACTCATCTGGATGCTTCATTGGTATGGAAACCTGACACCTCGGGAACGGGAAAGTTTGACGACACAGATGTGACTGCAGATGACAATCCTCACAATGTGGGATTTAACGATCGTCGAAAGAAAATCAGACGCAGTTTAGAACTGATGGATCGTTTGCATTTGGACATGTGGTTGCAAGACAAGCATTTCTTGAACGGAGTGGATGTACGCCAGAGACTGAATCGCAGTAGTACCGTCTTCCATTTGATGGCCAATGCCAACGAGTGGAAAACCATTATCGAAGAAGCCAGACTTTACGTGCGACGTGTGGAAGTCTTACCGAAAGTAGCCAACGACATCAGTCAAATGTTGAGCAGAACCACCGCCAAGTATCCTGTGCGACGCGTGGAAGTGAAAACATTTACCATTGCCAGTGGACTCCGGTCCAAATATCGAAGATCACGTTTTTCAAGGACAGCTTCTCAAACGTTTGCTGATTGGCATCGTCAGTAATGCGGCCCTCAACGGAGCCCACGATAAGAATCCGTTCGAGTTTAAACACTACAACGTCTCCAAGATAGAAGTCAGTCGAGATGGCAAAACGTTGTGTACCAGACCTTTTGAACCTAACTTTGGCAACGCCCAGAAAAATTACTTGCGATCTTACTTGAGCCTGTTTGAAGCCACAGGACAGTTAGGCACCAACAACAACCACGGCATTTCGTACGAGGATTATGTAGGAGGGTATGCGTTGTGGGGATTTGATTTCACTCCTTACCAAGGCAGCGACGAAGGACATTTCCACCCTATAAAATCAGGCCAACTTCGTTTGGAACTTCAGTTTGCAAAAGCTCTAACCGAGACAGTGAACGTGGTCTTGTATGCAGAATTTGATAATACTCTAGAAATCAACAGTTTGAGAGAAGTGATTCTAGACTATTAGAAGAAAAAAAGATGCAACACGAAGAACCTATAGAGATAGAAGATGAGGGATGTTGTGAACCACAGCAGTCTCAAACCACCAGTGATGACGAGGTGATTCGTTCAGAACCCCTAAAGAAAGAAGAAAAGAAAAATACTGTTCCCGAGTTTGCTGGATTTCGATGGCCTGAACAAGAACAACATTTAGTCTCCTCTTTTGCTAAGGAATTGGGTGGCAAAATTATAACCCTGACCAGAGAACATTGTCATGGATGTCAAATCGATCATCCCAGTCAGAAACAACACGACAAATGTTTGATGATGACTACAGAAGAAAAATTGGACGAATATTTGGAGGAGGCCTGGTCTCAGATCTCAGAAGAAAAGGTGTTGAGAAAATGGTATAAAGACTTGCATGATATTTCCTCACCTCCACTCACACCTCTGGAGATCCGACGCATCGAAGCTCACTTGCAAAAGAGTATAGAGACTGTTCGTGATTCATCGCCTTACTTGAGAGACCAATTCAAGCATAAAGTCAAGTGTGAATTGATGACTTATCGTTACCTGTGAAGAAAAAAATGGATACCTGGGAACTTCTTTACCTGTTGACTCGCAGTTCCTACACTTCTTCTTGGAATCCTGTGGTGTGTGCTAAAGATGAACTACCCCATCGCAAACCTAAATACGTTCATGCCTATGTCATCAATACCGACGACAGTCATCGACCAGGAACCCATTGGCTAGCAGTGTACTTTCCCAACGATCATTGTGTGGAATATTTTGATTCTTATGGATTACCTCCTTTGGAAGACGACATCATTGACTTTATGAGAAGAAATACCATCTCTACTCGATTCAATAATGCCCGATTACAAGGATCGGATTCTATGGTGTGTGGACAATATTGTGTACATTTTCTTCGTCAACGAGGTCTCGGATATTCCTTAGAACATTTAGTGACTTGTTTTGATAGAGAGTATGCTCGAAACGATGCTAAAGTAGAACGATGGCTTTGTGAACATTATGGTTATCTCTTGTCTTTAGCTCAGAAACGTAGTGTGCATCGAGAGCCTAATGAGTGGAAGTTCAGTTTGCCTTCCCAACGTTGTCAACCCTGTAAATACGTTCCTGTTTAATCTTGTTCGTTGTTTGCATTTTTATATTTAGAGAAGCTTCTTGTTCATTAAAAAATGTTGATATTTGAAAAAAATGGTGTTGTGTGGTTTATTGAATTTGAAAAAAATGAAAAATGTATAGACTCTATCTCTCTTTCTATCGACTCTGTCCCTTCACTATCGATCTGAACCATGTTTTCCATCGCGTCCGCGCTTCCAACATATAAAGCGGTGCGTTGGCCAGTGTAGTCACTCTCGTTGACTCGTCAAGATCTCAACAACATGACCGCTAAAATTAGCAAGTTGAAAGAAGCGATGGTGAACATGCAGAGGGTGAAGCATGATTTGCTTCAGAACAACCCGGAGAGAAAGACGATGATCTTCCTACAAACGGCTCAAGATCTGGTGGAAGAAGTCCCGAGAGAAGAAATCATCAGGGACAGAACAGAATGGGAGGAGAGACAGAGACTGCAGCAGCAACAGCAGCTACAACAACAACTCTTGCAGCAGATGAAACTACCAGACGGAGAAGTCACCTGTAAGATGGACTGTAATGAGTTTGCCTTCTCTTTTACCAGAAAGAGAGCTTGTCCTACAACCACGAGACCCGTGGCAAAACGCGGCCGCCCTGCTGCGGCTGCTACTGCTGCTGCTACTAGAAGTTAAAGACAACTTCTTAACCCAACGGCCCTTTTCAGGGCCACCCAGATCTCTAGAAAAGATAACCACTCTTACATTGTCATATATGTTTGTATGTTTGTGTGTTTGTATTTACAGACTTCAAAAAATTCCCTTCCCAAAAAATGTTTGTATAGAGTGTGTTTGTGGTGCGTGTTGAATAAAAAATTTTAAAATAAAGGGGTTGTGCGGTGTGTGTTTGATTAAAAAATAAAAAAATGGGTTGTGTGGTGTGTGTTTTATAAAAAATTAAAACAAAATTAACAAAGGGGTTGTGTGGTGTGTGTTTGATTAAAAAATAAAAAAATGGGTTGTGTGGTGTGTGTTTGATAAAAAATAAAAAAAATTAACAATGGGGTTGTGTGGTGTGTGTTTGATTAAATATAAAAAATAAAAAAAATTTGTATGTAGGGTGTGTGTTTGATAAATTGTTTTAAAAAAGGTGTTTCTTTTAGGTACGCGTACTGGGTCTGTTTTTTTTTTTTGGGGGGGGGGGGGGTAAGGGGTGATGGAGCGCAGAATCCGCGAAGCATAGAATGACGTCAGACGCGGTTAGTGTGAGTAATGTTTTTTTTAGGTGTAAGGGATGTTTTCCTTTACGTCCGCGCTTCTAGCATATAAAGTGACGCCTTCCCCGATCGAGCTACCCCGTTCACTTGTCAAAAGTGAACAAAACAGAAATTATACGCCAGATTAGAGTGCATCTAGAGGTGGCCTGGCACCTCATCCAAGAAGTGGAGAAGAGGGAGGAGGAGGAGAGGGAGAAGAAGGAGCCGATCAGGCCGCATCAGATGATGACGGAGGATTGGGAGTGTGAAGCGAACCATCCTCCGTTTACCCTTCACAGCTCCAACAAACGCTGCATGAGTGCAGCAACATGGAGTAGGAGCTGTACCGCTTGTCGAGCCAAACCAGGGAGGTGCCCACACCTCTAGACACTCTTAAATCCCAACGGCCCTTTTCAGGGCCATCCATTAATCAAGAAAAAGATTAATTTTCACGATTGCCATATGTATTTGTATGTGTTTGTGTGTTTATCTTTACCCACTTCAAACAAATTCCCATTTTCACCATGTATGTGTTGGTATACAGTGTGTTTGTGGTGTGTGTTGGATAAAAAAAAATGGATTGTGTGGTGTGTGTTTGATTAAAAAAAAAATTAATAATTTCTTTTAGGCTAGCGTAATGGGTCTGTGTTTTTTAAAGGTGTGATTAGATTTTGTATGTATGTATGTTTTTGGAAAAAAGGGATGTTTTCCTTCACGTCCGTGCTTCCAGCATATAAAGCGGCGCCTTCCGTCGCACCATTCACACTTCACTCAACAAGAAGCATGAATACCACAGAATTATTGCAGGAAGCCTGGGATGTGATGGTGGGTGTAGAGTCGTTGCTAGAAAGAATGGAGTGTTGGTGGAGATACCCTGCCACCAAGCCATACGTCACCAGCCAAATAGCAGCTCTCACCTGAGCGAGGAGGCTGGTGAACGATGTCTTGGTGGAGGAATCCCAAAAAACTTCCTTAACCCCTTGTCGTGTGGGTTTCATCAAGACGGCCCCAGACTTACTGGATGGGGTGGAATATTTTCTTCACCAAGTCCAGGAAGATTGGTGGATCTATCCACCCCCCAGTAGTGTCAGGCTCGAAGAGGTGAACCTTCACATCGCCAAGTTATTATTAAAAAAGTTTTGGAGAAGGAAGTGGCCCACATTAAGACCTTGTGGGCTCTAGAAAGAACTAAGAAGGAGCAGGCCAAAAAAGAGAAGGAATTCCAACGCCTGCATTTGAACTGGATGAAAATCCAGGACAAGTTCAGGCGAATGGGGGACATCCCGACTGGCTGCCTGATTCTTCACCACCACTCCAGAAGAAAAAAAGACCAACACCCTCCTAGGCTTCCTAACCCAATCTTGGAGAAAGTAAAAACACTCCAACGGCCCTTTTCAGGCCACCCATTTATCAAGAAAAGATTAATTTTAATTAGTATTGCCATGTGTGTGTGTGTGTGTGTGTGTGTGTGTCCCTCTTCCAATACTTCTGACCCCCACTGCCCCAGACTGCCCCCAACTGCCTCCAAGTGTCCCGCTGCCCCCAAGTGCCTCAATGTTAATTTCCCGTTACTGCCCCCAAGTAGCAACCACTGCCCCCAGTACCCACCCTATACTACTAGTCTATGTACAGTGTCATATTTGAGGATAATATTCAGTGTGCATATCCAAATGTCGAGGTCGTGTTGCGCTTGTTTTTGACACTTATGGTCACTAACTGCTCTGGTGAAAGATCGTTTTTTCAACCCTGAAACTGATTAAAAATGATATGCGTTCAACCATGACCCAAGATCGGCTGACTGATCTAACTATGTTGTGCAGTAATCGCGAAGTTCTTCGACAGCTGACCTTTGATGACATAGTGGAAACCTTTATTGCAGTCAAAGACAGGAAGAAATGTTTTTAATCATCGTGACAATATGGTAGGCTAAACTTTGTATTCTTCTGGATAATAAATACTTAAAACTGGAGGAGACTCAATTCATTTAGTTTATTTATGTTGCAGTTGCTCACAATGTTTACGAATTAAATAGCACACGACATGAGTCGTTACATAAATACCAAATAGGCCTACAGGCTACAGTTAATAATCTCATCGGCTTCGTCATCACCTATAACGATCCGCCGATATCTATGGACAAGGCATAGATAGCTATGGGCCCCTATGTTGGCTGTACCCAGGGCCCCCAAAGGCCTTAATCCGGCCCTGCCTCCAACTCGCATTCTGGGCAGTAGAGATCTCTCACATGATTATGAGCAAACAACTTTGAAATATATTACTTCCGGGTCAGTCTTTCGCGGTAAAAAGAAAGCATTAGTGCACTATGGGAGGTAACTCAATTATATTATTCCATTCAATTCAATACTAAAGAAATGGTAAATAAAATAGAAAGAAGGTAAACGCTTGTGTTGCAGATAACTGCTTGTCGGAGATTTAAGATTTAACAGAAGATATATGCGTTTATTTTATCGATATATGTGGCAGGAGAGCAGAAAAAGACGACGTGCTTAGTGGGCAGGATTCCATCTGCCCACTAACTTTTCATCTGCCCACGAGACCAGTCGGAGGACAACATAACTGCCTACAACTCAACTTTAGTATATATATATATATATATATATATATATATATATATATAGATATATATATATATATATATATATATATATATATATATATATATATATATATATATATGACACCTTCATGATAAGTGGACTGTAGAAACTTATAGTAAAGAGGAAGCTGAAAATTGGAGGGAATATGGGAAATGATAGAGACAAATAGAACAAAATGTAAAAATTTGATGGTAATAGAAAGGAGGACAAAAAAAGAAACAAATAATGTATAGTGGAGAAAAAAGTGGTGAAATGAGCATAGCTAAAGGAAATATCACGAGAGATATCAGAGATATCAGAGAAAATAGTCTGACAGAAAAGAAGAAAGAAAATGTATTTAAAAAAAAAAAGGTGAGCACCAAAAAGTATGTGGAGGACAATAGCATTTTGTCAATGGTTGTGCACTTCCATATGGAAGAAAGAAACAATAAGGTGGGCCGGTCAATCGAACATACACAACTTTAGATCGAAAGAGAGATTTTTTTTAAAAAAATGCGCAATAACAATCTATGAAGTTTGAAATGCGAAAATACGTTACACCAAGTGGTGCAATTCTGTAATGCACAAAAGTCATAGCTACTCAATAGATAGATCTTTCAACATAATAGGTACATATAAATAAGCGCGTCTATATAAATATTCAGGTATAGATTTTGCAAGCCAAACTTAAAATTAGGTACAAGAATAGACTTCTCAACGTTATATGTTCAACCAGGTGTCGGCAACTTATGGCACGCATGCCAACAGTGGCATGCCAGACTCTTTGGGAAGTGCCAAGTCTTTGAAATATGACTTGCCTCATGGCACGCATCACTCTACACAGCACTATACAATTGAGCAGACTTGGCACATAAATTCTATAAGGTTGCCGATACCGGTTTTAAACCTTCTTCTTTGTCAAATATTTCTTAAACATTTATTTCTTCATTGTCTAAAGAATGCTCATAGTTCATTGAACGTAGAATCAATCGTCTATATTTGTATGACGTTGAACTGAATTAGCACAATCTTAAAACCAACAGTCTGAGATCAGGATTCGGCAGATACTTATGCATGCCAATGCATATTGGAGGAAAATTATTCAAATGTGAAGTTTGTAAACAAACAAACAAACAAACAAAAAATTGGAAAAAAAAGCGTTCATGCGTAGGTCTAGAACCAACTTTTAAATGTGAATACGCTCTGAAGAAAAGCCAAGCAAAACTCTACTTTGTTATAAAATGTTGGAAAATAATGTTTTTTTGATGACAATCATACTTGTGACAAAACCATTGTAATGTAAAGTTTTGCGATAAAATGTTGCATCACTGTAGATACGCATGTATACACGAGGACAGATACTGGAGTAAAAACATATAAGTGTGAAGATTGTGATGAAATCTTTCGTCTGAGTTGTCAGCCATATGTACACAGAAAGAACAATGCTTGAGAGGAACCATTCAAATGTGAAGTATGTGATGACGGGTTGGGGTTTAGTCTGAGTGGAAATATGAATAAGCACATGCTGAAAAAAAACAAAAAACATTAAAGTGTGAAGTATGTGATTGAAGGTTTAGTTACAGAGTAAGTCCGAAGAGGCACATGACGAGGATACATATTTGAAAAGAGACATTTAAGTGTTAAGTATGTGATAAAATGTTTAGTCAGAATCAGGGACGTTTCGCCCCATGGACGTTTCGGCCCAACACATTTCGCCCCACTTCAATGGTCATTTCGCCCCACTTCAATGGTCATTTCGCCCCACTTCAATGGTCATTTCGCCCTACTTCAAAAGACATTTCGCCCCACTTCAATGGACATTTCGCCCCACTTTTAAAAAAAAGAATGGACATTTCGCCTCACTTGAATGGTCGTTTCGGACCATGATTTCGTTTAATAAATAATTATGTTCGTTTAAAACGGTGTTCTTTTGAAATTATAATTATGTTTGAAACAAGTCTTTTCTCCATGTATCGTGATGAAGAGTATAGAAAATAAGAGATAGTAAGACAAGTTATCCTCATATCAGAATAAGACAGTAATAATGATAATAATACTAAGAAGATGAAGAAGAATAGGCTTATACTTAGACTATTTGACGGACCCATTTCAATTTGTTAGATTTACATTCAGCCTGTCATTATATCTGACAATATTTTCCCCTTTTTCTTCGTTTATGTACTAAGACTGATCAGAAAATGAATCTATCGTTTACAGTGATCATTATTTTCTATACTGCGATATTTTTATTTTCGCAGCTACGAAAACTGATTAAAGTCCTTTTTTGGTGATGGTCATTTGCAAAAAAAGGAGTTCAATGTTTTCTTCTTTGTTTGATTGACAATTCTGACATTATTATTTAAAATAAGTCCAGAAGAGTTCAAAGGCATAATCTTTTATTCAAGAAAGAAACAAATGGCATGTACTTGGTGTGTAATAGAAAAAGATGAGGTCTCAGTCCAGCTTTAATGTTGATCGGTTGGGAATGATAGTCAAGAAATGTAGAAATGTACACTGAATGTGGGGCGAAATGTCTTGGGCCGAAACGTCCATTGAAGTGGAGCGAAATGTCTTAGGCCGAAACGTCCATGGGGGCGAAACGTCCAGGTACGTCCATGAAGTGGGGCGAAATGTCTTGGGCCGAAACGTCCATGGGGCGAAACGTCTCGGTACCTTTAATCAGAGTGGATATCTAATAATGCACAGGACACACTGGAGTATGCAATGAAAGGTTTCGTCAGAGGACACATCTAACGGTTCACATAAGGATATATGCTGGAGCAAAACCATTTAAGTGTGAACTATGTCATTAAAGGTTTAGTAAAATGGAACTCTGAATAAGCACATGAGGATACAAACTGGAGAAAAACCATTTAAGTGTGAAGTATGCAATAGAAGGTTTCCTGATGGTGTACATCTGAACGAGCACATGAGGATAGATATTTGAGAAAAGGCTTTAAAGAAAAAGTAATTTTTTTTTATGCAAGGTTTAATCACAGTAGAGATTTTAAAGTTCACATGAGGAGAAAAACCATTTAAGTGTGAGGTATGTAATAAAATGTTTAGTGGGAGGAGTGGAAATCTTAATATGTACATGAGAATACATACTGGAGAAAAACCATTTAAGTGTGAAGTGTGTAGTAAAATGTTTAGTAGGAGTGGGACATCTAACAATGCACAGGAGGATACATACTGTAGAAAAACCACTTAAGAGTGAAGTATGTAATAAAATGTTAAGTCAAAGTGGAGATCTAACGATGCACATGAGGAGGACACATACTGGAGAAAAACCATTTAAGTGTGAAGTATGTCATAAAATGTTTAGTTAGCGTGGAACTCTAACAAAGCACATGAGGATACATACTGGAGAAAAACCATTTAAGTGTGAAGTATGTAATAATATGTTTAGAGGGAGTGGACATCTAATGATGCATATGAGGATACATACTGGAGAAAAACCATTTAAGTGTGAAGTATGTAATAAAATGTTTAGTGCCAGTGGAACTCTGAATAAGCACATGTGGACACATACTGGAGAAAAACCATTTAAATGTGAAGTTTGTAATAAAATGTTTAGTGAGAGTGGAACTCTAACGGTGCACATGAGGATACATACAGGAGAAAAACCATTTAAGTGTGAAATATGTAATGAAAGATTTACTATCAGTAGAGCTCTGAATACACACATGAGGATACATAACGGAGAAAAACCATTTAAGTGTGAGGTATGTAATAAAATGTTTAGTGGAACTGGACATCTAGCGATACACATGAGGATATATACTGGAGAAAAACCATTTAAGTGTGAAGCATGTAATAAAATGTTTAGTCGCAGTGAAACTCTGAGAAAGCACATGAGGATACATACTGGAGAAAAACCATTTAAGTGTGAAGTATGTAGTAAAATGTTTAGTGAGCGTGGAACTCTAACAAAGCACATGATGATACATACAGGAGAAAAACCATTTAAGTGTGAAGTATGCAATAAAATGTTTAGTGAGCGTGGAACTCTAACAAAGCACATGAGGATATATACAGGAGAAAAACCATTTGAATGTGAAGTATGCGATGAAAGGTTTAGTGTGAGTTGAAATCTGAATAAGCACATGACATACAGGAGAAAAACCATTTAAATGTGAAGTATGTAATAAAATGTTCAGTCGCAGTGAAACTCTGAGTACACACATCAGGATACATAGTGGAGAAAAACCCTTTAAGTGTGAAGTGTATGCATGAAAGGTTTAGTCTCAGTAGAACTCTGAATAAGCACATGAGGATACATACTGGAGAAAACCATTTAAGTGTGAAGTCTGTAATGAAAGGTTTAGTCGCAGTTAAACTCTCAATACACACATGAGAATACATACAGGCGAAAATCCATTTAAGAGTGAAGTATGTAATAAAATGTTGAGTTGAAGTGAAGATCTAACAATCCACATGAGGACACATCCTGGAGAAAAACATTTAAGTGTGAAGTATGCAATAAAATTTTTATTCAGAGTGGAAATCTGAATAAACACACGAGGATACATATTGGAGAAAAAACATTTAAGTGTGAAGTATGTAATAAAATGTTTGGTGAGAGTGGGACTCCAGCAATGCACATCAGGATACCTTGTGGAGAAAAACCAGTTAAGTTTGAAGTATGTAATAAAATGTTTATTCAGAGTGGAAATCTGAATAAGCATATGAGGTTTCACACTGGAGAAAAAACATTTCAGTGTGAAGTATGTAATAAAATGTTTGTTGAGAGTGGAACTCTAACAATGCACATGAGGATACCTTGTGGAGAAAAACCATTTATGTGTGAAGTATGTAATGAAATGTTAAGTGTTATGTATGATGTTTATGTACCCAATTTTTGTCTATGATTATAAGTTGTATGGTTATTTGAAAATACATACTTAACTTTTGACCAGTTGTTTACATAGTATTTTCATAGGCATTTTTCAATTAACTTTTGTGACATATGTCAGGTAGGCCAGTATTTTTCCGATATGAATTACTCACATTGTGAAAATCAGTCTGTAAGGAATCAATTTTAGTTGTGTTGTTGAAATCAGATATAATTTGAGAGGAATTAATTATTTACAATATTCATTGGAAATATAAAAGTGCTCATTCGCTTTTGGATTAATACTTGATTTTGGGACTGATGTGAATTGAATCAAATACATTCTGGACAGTCAAGGTTATTTGAATTCATTCAGAACATTCTATTATTTTGGACTTGTGATTAGGATATTTAGGATTATTTGGAATTGAACTCTCAAATTGTAAGTGCCTTTTGGATTTCCACTTTAATTGTCTGGAAATAAGTTGCTTGTTGATTTTACTGACATTGTTGGTTTCACTTTCTTTCTGTTAAATATTTTTAAGACCTAGAGTTGTAACATTGGTGAGAGTCTAACTCTAACGATGCACATGAGGATACATACTGGAGGAAACCATTTAAGTATGTAGTATATATGTGATAAAATGTTTAGTGAGACTGGACATCTAACAATGAACATGAGGATACATACTGGAGAAAAAACATTTAAGTGTGAAGTATGTGATGAAGGGTTTAGTAACAGTAGAAGTCTAAGGAAACACAAGAGGATACATAAGTCGCATAGTGTGACACTTGAGGTCCAAAATGACATTTGAGGTACAAAAATTGCACTTGAGGTCCAAAAAATGACACTTGGGGTACAAGGGGAATTTAACAATAGACCATATGTTTAACATGAGTAATGTATGACACTATGGGTAGTGTGAAGGGGATGGTAATGTTAAAAATGAACAGGTGTTTAGCCCTTGTATCTATAAATATTTTACTAATATGACACTTGGGGTGGCAGTGGGGAGGGGGAGGAGGGGTATCATGCTGATTAATGCATCAAAGAAACACTCCTAGGGTAATCAGATTTTCATGCCTTCCAGTCCACTCCCATCCTACCTGGGCAGCTTAACAGCAAAAGAAAAATATGACACTTAGAAATAACCCACAAAAAAACAAATAAAGCAAAATAACACTGCCCAAAGTCTGCGACATAAAAAGGCCTAGAAAAACCAGCTAAAAATTAGTGTTATGTTTACAATACTTTATTCACACATTTTGGCAATAAATGTTGAATCCTGAGGGCTGCAAAATGTCATCTTGTAGCCTGTACCAGTCGGTCTTAGGGCAGTCTTCCTCTAGGTTATGCACAAAGACCATACTCGGATAGAATTTATTTAATTTCCTTTCATAGGGTTCTCCTTAGGATTTTGAAAGTTGCAGTCCAGGACTCCTTCCTTGAAAGAAGTTGGAATCCCATCCCTAAAAATTGGAGTCCCAGTAACAATAGATTTTTTCCCTTGCAAAAATGCAGAACATTCTGCATCTATTGTTGGGTCACCAATATAAATATGTCATCAGATTACCAAAACAAATGCTCATTCATTGTGAAATACAGTCAAATCTGTATACAGCAGCCACCCATGGGAAAAGATCAAAGTGGCCTTTGTAGACAGGTAACCTCTGAAGGCAGGTTTACCATTCAAACTTGGTGCATGACAAATACTTGTAGTATGCACTGAATAGCATTTGCATTATTATTATTAGTAGTAGTGTGCTATCAAGATACATGTATTTTTAGTTTAGCTATTTAGCAATAAGAAAAATAACAAAATAAAAAAAAAGTTCCACACAGGATTACTCTATTCTCACTTTAGTCCATCATGTACATTAAATCACGACTGACTCTTAAAAAAAATTTCTGATCTTTGTTTGCATTCCTGTACAACTGTTTACATGCACTCATATATACAACTCTCTCTCTCTCTCTCACACAGACACACACACACAGACACACACACATACACACTTTTTAATCTTATTATCAGTAGAAACGGTGCCTAAATAAAATTACTAATTGACGGCTTACCTGGGATTGTCAAACACAGGACTGACTTTTTGTTAGGCCAGTTGATATAATTAGGCATGAAAACATGTGTTCACACTTCAAACAATTGATGGATTAGGCACTTGCTCAATCAAACCTAGATCAAATGACAGTTGACGTTTGTAAGAGACCTTCGATGATTAGGGAATTAAAAGAAGCTTCCTGTGGGTATTGTTAAAGGCATATACACTGTAAGTGATATCACAAGTGTAGTGTACATGCGGTTTGTAGCATCCTGGAATAATTTCCAGAATCATTCATTACTCTCATTGTTTGGTATGATTGTACGTAATTTCTTAAGAACGAAAAACTAAGGCAACTGTGAACAGTGATAATTGTGATGATTTGTCATGTAACAGCTAGAAGGAATCAAGGAAGAAATTACTGTTTATTTTCTCTATTAAATTTATTTAATTAGCTTTATTCCTTTTCAAATCTGGGCCCTTACATAATAAATGTCTGTTATGATAGGGGTGGGGGTGGGGGAGCTTCAAAGCAAACACAGGTCTTTAAATTCAAGGTTTACTGTATGTATTTTTTTTACTTAAAGAATACAAACTTAAAGTTTATCTCTTCATGATTTAAACACCATTTGTGTAAAGCAATTTGTATTATTTAAGGGTTAATAAAAGGAACATTATTGATATATATATATATATATATATATATATATATATATATATATATATATATATATATATGTATTTCTGTGCCTTGAAATAGATGTACGTATTTGCAATTTGTGGTTCATACAATATAAAGTTAGACAATACGCCTAGATGGTGCATCAGCATAGTAATACTCCACTTCCGCATACAGATCAGGGGCAGGTAACACCTGCGCAAACGTTTCCAGGAGTCATACTTTTAAGGAAGTGTCTATTCGCAATGCAGCCGTGTAGGAACGTTTGGAAAGACCTTGTGCCCTTAATAGAAAGACTATCTACACGGCGACCTGTCAATACATTAGGGACGAGTCTACAATCTTCGAAATGATGTAAACTCAGCTAAACATAACATATACCCATCAATACCGTTTTAAGTTTGGTAGCCGATTTATCGGACTACAAAACACCATAAAAAGGAAGTTCCATGATGTCTTTTTCAAATGGCGCCCGTGTACTAAAATTTTCAAAAAGAAATATTCGCATGGATGCCGTTCGCTAACGATACTCGCACTGTGACCGGTGTCTATCTCACAGTTTGGATTATAATAATTATGATAGGGTTAGAGGCTATAGTATTCGCACACCCTCCCGGCAGCTTATACCCCCTACCGTTTTTAAAAACGAAAAGCGTCAAGGATATAACAATAATGCGCAAAGCTTACTTATTTCACTCATGGATTTATAATTTCTAACTCGATTGCCACCAAGCGGTCCCTAATATTGTCACCTGTTGAAAATTAACAGATTTGTAATAAAACATGAACAAAAAACTGTATTTTTGCGCGTTCCACCTATGCATTACAGAAACCAGCCAGAACTAGTCTACTGGGTACGGAACAGTTCCATCCGTAGTTGCAGCCGGTGCAGTGATGCGTGGCTGAGTCAAGGGATTAAGGTTATTAAGGTTAACATGTGTACACAGTAAGTTTGTTAATTGATTACCTTATTGCTGGAGAGTTTAGGCCAAATGCGGGATATTTTTTGAGGTATTATAAGTAATAAAGGGGTCAAGTGTGGTCCATGATGGTTTTTGAGTCTTTGATTAAAAATCGACCGTCCTTTGGCGGAGGTGAGATAAAAAGGAAAGACCGATCAAAAAATTATTTTGGCAAAAACATTTGAGTAAGTATTTGATTTTTTTTCTCTTGTTTAATTGCTATTGCGTTGCTAAAGATGTTTCAAGTTAAAGTTTCATGAATAATGATTGAGCTGTCCTTTGATCACGCTTACACTTGTGTAATGCAACACTGACGTTTTCACATGAAAATGATTTTTATGATTCACCGGCTGATACATGTACATGTATGTTGATAATTTCATCAGATGGTAAAACTGAATGATTTATCAATTTTGTCTTCATGATAACATGTATTTACACAATTGTATGTTAATTTTTTTTAATTTTGTTACATTACATACGAGGTCTGGCAGTAATCATACCAGTATAAATTGTTTACTACATGTATGTCCAACATCATCGACATCGGCAAATACATAAAACATTTCAAAAATAAACGAATTTGGATATAACGTTTTCTCTGTTATAATGTTCTAAAGTATATATATATATATATATATATATATATATATATATATATATATATATATATATATATATATATACATACATACATACATACATACATATGCGCATACACATATTATGTACATGTATGGCCTGGCTTGTTGCCTCCCCTTGATTAGACTTAATTACTATTGCTGTTCTACATTATTTGGTTGTATACTTCCGTCATATGTCCAAGTTAACAAAATTCATGACCCTTCCATTAAGATTATTTGAAAAATGAAGTCAAACACTTAAGTCATCCAAAGGCAATGAAGCATACAGTACAGGTCATTGGCCTAGTTTGTGAATGATGTCAAATCTGCAGATACACATCCCATCACTTTTCACGATTCTACTATAAAAAACGAACTCAAAACAAAACTGCCAAAGGTCATGAACATGAAATATAGGTGACTGATCTATTTTCAGAGAGATGATGTAGCACTCTTAGACATAATTCCTCAGAGTTTCTTGACTTTACCATGAACAGTGCCTGAATAAGGGCCTAAAACCTATCAGTTGATCAGTAACTGAAGAGTGCAATATAGGTGACATATCTTGATGATATGTACCTATATTGCAAGTTTTACCTAAATCAGATCAGAAATATATCCCCCAGATTGGTAACAAGCTCAGCCAATCAAGATCACCCCATTAATATGCATGGCCAGTTGTGCATAGATGTCACTGATTATTTACCTCATCTGCGATCTTGATGATATAAGCTTATCGTTCAAGATTGATCAAAATTGAATAAAAACTGTGATCTACAGAGTCATGTGAACTCAGCCAATGAGATACAAAGTCACCTACATAATATGAAAAATCACCTCATTAATATCTGTGGATTCCATCCATTATTGACCTTATCCAAGATCATGATAACATTAGCTCAGATTCAAAGTTTGATCTCACTGAATCACAAATGTGGCCTCCCAAGATGTGGTAAAAAGCAGTTTTCAGTGGACACATAGACGCAGTGCCATGCCATGAGCTCACTTTGTTTTATGAACAGTATAGCCAAAATCTTTTCACCCGGTTGCAATGGAAACAAATGACTGCTATGGAAGCCACCATAAACATAAGTTTGATCAAAATTGGCTGGTTAGTTTTGGAGATATTGAAAATGTCCAAATGTTTGTAGACAATAGACACAGGGCCATACCATAAGCTACGTTTTCTTTGGTTTGATAAGCTAAAATTAAGGTCTTTTCAGGGCACATTGTACAATAAACTAAAATGCTCGTATAGGCTCAGTAACATCAAAAGTTGGCAAATTCTTGGCAAATAGCAAAAGTTAAAACGAATACCTATCATACAGAAGAACAAGGATTTTCAAACTGGCAACTATGTCAGTCATACTGGAAAAAATATCAACATAAAATCGAGTGCACATAACTAAAACATAACATCAACTAGATACGTGTTCCACTGGCCACTAAAATATCCTTGAGATGGCAGTCAAAAATGAAAATTGCAGCAGTTGATATAAAGGAATTTTGTATATGGGCTGTAAGGCAAAACATGTCGAGTTCAAAAGTATAAACCGCCTGTAAAGATACAAGAAACCCTGCATAATGTCAAATGCATCTTTACTGTGCATGTAAAAATTATACCAAGGTCAAAGCAAATTCCGATGAAAACTGAAGAGAGCTGACTATAGAAAGTGGGATGGTAATATTGATTGCACGTGAAGGTGACCAACATTGACAAATGCAATTTTAAGTCAAACAGAGTAATTGATCTTTCTCTACCAGCCCATTGTACTCTTCCTACATGAATACACATTTCCTATATTTACAGTAAACTGCCAAAGAAACTTAAAATAAAAACATTTCAAACTTCTTGCATTCAAGTTTGTTAACTATGGCAAATCTTGTGGCAAAATGACAGTGGATGGACACTGGCACTGGCATTAGCAAAAACACAAGTTCAACATTGTGTACATATATTTAATATCAGAATCTATCATAACCAAATGTAAAAATGGCGACTTGTCTTGGCATTCTAGTGCACTGGCCTAGTGACCCTCAAATTATGAAGCAAAAACGAAAAAGAAAGAAAAAAGAAAACCAAACAGAATGATGAGACTCGAATTTTATTGCAGTAAATGCGTGAACATTCATTGGTCACTTTCCAGCGCACAAATCTTGTACGCCTGAAGAAAATTAGTATAAGGGGTGAATAGAGTTTCAAATTTTAAAATTCATAACGAATTCTCCTGAGAAATTTAGGTGTTCAATGTACATAAGAAGCTTATTATTGAAGTACTGGTGTGTCTTCTCTTTTAGAAAGTTATTAATTTGGCTAGACTTAATTCATAACTTCTAAATAATTTTTTCGGTCACCCAAGGGATAAAATGCAGTGAGTTAGGATGCTGATTCATTTGGTTGAGGGGTTTGCACACAAGCACCTCACCAAATTGCTAAAGGGTTAACCTAGTATGACATCAGCATGCCAGTGTAGCAGTCACTATGTGTTGATTGCTCTTGCACGCATGATAAAAACGACAAATTTCAAAGCTGATAAAGATACATGCACATTATGACCGTGTATAGAAACATTTTCAAAATAATTCAATAAAGAATATAGGAGTTGATTTGTCGATTGCACTGAGAGCACTGTAAAATTAGATGTTGAGCAAAACAGAAAAAAGCAAGTCTGATTTATCAAATAATCTGAGTAATTACATGCACATGTTCATTGCGCATGCAACACTTTAATCAAGTTCGATGATATTCTGATGAAAAAGAGCTAATTATACAATAATGGTAGAGGTATAAGGCAGGACTGAAGGACAGATGGACGACTTTCAGAGACAATTCAGTATGTCACCTTCCAAATCCTTACTTCGAACATATAAACTTGCTCAGGGCACAGTCTTTCGCAGGCCGGAGATTAAGCTGTGTGCGCTGGAACGAATCTGGAGCTCAATGGGCTTTCCTTTTCAGTTGGTTAACTAGCTTTTAAAGAACACCTCTTCAGGGATAGGCTCAGATTCCAAGTATGACTGTTTTAAATGTATCCACAGCACTGAAGAAGATAATGCCATACACTTGTTAAATTAAAAACTTTAACACTGCATTTTATATGGGGTGTGAATTAATATACCTAGGTACGGACAGACAGACATAAAGATGCACACCTGGACAACAAAGCGATTGCTATATCAAAGCTTCCACCAAAGCAGGCTTGACAACAACAGAATTTCCAGGATGTTCATGTAAGTTTTTGATTCAAAAACCAAAGGCAAGATAAAAAATACTGGTGAACTGAAAAACCTCAGCTGATTAACTTATGTCATTTATAAAAACTGTAACTTAAGTAGATTCATAATACAACAACAATTATAAAGAGAACGAGCGACCTAAATTGCCCCAAGTTTTTCACCTGAGGAAACGGATTCCTGTACATTCAAAGGACATTCTCATGATTTGGTGATTAAAACGTGTTCAAGGAATTGTTTTACAAATAGTTGGTGACAGTTTTGGTAAAATCCAATTATTCTTGCCCACGTTGTATAATATCTGTAAAGTTATCAAGTCATGAACATTAAATGGATCATAACTCTGGTGAGTAATAAAGAAACACTCAAATACTTCAAGCTCTTTTCATGCTTTGCATCTATTTTGATTTTAAGTCGTATCACATTTACCGTGTAAACAATCGCAGATTATACATGTTTTTGAAGCCATAGCTATGCAAAATGTTGACAAATTACCCTAGTATCGAAAGTTGTTGGAGGTCTTGTTCAATTATTGTTTGTGACAAGTTTGCTTGAAATCCAAATATCAAAGTTATTACGTACAAAAAAGGAACCATTTCAAATTCGAAGGGGAATAACTCTGCCAAACATTTATTTAATAATGTAATCCACTACTTTTTCGAGCTCCAGTGGTAGACATATATGATGCAATATTTATTAATAGTCCAGCTGTATTTACAAAAGTTTTGAAATTTGTTATTTTTTAACGAAGCAAAGAGAAATATAAATGAAAAGACTGACTTGAATATCAACAACAAACATTGTGAAATTGTTGTTGTTCATGGTGTATCAATTTCCGTAAAGGCTGCTACCAGCCATGTATAAGAGACCCAATGAAAAATCATTAATCAGAGATGAAAACGGACATCGCTCAATTTTTTCATTGAAACTGAATGACATCAACATTGAGTTGCATTGGCCCAGTTCATCGTAAGTTCATTGCATTGCTTTTACCTCAAAGTTATAATGCAGACATGACAACATAGTAATACTCAAATTTGTTTGTGCTTGTTCCATATTTATCAATAAAGTCATTGATTCATTGCATTATAAATAGTTGTCGTAAATAGCCACTGCCAGCCAATGTTACTGAATGTTTTGTACTTCTTTGAAATGTGATAGATTATGGGTTTTTGTATAATTCAGTCTATAAGACAGAATATTGATTTAAATATGAGTATTTTTATCGTAGTGTCAAGATGTGTTTACTTTCAATGTTTGTAATTATTGGAATCTTTCAATTAACGCAGACAAATAAATTCACATATGATGTACGAAGTCTGATTACATTTGATTTTATTGACACAGACATAAAATATGTTATGATTTTACATTTTGGTTCTCGAATCGAATTTCTCTTGAAATGTTAAAAACACCTCCACCAAAGCAGGTAATAGTGAAGTAATTTACTTTCATATAACATATTTGTACAATCTGTGTCACCCAACATTAATGGCTACTGGTAATGCGAATAGGCTTCACAGGGTGGGTGGGTGTGGTATAGCCATATACCACTTATAGTACGCAATAAGTGAAAAGTTATAAATTATTAACTTACAAAACTGTAATATAAATGTGCAGGTACAATCTGTTTTACGGAAAAGATATTTATAAGAGCTGAAATAGGCACTTTGATATTGCATTTTACGCGATATAGATCACGACATTGAGTTAGTATTGAGCTATTGCATTGTAATTATCGTGTTGCATGAAGACAAAGCAAGCAGCAACGATCTTTACATTTTTCATATAAACTTTGCTTTGCGTACAATGCACGTGGTAAACGTCACGATGCCATGTAATGGGGCAGCCATATTGGTCTTCTTCCAGTCAACCCGGTCCCGTGACTGACAGTCATACTTTACGCATACCTATAACCCGATGGCTACCAAACTTTCCATATTGAAAGTACAGTTGTGGTCGGTACTGTTGATAGCGAAGAAAATTTCTAAACAGTCCTGAAATACATACTATGAAATGACTTATTTTTGTGTTTACATTTTACTTCTTTACCGCTCTTCTTTTACCACATGTGGTTCTGTATATATTACTCAGCTGAAGTTTATATCTTTATGTATTATCACTTGACATTTGCTAATTATCCTAAATAAACCCTAAATGTATGCATAAATGGGCTACATATTGAATTTGCTTGTAAGTATGATAAATATTGTAGTTCTTGTATGTTTTTCCGATAGTATGTGAGAAGGGACTTCATGTAATGCCAGTGTATGGCTCAAATTAAGAAAATGACACATTTTTAACAAATTACAAACTGATCAGGTAAGCTATATGAGCAGTTGCATGGTTTAGAAGAAGATACTTCGTTCAATTCTGTTGGATGTTACGATTGTCAATACTCGTGAATTTTTAATTAAATATAGTGCTACTTGTTTAGTGACGGTGAATATGACATGTCTATATGTATATATCCATGTACTTTTCTACAGTCCATTGTACGGGGTGTCTAATAAGTCACGTGTAGATATAGTAAGACACATGAACGGAGAATATGAAAGTATCCAGACTGTTAATTTTTTATGATCTTCATAATGTTTGGGACTGAAAATGGTGAAACTAATATTTTAACCAAAATACATGTTCAGATGTGTCATTGTCTTCATCATAAAATGCTGCTTATAACTAATGCAGGCCTCCCAATCTTTTTTAGGAACTAATGTGTCAACGTTGTTCAGGACTGACAAAAATCCATTTTATTTGCCAACAGTGTGTGCAGAAAAACAGCTCATGTTCAATTTCTACAAGTTTTATACAAAATACACTTCTCTTTACTACTAAATGGATTATTCATAAGTGTTAGTGACCTTTCTATTTCACTGCATACAGACCCCATATTGCTGTTCACTGCATCAAAGTCTGTGGGCAAAAAGGTATGTGGAATTGTTTTTTTTCTAAGTTATACTTTCACACACTCACTGCCAAATGTTTCAGAATACTTACTGAAAGAAATGGGACATCACTATTACAATAATGTGTAGCCATTTCGTCGCAATCAGAGTACCATCCCCCACCCACCTGTACTTAATTGTGAATTACCAATAGACCTTAAGTTGCGTGGTGCACACTGCAATAAGGTGGTTTCAAAACAGATGAGGTAGGTACGTTTCATTTGCACGAGAACTGCACTTGATATATTGGCCACCTATTGTCAGATAAAATTGATTGTGACACAACTAAATAGAAGACTGATGCTTTATTCATCCAAACTATTGACATTGATCAACACCTTTTGGTTCCTTTTTCTTTTTCAGACATAATGGGTATGTCCACACTTTTATGTACCCATGACTTTTTAAATTTGTTTTTACAAAACAATGGAAATTGAACGCTGTGAAAGTAAATGAATATAAATGCACATATTCAGTCAAAGTGATGGACACTTCTTTCCTCGGAATTGTTTGGAAAGTTCTAGGGTTCTTTTTATAGGCGGAGTTGCAGGCAGATGTCAAAATCCTTTTGATACCATAAAAATAATAAAGTGCACAAGTAATTTTTAATGTGTGAAGCTGTATGTTTTTCTTGATTTTCAAGAAATCAATGACACATAATATGCAGACAGACTGGTGGAATTACTAGTATCAGAATAAGAACAATATACATACATGCACACATTAAAATAAATGGGATAATTTTTATTTTGACAAGCACCAATGATTTACACCCTTGAAATCATAATAATGAGTAAACTTCTCTCACATAATCTACACAGTTTGCAATGTGATTGTAGCATGTTACTACCTTCAGCTGTGCAAATCTTCTTGTGGAAGGTTTCATATGAATCTCCTTGATCTTCTTCTTTGTCATCCTGCTGGCCCACTATGTCAAGTTCAACTGTGGCATCCAGTGGTTCATCATGTTTGTCATAATTATCATCTGCACCATTTACAGCAGTGTTTTCTGTATCGCTATATTTGGCCACTGCATCATAATCTGAAACAACCAGTATGATGTGTTTCAATAATCTGCTCAAACTTTTTAATTCAATAAATAGTAATGTAGGAATTACATGTGAAACTATAAACTTGTATTTGCAAACAGTCTTCAGGTCACAATGACCTTGACCCAGAATCGATATACATGTGTGCATATCCTCAAGGGTAATCATGTGTTAAGTGTAGCATGGTGATGCGAAGTAGACCTGAAGATATGCCGTGGAAAGTAATGTTTCTGTTTGGAAGGTATTTTAAGGGCAATTTAAACACAGTACTGGGTATATCATGCTGAGAAAATGGGGCAAACTACTTTTCCCGAGACACGGAGGCAGCTGACATGGGTTGCACTAGGCGGGTATCAAAAGCTCGCCTGTTCTGTGGAAACCAAACTGTGAATAAAACGGGATTACACTAGTAATTATGCTGGATGTATCACACACAACCCGAATGTGGGTACTTACAAAAGCACTGATGTGTAATTATTCAAAACGTTGGCATGAAAATGTTGAACCAATACTTGCACAGACCTGCTTTGCTCCAGGAGTTATCGTATGCCATTGGAACAGGGAGCTCTGAAACCATAAATAATGAAAATTAGTCAAAAACAAAAGCTTTGCAAAGACAACATAGGGTGTCTGTATTCAAGACAGTGAAAAGATTGGCTAGGTCACAAAATCATAAAACATTTAACGACTCTATAATGAACACTGCCTTAGAAATTATTTTAATTGCAAAAGTTAATATAACTCATCAAAATGAGAAATATAGGGCAGTGACCTACATTCAGGTCAGTGGATTTTTATATCGTTTACTATGTATATTTATAAGGTGGTTCCATTTTGTTCAAAGGAACTTGAACTGAAAAAAGTTGTTTTGTAGCTCCTATCCAAATGTTACACCATGTACGCCAATACAAAAGATGTCATCAGGTGTACTGACGCAGGCACCGGAGCATTGGCAAGTGAAACAAATATTGTATAAAATAGCAAAAGTCGTTATATTCCTATCAACACATAAAATTTACATCAAAATGCATAGTTCAAATTATATATATGAAATCGTAACAAAACATTAAACCTACTCTCCACATCCATTGATGATACAGGGCACGGGAGGTATGGCAGTATGGCTACATTACTTTTGTACATGGAAGCTACAAATACAAAACACTTAAACCGTAAACTAAGCTCACGTACCCCCTCCCCACCTCCACTGGATAGTCAACCCTCTCCCAAAATTATTGAGATTATATATGAATGAATCAGGTTTTTATCACGCGTCAGCACAATACTTGCTATATGGTGCCGATTAAAAGTAAAGGAAACATTATTATGCAACAACTAACACAGACATAGCAAATTCTTCATCTACAATGCGGTATACCATGGTATGTATCACAGTAGGTACAGAAATGACACGCAATGCAAACATTTCGTGGTACCCAACTTTAACCACAAATGTGCCATGTGACAAATAATGTTTTTACCTATAACATATCATGCAACATTTGCAGAAAGTAATGTATGACTTCTATTACTATTCTGAAATACCTATAAACAACATAAGGGAATCCCTGCCCTAAAGGAATAGATCAAGCTGGATAGCCAAAGTAGATTTCTGTGCTAAAAGTACCATGAAATGTAGAAGTTACGAAGAACGCTTTGGATATGTTAGTTGTGATTCTTGCATGGAACATATTTTGAGGAAATGTGGCTTTAAAACATATCAAATGGTTTCAGGGCAGGTTACAAACAGAAACTGACAAATCCCAAATCAAAATGACTTGCAACTCTGTCAAATATATATGTAACATGACAAAACCCACAAATGACACCTGCAAAACAGAGACAAAATTATTTACCACTTTGGAAGCATATGTGAGATTGTCATAGATCCGTGCTGGTTACAAGTTGAAATTGCAAATTATCATAAAAGGGCTATAAATCCATAAAATATTTACATACATTTCCGAAACTCGCTTAAAATGCATAGCCGTTTTAAATTCACGTAGAAAATTTCATTCTGATATATTGTTAATGTACAGACAGACAGACATGGTGATTCCCACGGGCATTCCGCATCTTTTTAAGAATTAAAATAAGTTGTATGGTATAGCTGAATCAAAGTAATGCAAATGGCCACTTTTAGATATCTACCAACTTTTGAGTTCTATCCCATACCTTCTGCAGAGATAGATTCAAGATTATTTCCTTGAAATTTGCTAACCATGCCATTTAGGCTTGTCTTTTGGCTAAATCAAACAAAAACATTTCAAATAGTATGCCTGAGAAGAAAAACTATTAAGTTAGCAGTTTGAAGCATGTAGGGATGGATAACAGGTCTTATAATATATGCGAGCCATGCCGCTACCGTGCAGAAGCCATGAGTTCCATCTTCTGATATGCGATTTGCTCTGACCTCCCACCCCAAAATAACTAAAGTGGGGTGTGAAATTTGAGAGGAAACTTAGACTAATCCCTACCATGTTCTAATCCCTACCATGTCCTAATTTTGTCTTGTAGGTTTAAGTCAGAACCATATATAACTGCAAGAGAGATTTATCTATGGCATATATATTATTATGGGACATATATAACTACAGAACAAATGTATCTGTGGCATATACATAATTATGGGACATATATAACTACAAGGCAGATGTATCTATGGCATATACATAATTATGGGACATATATAACAACAAGGCAGAGGTATCTATGGCATATACATAATTATGGGACATATATAAGAACAAGGCCGATGTATCTATGGCATATACATAATTATGGCACATATATAAGTACAAGGCAAATGTGTCTGATGGATATACATAACTATGGGACATATATAACTACAATGTAGATGTTTCTGTGGCATATACATAATTATGGGACAGATTAATCCCTACAATGTCCTAACTTTTGTCTTGTAACTTTAAGTCAGAGCTATATATAACTAAAGGGCAGATATATCTATTTGATATACATAATTACGGGGCATATATGAATCTAGATATTTGGGGTATATTATACAAATGCAATTAATGGGGCATATATATCCATTATTACAATGAGACAAATAAAACCATATACCCAAAAAACATATATTTAAAAAAAAATATATAACCTAGAAAAAGAAAGATTTATATACCTATTACACATATATACGCCACAAACAATCGATTGACAACTTAATACAATATAAGATTTACTTCTTATTAAAAACTTATACGAGGCTATGATAGCCAATTGACAAACCAGAAAGGGTAATTTAAACTATCTTCATCTCTTTATCCTCTTTCACTAACTGGCAAATGTACCACCTATTGAACGACAAAGCCTCATTTATGATACAGTAAGAAAATTTTAAAAAATCAAAATTGGAGATTCCAAAAAATTACATCTACCCTGATACTTGAACGAAAAAAGCATTCCCATCTTCTCTAACTTGCCGCACAAACAAATTACAAGTTTTGATTGCATTCACTTCTCTTCAATGGACATTAAGTCACATCAAAAGTATTATCTGTAACTCACAATTTGATTGCCCATCCAGGCTTTGACCATTAGAAATGTGCTAGCCTGATAAAACTGGGTTATCCAGGTCTGCTGGGCACCGTATATTTAAGCACACTGAGGATATTTAGATAAAAAACAACAACATCCTTTCTTCGCTTACATTATGAGAATAAAAGGCTAAAGACCCTGCATCATTTATGTACTTTCTTATGTTAATGTACCTGACAGCTTTTTCTTATCGCAGTCAGAGTTTCCCCTTCAGCGTTGAGGAGAGTCCCTGACCCTCGGAAAGTTGGAAACATCTGTGGGACTTACGGGATTTTGAGATAGTGGTATATAAATATCATTGAAACTGTTGATGGGACTCCCAGTAACAAAATTATAAGAATAAACCCCTGCTCTTTTACCATTGCTTTACACAAAATGCCACATCGGTCTCTTACTCTTCCTTCTACTAATGTACTGTACTAAAGTTGAACCTGCCATATGTTCTAAGGCACCTTGGAAACTAAAACTATAAGTTTTTACACCTGTTTTGATAATTAAAAACTGGAAACAAAGCATAATCACAGAATTCACAGGTTTTTAACAATATTAAACACTGCACTAGGAGGCCTGACATACTGACAGCAATATCCTCTCATTTTCGCTGAAAATGGAAGGCACAATGGGGCTATACCTCATCCCATTATTCAGAACAACACATACATTCATACTAAATAACTGCAATATCTTAATTTTTGCAGCATGCTTGACAAGTAACTTCACAAGAAAATACTTTACCATTTATTCCTGCCTCTCATTGTTTCCACATGAATTTTTTGGCCACAAGGGCCAATTACATGGCAGGCCAACCTTCAACTCATCTGCTCCCAGTGTGGGTTCTTTCGGTGATTTGTAATTTCTCTTTGTTTTCTGAAATATAAAAAAGGCAATTTGAGGGTTTTAATTAAGATTCATAAAAGCAGCAGAAGTATTATTTTGACAGTTTTGTATATATTACAATTATACATTTCCCTTGAACATTCTAAAACTTTATCCTGCTATCATAACTGTTGGTGAAAACTAAGAAACAAACAAGGAAGCAAACACAAAATTCAATATTAAATGTAATGTTTGGTTACTAACCTGCACCAGTCTATAATATGCACTACCTGATCTGATTTGGTTTTTTGTTTGATTTATTTTTGGGGTTTTTGGTTGTTTTAACGGAACGTTTACAAATTACTGTTTATATCATGCCAAGGAAATGGGAGGAAAGTCCCCTTCCTAAGGACACACCGAGGGTGCCGATCCGAGCTGGCCTGAGCTTGTATTGAACCCCCACACTTGAATTATGAGTTTGATGCTCTACCAACTGAGCTACCATGGCTCCCTCAACAGAGTGTTTGGAGGAATATCAAGGACAAGATTAAATTCCACCAAGATGACATGATACACGGTGTTTGGAGAAATATCAAGGACAATATTAAATTCCACCAAAATGACATGATACACAGTGTTTGGAGGAATATCAAAGACAAGATTAAATTCCACCAAGATGACATGATACACGGTGTTTGGAGGAATATCAAGGACAATATTAAATTCCACCAAGATGACATGAACTAAACTTCTGAATATTGTTCTTTTCAGTTAACAGATCAATAAACTTTTCAGTGGATGAAGTGATACCTTATTATAAAGCCCATCAGTGTATTGCTGTCTCTGTAATAATGTAACAAGGATCTAGTCATTAATTCCACTTATTTGGTTAAATCTTTCATCATTGCTACTTGATTTATTTTATTTTACTTTAGCTCTTGGCCCATGACAACCAATTATAATATTAATTATAATCAATTCTTTCAGTCACAGTGAATGCGACCTTTGAGCTTTTAAACCCGGGATTACAGAAACTGAGGGTCAAGCTGAAACAAAATGAGGGTCCAGAAAAAAAAGTGAATCGTCCAGGAGAAAGATATACATTATATTTTTCGTTTCACGTGTCTTTGGTAATGAAATGACCACAGTCAGATTGTAAATACTTGTTTTAATTTTATACATCATAACCATGTCACTGGGCTTGAAATTATTAGTAGTTCACTAGCCCGAGGCTAGTACATGTTCTGCTGGACTTGTTTAGTTTTCATCATTCCAATAGTCCGATGGCTAGTAAAGTTTCAGTCGTCATCAGTCAGCAATTGTGGGAAGGACTAGTGACAATTCAGCAAGACTAGTAAATTGCTGAATCTACTAGTCCTTCTGGCTCCAAAGAAATTTATGTTAAATTCTATGCCTTCTGTTTAATCCCTAAAGCACCTCATGTACATCAACTGATGTAACAACAAATAGCAAATGCAAATAGAAATTGTAAAACACAGCTTATTTCTCTGCCTTTAACCAAATTTTAGTCACACCCTCCCACCCACCTACCCATCTATAAAGTCATGTAATTTATAAGATGTAAGCAATAGACTACATGCAGTAATTCTTTTTATGAATCTGGAATATACAAAGTTTGAAGAAATATACAATTTCTTTCTGCCTGAAACCCATTCAATCAAGGACATTTTCACTTTTGTATATTCTTTTCTATATTTAAAAAAAAAAACTACATGTTTTTTTTTTAAAAAGAGGAACGTAAAGATCATCTGACCTATATTGTTCTTGGTGGATACGAGGAAAGTCAGTTGATAAAACATTATATAGATGTGGATACACAAGCCAGTAAAGAAGACACAGGTGTGTACACAATACCGATAGTTAAGTGTTAATGTCAAATTAATACCATGTACTCATCGGAAAAGGCTTCGGATGTAGCATACTTGCATACATTATTCCGACAATTGAGCTGAAATGTATGAAGATTTTTTTCAATGCTTTCACATTACTCAAAATAATTTAATTTTAAGCATTTTGTCCAAAGTTACATTATCAGTCTATATCTCTTTTCATACGAACTGTCCATGTATGGTTGCAGATTTGATCAATATAAAGCTATGATATAAATTCAAGTTCCAGAAGTTCCGTGCACATTTGAAATTATAGTACTTGATGAGTGTAAGAACACTCATTCAAATATAGCCATATAATCATATGCACCCTGAACAAGTCGTGGTCATAAAGCCATTTAACGCATTCATCAAGGCATCATTAACATCCTGATTATTAAAACTCAGGCTTGTAGTGCAGGTTTCTGTCTTGCAATCATCAAAACCTACCCCCATTGAATATCAAAAATGCAATTAGTTCCAAGCCAGGTAGTATAGTACACGCTGTACTGAATTTTTATCTAAAGTTCTGTAAGAGTTTTGCTCAGAAAAATGCGTGTCTACTGGGTGCATGGCCTGAGTAAACTGAGGGTCCATGACACGCATACACTGTCCATGATGTGCTCTACCAATAGATATGTGTATTAGTATGCATTTTACATGACAGATGACATGTCTTTGGTGTTGGCAATACTCTGTCAAAAGACTGTAAAAACAAGGTCTCTGAGGCAAAATGGACAAAAATATGTGCATGATAGTAAAGATTAATATATGAAAATGTTGTACCTGCTTCCGGACCCCATCATAAAAGACCATTTTTTACAATATAAACTGCATAGTAGAATCTTTGATAAAATCTGTAGCCATGCTCCATTTCTGAAATGCGAAATATATTTAAATTAGAAATGTGTCACAAGGACACAGATACCCCAAATGAAAGAAGAATCAGCATCATTCAATATTAAAAGGCTTCTATATCAGGGGTGTGAAACGCAGTCAAATTCGTTTCAGCAGATTTTGAGATAAATTTGTGTAAACATTTTTCTCCTTTTAGCGATGGCGGCCATATTTGATGGTGGAGCCATATCATTTGTGCAAAGTAAAATGCGCTCCTGCTAAATGTATGATACTTTTTGTCAAAATTTATAAAAGTGTGATAAATAGAAATTATTTTTTAATGTTTTCAATTTTTCCTGAAAGGGGGAGAGCTTTGCCTGACCCCAAGGCTGTAATTCTCTATAGTCTGCATCCAGTTTTACTTTCCCTTACTGTATCGAATTTTGGCAAATTCAAGGTAAATAAGGCAAAATGTATTCCTAAGTCTGATTGGTCCCCAACTTATTTCCCAGTAACACACTTCCTGTCTTAATACCCCGTAAGATGGGAAGTCTATATATGACACATGTATGAATGTTTTAAAAATATGGCATTGTATATACCCCACATTATGTTGGACACAAGAAGAAAGTTTTCTTTTAAAGACAAAAAGTGTCATATGTGCCTTGCATCAATGCAGGCTATAGGATGAAAGGTTTAATAGTGTACCCCGTGCCTTAAAAATGACAAGAATGGCTATAATAATAATAATAATAATAATAATAATAATAATAATAATAATAATAAAGTCTTTATTTTATGAAGGTGACACATTTAGTACAAAAACTAATCTCCTTTGTGGCCCTCAGTTATCTACTTATGTACAGGCAAATATATAAAATACAGCTGGGAAACAAACATACAAAAAAGGTATTATGGATTAGTGTACACAAGAGCAACGGAGTATGGATTCAGCACACAGAACATTGTGTACACAAACATGCACGATTGAAAACGTTTATATTTACACACACACACACACACACACACACACACACACACACACACACACACAAGTTAACACCCAGAGACATTTTATATAATATATACATATATAAATATACAACAAAGTTGGCCATAACGTGTGCTAGACATTATCTGGATTGCATCCTATTCAAACATATGTGATAAAGGGAAGGCACTAATGCTGCTTCTTTAACATCTTTAGGTAGACAGTTCCAAATGATTGGACCTGAGAAAGCCAAATTAGTTTTATACAATTCGTTTTTAGGTTTAGGAAGAAGAAAGTTATCAGATAACATACAGCGTAGCATCGGTAGACGGAATCTGTATTGGCATTATTTGTCCTTTTACTGCACGTATCATTTACATAGTTGGGCATAGAACAATTCGAAACTTTAAACATAAGTGTAGCTTTTCTTGAACATATTCTTTCACAGACAGTCATGATATTCTAACCATGCATACATTCATGGACATTATCAACATTATTGGCAAGGATAATTCTGATGGCTCGTTTTTGAAGTCTTTCCACTTTTAACAAATTTGTTTTCGAACCATTACCCCGCATGACGTTGCAGTAGTCCAGATGAGGTTGAATACAACTTTTATAAAGCGTTGTCATGTGGTTGAAGGTTTGGAATCTTTAATTTTTTTTATAGTAACCAGATATTCTTAGCCATCTATTGGTAACATTACTGATATGCTCTGACCATAACATAATATTATCAACTTGAACTCCTAAAATTTTATCTTGCGTAACATTTGTCAGTTCCACGTCATTAAAATTTATGTGGAAAATAGTATCGTTAGTTCTGTTATGTCGCTGATGAGTGGTTATCAATATCACTTTAGTTTTGTCTAAATTAATGACCATTCCATTATGTTTACACCATTTGGAGAGTTCGACAAGAGCATTATGTAAGTTTCTTTCGACAGTATTTTTGCATGAGATAATATCATATGAGGTGGTGTTATCAGCATAGAGATCCGTCTCAATATTTACTATACGCAAATATAGATCATTTATAAACATAATAAATAGCAGTAGTGGTCCTAAAATATATCCTGGAGGTACTCCACAAATCACAAGTTTTTCGTCTGACAGGACACTGTTTATGTCAACTTTCTGTTTTCTTCCTTTCAAATATGACTTTCAAAATTTGGAACAGTTGTTGTTGAGCTTGTCAAGTTTAAATTTTTCAAGTAAAATATCATGATCAACTAAATCAAAAGCTTTCCTAATGATAATTATGCACAATGTAATCCAAAATTAGGCACATTTTTACGAGTGTTACTTCCGTGGTCATGTGAATGAGGCAAAATGCATGCCTGATTATGAATGATAGTGAACTACTTCCTGTAAACACAATTCCTGTCATGATACCCCACGAGGTGTGGGGTATATATTTTTCACAAATATGAACGTGTTACAGGTGATGTATTTTATATACTTATACACTTCATTCGTCCTCACTGGAATGGTTTTCAAAGCTAAAACTGCATCTTGTTTCATAGCAGTTCATATATGCCAGATGTAAAAATGAAGCCAAACCATGATACCTGCTTTATGGCCTAGAGTCTGTACCAAAAATTAATACTATATCTTTATTTCGTGTGCGTGTGTGTTTGTGTGTGTGTGTTTGTGTGTGTGTGTGTGTTTAAATTAAAACAACAATATTTTGTTTGAACTTCCTTTTTGATTTTCTTACGAACTAATCAGGACTCTTCAGAGAAATGAACCCTTGATCCAGTTAATCAAATTTGGACCAATAACCATTGTTTCATTCTATTGGAATCTTCGGGCTAACGCATCTTCGGATTATTGAACCCTTCTTTCGGACCAATGAATCCTGAGACTAAGACACATTCGGACCACTGAACCTTTGAAATATTGAACCCTTCCTTCGGACTAACACACCTTCGGACCATTGAACCTTAGGGCTATTGATCTTTCTTTCGGACTGATGACCCGTCGAATACTTAAACCTTCGAAACAGTGAACCTATTTCTCGTACCACAGAACTTTCGGACCAGCGAACCTTCGGTCTATCCAAATGTAATCAGAATACATACTGAAGAAAAACCATTTAAGTGTGAAGTATGTAATGAAATGTTTAGTGAGAATGGACATCTAACAATGCACACAAGGACACATACTGGAGAAACCGTTCAAGTGTGAAGTATGCATTGAAAGGTTTAGTAACATTGGAAGTCTGAAGAAGCACAAGAGCATACATAAGCAGCATAGTGTGGCACTTGAGGTACAAATATGACACTTGAGGTACAAGGAGAATTTAACAATATATGTGTGGATAGTGTCGAGGGAATGATATTGTTAAAAATGAACATGTGATTTCCCCTATCATGTATAAATGTTTTACAAATATGACACTGTGGGTGGCAGTGGGGATTTGGAGTGGGATATCATGCTGAATAATGCGTCAAACAAAAACTCTCAATCAGATTTCCATGCCGACTTCTCCACTCCCACCACACCCGGGCAGCTTAACACCAAAGGAACAAAATGAGACCAACAAGTAAGCCACAAAAAGTAAAGCCAAATAACACTGACCAAGGTCTGCTCATAAAAAGGTCTAGAAATCCCAGCTAAAATTTGTTTTATGTTTTACAATATTTTAATCACAAATGTTGGCAATATATGTTGAACTCTGAGGGGTGTACAAGGTCATCTGCTGGCCTGTACCAATCAATCTTAGGGCAGTCTTTCTCTAGTTTATGCACAAAACCATCCTCGGATAGAATTCATTTAATTTTCTTACATTTGGTTCTCTGTACGATTTTGAAAGTTGCAGTCCAGGACTCCTTCCTTGAAAGAAGTTGGAGTCCCACCCCAAAATATAGGAGTCCCAATAGCAATAATTTTATTTCCCTTGCAAAAATTCTAAACATTCTGCATCTATTGTTGGGTCACCAATATATATGTCATCAGATCGCCAATGCTTATTCATTCTGAAATATATAGCATTATAGTAAAAGAATGAAAACTAAGGCAATTGTGAATAGTAATCAAAGTGATTGTTTGTGATGGAACAGCAAGAAGGAATCAAGGAAGAGATTACGGTTTATTGTCTATATTAATTTATTTAATTAGCTTAATTACATTTCAAAAGTAGTCCCCCCCCCCCTCAGTATGGTCCTTATTTTAAGGTTTAAGATCCTATTTTATTATAAAGCCAAATTCATCATGCTTGTCTTATTAAAGAACAGAATAATAAATGGTAGTGAAGTTGTAATAGAAAATAAATTAATAACTCTTTTCACCAGTAGGTCCCTTTTTCCTCTGAAGCGCGTCTGCCTACTTTCTTCTTTAATTTACTGCAAACGATGAGATACATCATGACAAATATTGTGTGAAATTCGGCTTGAAATGGGTTGAAAAGTAACATTTGAGTGTTCTTGCAACTTTCCAATTCACATGTACAATTCATGAATAAAAACTGAAGTGTGTGCATCCTTCTAAAAGTCAAAAATGTACAGCAATGTATAGCAATCGAAACATATTTTGTAAATTTCACGAAAGAACCAGGTGTGTTACGACTTAATTACACACTTTTCTCAATTTCAAAGTTCGGTGTTATTCTGGGGACTGCAACAAATGTCGGCATTATTCTAAGGTTTTGGAGGGAGGAAGTACTAACAGTTTGTGGATTCGAGCTGCATTTCTGGGCCCTCGTCAAGTGACTCATATAAACATGACAGAAAGTGACAAGAATATTCTCCTGGAAGTGCTGAAAATGAAACTTTCCTGTGATGTTGTACAAAGACTGCGACTTAACGCAAACACGCAGAAACGTGAGGCTGTGAACAGATCAATCAGCGTTTCCTCACCTAAAAATGTTAACTATTCAAGAAACTTTGAGGCAAGAGTGCATTCAACAATAGACAGACTTAATAACAGACTTGGATCAACATTGAAAACAAAAGTAAAACACTTGGGAGGTATACTTTCATCAAGGACTCTGAGATCACAGAATGAAATGAATCACAACTGTACCTACCATCGGTTGTATGAAAAGCATCCGGAAACCAGAAAACGTATACTGGCAAGACTGGGAAGTATGATACAGGCTCATCTGAGGTACAGAACTCAGCCTGTCAACAGGAAGTCTGACTACTCCAAAGGACTACTGGACAGTCATTCCAAGGGAGATCACTCCTATGCACAGGTTTAGCAGGAGCGAAGGACACTGCAAAGAGGAAAGATGATCTTGGTCCATGTAGAAAACGACAGTGCCCAAAGACACCATGAAATACACATAACACAGAAAGGAAAACTGTCGTGGGGAAATCCGTAGGTAACACAACGCATGTCATGTGCTGCTGTGTTACCTACTACCACCTGATGAGAGCTATGGAGAGGCCGAAACAGTTTTCTCAGAATATGAAGATATAAATATTATTATTAAAAAAAACATGAACTGACTGACTGATTGACTAAATGAATGAATGAATGAATGTAGCATTGAATGAACGAATAAAAGAGTGAATGTATAATTTAAGATAAAGCTGCCATACCACCATAGTAAAAATAAATAAAGACCAGTTTTTCTTTCTTTCTTCTATCCTCCTTAGTAAACACAATCACCAATGCATAAATCCATCAATCAATCAATCAATCAATAAACTAATCCCATTTTATCGATGCAACCAGCAAGCCAGCCAAGTCATGCTAATGTACGTTTCTATATGGCTGTGGGTGGGTGGGTGTGCATGGCATATCATTATACCTGTAATTATTCTCTTGCATCTTGTATAAGGTGTAGGAATACAAACATGCTGATAATCATTACTATCAACACCACATGCTCTATGCGTGTGCATTTTTTTTTTTTTACAACAATTTTAAAGTTTTCATTTTATTTTAAACAATCATTTACATTTTCAAAATATTAATTTTTTTAATTTTTCATCCCATAGTTCCATTTTTACAGTCAATATACACAACATATCCCAATTTCATGCATCTACCTTTGATAATGAACTTGGGATAACAATTTAAACTTTTATAACCTTCCCACTGACAGGCCTCAGACCACAACTAATTTTCCTATATAGCGTCTACATTTGTGTGTCAGTACTGAACTTTCCACTGTGTCCAAATCCTAATAAATCATATGTTGATGTAAAGTATCCTAAAAGATGAACTCACAGTGAAGTTCTTGTCATAGATTAACTGGCATTCTTCTGAGAGGATGGACTGTAAACAAAGCAATGTGCAATGGGTCACAGACTTCACTTTCCAATCCACACCAATACCTCGTTACTCACTGTGCACTGTCGCCAAAATGCACACAGACAACCACACCAGAATGCTCATATTCTACAGAATAAACAATTACCTTTAAATTAATACCAAGATTGTCTAAATCTAACTCATATATCACCGCCAAAATGAGTGGAGAAAAAAAAAAATTGTTCTAAAAATAAACTGGGACTACACTGAACCAGGAGTATTAATTGTGACCTGAGCCCAATCAGAGTTAGAAATAAGTTTTACCTGAATGGACGTCATTGTTCTATGTATTCACTTTCGAGATATGTTTGGTCCAGCAAGAGACCTCTCAACAGTGTGCGCTACTTTACTGCCTATCCCAGACATAGGATTTTACGAAATCGTGCAGAAACATGAAGTTACAGTAGTGGAAAAACATACAAGTGTGCTATTTGAAATCGCGTTTGTAGAAACTCTGCAATTTGAAGGTGCATATGAGGATTCATACTGGGAAGAAAGCCATTTAAAAAAAAATGTACATAACGGTTCATACTTGTGACAATACCATTCAAATGTGAAGTTGTGGGATAAATTGTTGCACCACTGTGTAGATAATGAAGATTGTAATGAAATGTTTCGCCAAAGTGGTCAGCCAAATTTGCACAGAAAGATCAACGCTTAAGATGAACCATTCAAATGTGAAGTATGCGATGATATGTTTAGTCTGAGTGGAAATCTGAATAAGCATATGATGGAAGATGCTGGAGAAAAAGCATTAAAGTGTGAAGTATGTGACGAAAGATTTAACCAGAGTGGACAAATATCAGCGCACATGACGAGATATCTTGTGGAAAAACCATTCAAGTGTGAAGTATGTAATAAACTGTTCAGTAGGAGTGGACATCTAACAATGCATATGATGATACATACTGGAGAAAAACCATTTAAGTGTGAAGTATGTAATAAAATGTTTAGAGTGAGTGGACATCTAACAATTCATATGAGGATACATACTGGAGAAAAACCATTTAAGTGTGAAGTATGTAATCAAATGTTTAGTCAGGGTGGACATCTAACGAAGCACATGAGGATACATATGATACATACTAGAGAAAAATCATTTAAGTGCGAAGTATGTGATAAAAGGTTTAATGATAGGGTTATCTCAATAAGCACATGAGGATACATACTGGAGAAAAACCATTTAAGTGTGAAGTATGTAATAAAATGTTTAGTTTTAGTGGACAGCTAAAAATGCATATGAGGATACATACTGGAGAAAAATCATTTAAGTGTGAAGTATGTAATAAAATGTTTAGTCAGGTTGTACAGCTAAGGAAGCACATGAGGATACATACAATACATACTGGAGAAAAAGCATTTAAGTGTGAAGTATGTGATAAAAGCTTTAATGAGAGGGGTACACTGAATAAGCACATGAGGATACATACTGGAGAAAAACCATTTAAGTGCAAAGTATGTAATAAAATGTTTAGTTTTTGTGGACAGCTAACAGTGCATGTGAGGATACATGCTGGAGAAAAACCATTTAAGTGTGAAGTATGTCATAAAATGTTCAGTCAAGGTGGAAATCTAACAAAGCACATGAGGATACATACTGGAGAAAAAACGATTTAAGTTTGAAGTATGTAATAAGATATTTAGTCGCAATGGCAGTCGGAACAAGCACGTGAAGATACATACAATGTATACAAGTAGCATAGTGTGACACTTGAAGCACAAAAATTATATTTGAGGTTAAAAAAAATGAAGTATGTGATAAAAGGTTTAATGAGAGGAGACATCTGAATAACCACATGAAGATACATACTGGGTAAAGTGTGAAGTATGTAATAAAAGTTTTAGTAGCAGTGGAGATTTAACAATACACATGATGATACAAACTGGTGAAAAACCATTTAAGTGTGAGGTATGTACTAAAATGTTGAGTCAAAATGCAGATCCAATGATGCACATGAGGACACGTACTGGAGAAAAACCATTTAAGTGTGAAGTATGTAATAAAATGTTTAGTTTTATTGGACATCTAAAAATGCACATGAGGATACATACTGGAGAAAAACTATTTAAGTGTGAAGTATGTAATAAAATGTTTAGTCGCAATGGAAGTCTGAACAAGCACATGAAGGTACATACAATGTATACAAGTAGCATAGTGTGACACTTGAAGCACAAAAATGATATTTGAAGTACAAAAATGACACTTGGGGTAAATGGGGAATTTAACGATATACCAGAGGTTTAACATGAGTAATGTATGACACTATGGGTAGTGTCAAGGGGATGGTAATGTTAAAAACGAACATGTGATTACCCCTTGTATCTACCAATGTTTTACAAAATATGACACTGGGTGGTGTCAGCAGGGGTGGGGGGGGGGAGTGGTTGTCATGCTGATTAATGCATCAAACAAACACTCCCAATCAAATTTGCATAACTACCCCTTCAGTTGGCTTAACTTGAAAGGAAAAAAATTACACCAACAAATAAGCAACAAAAACAGAACAAATAAAGCAAAATAACACTGCCCAATATTTTATTCCTGAATTTTGGCAATAAATGTTGAATTCAAAGGGGTGTAAAAGGTGATCTGTTAGCCTGTACCAGTCAGTCTTAGGGCAGTCTAGACCAGTTTATGCACAAAGACCATACTCGGATAGAATTCATTTTATTTTCTTACACAGGGTTCTCCATAGGATTTTGAAAGTTGCAGTCCAGGACTTATTCTTGCAAAAGTTGCAATCCTATCCCTACAAATAGGAGCCCCAATAAAACAATGTTTCTTTTCTCCCTTGCAATAATTCCAAACATTCTGCATGTATTGTTGGGTCACAATATATATGTCATCAGATTGCCAATCCTCATCAGGGCTGAGCAAATCCCATAGTCCAACATCCCGGACTATTCAATTTTGAAGTCAGGCAAGTTAAATTTTCCAAGTCACTAGTCCAGGACGAGTGCTTTTTTGTCAATTTTAAAAAAAGTTGGGCAAGTGCCTATTTTCATGTCATAATCTCTTTATCTACCTTTATCTGGCCGTTAACGCCCTCCATGCCAACTGAATACTTGATTCTAACCCTCTCTATGTATTTATTTACATCCAGTATGACATCTACAGTTGGTCATTGATAACTCTTGCATGTGTGCATGTTATATTGCCGCTTGACTGCAGCAACTAAATGATTAGCCAATCAAAACACGTGACACAAAACAAAGTTGGTGTTTTAAACTGCTTCCTTGTACATTGTGTTGTGTTTACTTAAACCAGATCTACACAAACGACTCACCCTCTGATTTTAATCCAGTGAATCAATCCAGTTAAATTAATGAAAGGCACTTTACCGACATTTGTGTCATTTTTGTTTATGAATTGATTAAATGGCAGGGGTGATTCTTTAATTTTTACTAGTAATTGATTATACAGAGGATTAACTTCCACGTCCATATATTACGTTCGAAGTGAAACAATTACGCTAATTAAGGAACTGTCTCTGCTCATATTTAAAGGACAAAATGTATGTTATGATCACTTTAGAAGTAGTTGTCAAGCAAGGCGATATTTGCTTTGTGGATAAATGAGGTTACTAAATTATTTTTTCAAAGAAGTTAATAAGGAAGAGTCTGAGAAGGAAAATTAATGTTAAAGTGGAGGAGTAAAATGTAAGACTGCCACTGAGTGTAAGGTGACCTTTTCTCCAAAGAGACATAAGCCAGACTCTGGCAAAAAAATTGTGAAAATGTGACACTACTAAGAGATTGAGAAATTTTCAGCCAGATTGGGTTGATAGTTATCCCTGGGCTTGAATTCATTGACTCAGAAGCAAAAGTGTTTTGCAGTTATTGCAACCAATATTCCAAACTGGCACAGGTTGTAAATTCAACCAGTGTATTTGTCAATGGAGGATTAAACCAATCAAGTCTTGTGACAGTTCTGGACCTCACAAGGCCAGTGCAGTTAGGGAAAGTCTGAATTCCAGTAAATTCCGTTCCATTCTTGCTGATGGAAGGACTGATGCTACTGTATTGGAGTAAGAAATAGTGCATATAAGATACCTAGCTGATGTAAAACTGAAAAACCTCTTATGTAACAAAATGTATAATATCAACCTATGTTTTTGAAAAATGAAATTCAATTAAGAAATAAATATGTTGTGCATTATTTCATTTGTTCTTACTGTGGATTAAATTGCAAACATCTCATCAAATCTTGACAAGTAATTTAAATTTGGGACAAGTGAAAAGGTAAGTGGGACAAGGGATTTTTCTGAAACCACTTTTCCTGGACAAGTTGTGAACAAGGCATGTCTTGAATGTGGAACCTACAACGGAAGTGTCAACACCTACACTACTCCACATTTCATGTTCCTGATGCAAAAAGATTGGAATAATATGTAAATAACGGTAAATGGACAGAAAGTCAGAGCACAAAAAGTCACAAATACACATAAGACAGAATGTCACAGGACAAAAATCACAAATAGACATAGAACAGAAAGTCACAAGTCACACAGGACAGAAAGTCACGGGATAAAATGTCACAAATACACATGGGATAGAAAGTCACAATTTGAATTATCATAGTAATGGAAGACAAACAGTCACAATTTGAGTTATCATAGTAATGGAGGACATGTAGGACTAACTCGCAGGATATACAGTCACATTCCATAAGTATTACTATTAATGATTACAATACCTTGATGACTTTACAGGACAAGAGAAATTATTTGCCAATTTAAGCCTTGAATACTATGACACTGAGATCATGTACAAGTACAAGTACAATTTTGGTTTAAATCTGTAATTACTTTTTAAATTAGTATGCAAAAAATGAAACCCTTTTTGTGCTAAGTGGCTTTACTTTCCACGGTTTCAAATATGGGCATATGAGCAAAAACCAGTATGTTTTATTGAATTTTTTATATATAAAAGTCCAAGGTTTTTGTCAAAGAAATCATTCCAAAATGGATATCATCACCAGCAACAAGGGTGGTCCTAAACTCAGTTTTGAAGATTACCAGTATACTAGACATGGAATATGTAAGATCAAGCAATGGTGGAAGTGAACACTTAGGTCCTGCAAGAGGTGTAGAGGCAGTTTGTCCACAGACTTGCAATACCAAAATCTAACTCCAGGATAGCCGCATAATCATGCTTCTGACAAAACAACTGTGAAACAAGCAAAAACACACAACAACATGAGAGACAATGCTTTGTAAACTCATGATGCACACAGCCAGAATGTTGCAGAATGTGTATCAACTTGTTCGAATAATGTCCAAGCCATGCTGCCAGTTGAAGAAAACTGTACAAGGACAATTAGACACTAAACACCACAGATAACTATTACAGCAACACTTCCAGATCTAACAATTCCTGTGGAGTTGACTAAACTTTTGAAGATGAACAGCAGCCATTTTTTATTTATGACAATTGTCCAAATGCAATTAATTAAGTTGTGTCGTATAAAAACCTGCAACATTACACAATTCAAAGTGTCACATTTTTTCCTTCATTGTCTCTCATCATAGTGAAAATTCAAATTGGGACTTTTTGTTCTGTGACAATCTGTCTGTGCATGACATCTGTGATGGAAAATCAACTTCTATCATTCGTTTTTGCTCTGTCTCTGTCTGTCAGCTTGTCTATTTCTCTGTCTATCTCTCTCTCCCTCCCTCTCTATCTCTCTTTCTCGCTTTCTATGGCTGTGAAAAGAAGTTAGTTACACCTTACACACATACGGTCATCTTTGCTATATGCTCAATATCCATTTCTACCATGTGCATGAAAACAACTTTCCTAAGAAGCTGATACCAAGATGACTGAGCACAGGAGCCATAAAGGGATGTAATGTTCTGCACTTTCTGTTATGAGTCTTAGGAGAAATATGAAGTGCACAGACCTGTGAAATTTAGGCAGGATCAATAAAAATTGTATTACTGTGATAATGAGGATCACTGAAAAATCTGAATGTCAAGATCTGTACATGATACACCATTTTGAATTATCAAACATGAAATAGCAAAATTAATGAAGTCAGAGTAACATAAACTCACCTAATCAAGATCTTGGTCTTTTGTGAAGAAAAAAATTGTTTTTGTGAAGAATTTAATCTTTTTAGACAAGAAAACCAAAATATTCATTGTGAAACGTTTCTGCCATACACCCTGAGCAACTGCAACAATAATAATCAAGGATAAACAATTCAGCTGATAAACTATTCATACAGAAAGATTTATATTTCTATGACCAGCATTCTGCTTATTAAAATATACTAAAGTACTATAACACACACACAGAGAAAATGTGAGTAGAAATCATACAAAAGGATAAAAAGAGCAATTTACTCCATGTGTATAACTTATGTCAGAATAGATGAGAAGTCTAGGTCTGTCTGCAATCTCAATCATACATGTCCTAATATGTTTTATATCATAGGCTGTGTATTGCAATAGCTATCAATATATGAGGTGTGTCATTTCAACTAATGTAATGATTGAACATATATATATATATATATATATATATATATATATATATATACTTATCATAAAAAGTAAACTTTATTTGCAGGCAATTATTTCAGTTGAGTAAGTCTTGTTTATACAATGAAAGGCCATCCATCACACAAAGCAAAACACGTTTATCCAGTATTAGCTTATCTTATTTTTATGGGATTGCCAGCATTAGAACATTACATGCTGAATCTGTCCCATTTGAAATCTGTGTGCAATAGACACACACTACATATTTACTTAATCTGTCAGCAAACAAATGTCCAATGAACATAAGCATTGTCACGGCAAAGTCTCGGTATAATCAAACTTTAAACATACTGTGCTGATTTAGCTTTTTAATTTGTTTTTCAGTCATGCTGAGCACGCAAACCCATTAATTGAGTGTTAACCTATACCTTTTCACTCAACAAGGTGCAATTGCACATGCATTTTCAGATATTTAGGGTTATATCTCTGTACACATGAATGGCATGCTGTGTATAATGGTTTTGTTTTGCATGTAAAAGGTCTCATCAATGCATAAAATAACTGTGCTTGTATTTAGTGTGATCAGAAATTGTTTGGGATTTTGGACACTGAGTATAAATACTATGTAATTAGTTGGTTGTGAAAAGTACACTGAACAATGCTCTATTTTTGTTCTTGTTAATAAATAATTAATGTATGGACAAAAATATGCTAGCTGCTTGGCCTACTCTTCCTTTTCCTGATAGACTGGGAAGGAAGGATTGGGTCGTTTGACATTTTCCGCTTGTAGTCCTGAACAGTGGGTATCTGGCTGCTTGACCTCCTCTTCCTCCTGGTGACCCCAGCTAGAGGGAGCTGGCTAATCAATCTCAACTTCTTCCTGCTGGTGGCCCTGACTGGGGCTAGCTAACTGCTCATCTGTTTTTTTTTCCCTCCTGGTGGCTCCAACAAGAGGGAACTGGCCGCTCAACCTCATCTTCATGGTGGCCCAGAGCATATGGTGGTAGCCGCTTGATCACGTCCTCCTGGTGGATCTCAGCATCAGCATCTTTCTCCTGGTGGCTCAGACATGGGCTACCTAATTGCACAACTGCTTGGTGGATCCTATGGGAGAGCTGGATGTTCTATTTCCTCATCCTGTTCCACCTGGTGACCCTGAAAAGGCTACAGTGGACCGGTGATCACTGGCCTGTCTAATATTAGCCTAGTAAAAAGCAACAAACTGTCATTAGTAGGATACTTTCTGTATATTGTTTCAAATGCTTTTGATTGTATATATGATACAAAACAATTGCTTTTTGATAAAGTTGTACAAAGGTTATTCTATATTTAGTAATGGTATCATCACTTGTATAAATTTGAAGGAACTTCAAGCTTGAAAAATTTTGTAACATACAGCCAGGTGAATGAAATAAGTGGCAAGGGAAAACATTTTACCTACCACAACAAATCATATCATAATTTTGAAAGTATAAAAACAATATTATAAATTACTTCACATATCTAAAGCTGTTCCTATAATGTAAACACTTGCATATCTAAGCAAACTTGTATTCAGAAATTCTTATTCAAACTATAATCCTGATGTTAGCTTTAATTGCACTTACTTTCTTATACTTTGTATTCTGGTCTATATTATGCTTAAAAAGAACTGTCAACTCCCTAATTATTTTGATTGTACACAATCTGAACTATTTGAACATATTGCAACACATTAGTAAATCTAAGAACTGAAGCATCTGCATGCCAACATTCAAACAGTATTTTGAAATAAATTTGTTCCTGCAAGTATAAGGGGTAAATGCAAAGAACACACTTTATTTGGTTAGTCAAGACTTTGCTATTCTGATTTTCATGCAGCTCTTATAATTAATTATTAAAAAAATAAAAACAAACATAAATGCAATGTTAGCCAGAAATTACTGCCCTCGCTTTGTTACTGCAACTGACCATATCATAAGGCCAACTGGTCATGCTTTCTAGATACGTCTCTACAACAATAAACATCTTTTCATTGAATTTTGTCTAATTTCTCGGTTGGAAACACGGAAAATCACGTAGAAAATGTGTTCTACCTACCTATTTTAATCCATTAGATAACATGAGGAAGAAGTGTCACTCACGTAGAAAATGTGTTCTACCTACTTATTTTAATCCATTAGATAACATGAGGAAGAAGTGTCACTAGAATCACGCAGAAAATGTGTTCTACCTACTTATTTTAATTCATTAGATAACATGAGGAAAAAGTGTCACTAGAATCACGTAGAAAATGTGTTCTACCTACTTATTTTAATCCATTAGATAACATGAGGAAGAAGTGTCACTAGAATCACGTAGAAAATGTGTTCTACCTACTTGTTTTAATTCATTAGATAACATGAGGAAGAAGTATCACTAGAATCACGTAGAAAATGTGTTCTACCTACTTTTTTTAATTCATTAGATAACACGAGGAAGAAGTGTCACTAGAATCACGTAGAAAATGTGTTCTACCTACTTGTTTTAATTCATTAGATAACACGAGGAAGAAGTGTCACTAGAATCATGTAGAAAATGTGTTCTACCTACTTGTTTTAATTCATTAGATAACACGAGGAAGAAGTGTCACTAGAATCATGTAGAAAATGTGTTCTACCTACTTGTTTTAATTCATTAGATAACACGAGGAAGAAGTGTCACTAGAATCATGTAGAAAATGTGTTCTACCTACTTGTTTTAATTCATTAGATAACACGAGGAAGAAGTGTCACTAGAATCATGTAGAAAATGTGTTCTACCTACTTGTTTTAATTCATTAGATAACACGAGGAAGAAGTGTCACTAGAATCACGTAGAAAATGTGTTCTACCTACTTATTTTAATTCATTAGATAACATGAGGAAGAAGTGTCACTAGATTTTCTTAATTTTCAAAATGTATAGTAGCAAAAATATTAAAAACTATTTTTTACTATGAAGCAAAACTATAAAACTGCTTTCAAATTTGCCACTTGATATTGTTTATTTAGAACATGAATTTACTTAATTTATTAAATCTGTTAGAACAAATACTCATTAAGGATTGAGACCTCAGGATGATATCCACTAATCAACAAATAACAATCCATTTAAAATGTTATTAAAGTAATAAATGCCAGAACAATAATGTGATGCCTTTTTAAAATTAGCTTCTGTTCCATTTTTTAAAAATGAAACTAAATCTATGCATTTTTAAGAGTGTCTACAACTCTCTGTGAAACTTTTGCGACATATAAAAGTTATGGACGTATATACCAAGTTTTATCAAAATCTGATCGAGCACAGGCAATCAGAAGCAAGTTGAACTAATATGCATTCATTCATGCAGTCAATTTTAAATATATTGTGCTTGCTAAGCAGATAGTAATAATAGTGACACTGCATGCACAACATAATACAAAAATTCAATCACCAGTCAGTATAGTGAAATAGTGAAGTGAAGTTGAGTAAAAACAAAAAAAAAAAGAAAAAAAAAAAAGCATTAGTGCAAGTTCAAATAAGGACTATTTATTGTTTTTATCTTGGGAATTAGAAGGTCTTGGCACTTTAATTTTAAATGTCTAAAATGTTAAATGAAACTTTCTTTATCGTAACTACAGTAGTAGGTACTGTCTCCGGAAAAGTAAATTTAGAACAATTTCCTCTGACACTTAAGTACTAAAGGAAACAAGCACCATTTATTCAATGACTTCAATACAGATCTTTCGTTAATAGGATAAAATATGAAGTTCAGACAATGATGATAGAAACTCATCACTAAGTACTAAACTCTCGGAGATGCTTGGGATGAGAAATAACAAATTTAAAAAATGAAATAGAATGATTACTTGAACAGAACATATTTCCAATATGCATGATTCTAATTCACTTCTAGACTTGTTAACCATGCTTGTATTGCCATTCAAAATAAACTAACACTAAGGAACAAGGAATGCAAAAAAATAGTATACTGTTACGACTCTAGGTCTTAAAAAAAGATGCAACAGAAACAAAGTTAAACCAACAAATTAAGTAATATCAACAAGTAATTTATTTTCCTATAATGCAACGTGAAATTCAAGAGATACGTACAATATTTTGAATCAAATTCCAAATAATCCTAAATGTCCTAATCACAAATCCAAAAATATAGAATGTTCCCAATGAGTTCCAATATTCTTGATTGTCCTGTATAACACAATGATATAATCCAGAATGTCTTTGAATGAGTTCACAAAAGTTCAAAGTAATGTATTAATTCAAAAGTCAATGAGCAATTTAGTAATTCCAACGAATATATTAAATAAATAATTCCTCTCGAATTATATCTGATTTCAACCGCATAAACTATAAAATCTGATGGATTCACACAGACTGACCTGAAACAGGACTTAATTATTTGTTTACCAAATCCGCATTTATACACATTTTCACTTGACCTATATCAACAGGATATGAAGCAATAAAATGGGGGTATGGGGTGGGAACAGTCTGACTGTCAACACGACTGACCTTGAGCTCAAACTCTTTTAAGCACTCTGTTTACTAGCGACCAGAATCTAAAGTGTTGCTTACCTTTATAGACAAGATTGCAACACACTATTGATTAAATATGCATAACACCTCCCCTCATAATGAAAAAGAAAGATGGATGCAATAAAACTTTCTTTAACATATTTGTCAGATATGCATATGATACTAAAATCAAATTACGAAGATGTCTTATGAATGACATTCAGCTGAATTACACAACATAATTCAATATGGTGCTTCTATACACGTGATAGTGCATCTGCAATCACATTATCTTTTCCACTGATGTGTCTAATGTCAACGTTGTATTTGTGCAGCATTAAACTCCGCCTCAAGAATCCTTGAATTTTAGTATTCTTTTTGCTAATGAAATTGGGAGGATTGTGATCACTGAATACAACAATCGGAGAAAGAACTGAACTGACGCACACTTCAAAATATTGCAAAGCCAATGTGAAAGCAAAACATTCCATCTCAATTGAGGAATAATTTTCTGGTGCTTATTTAGTTTCTTAGAAAAATAGACTACTACTAGATGATACACACCATTTTTAGCTTCTTGAATCAATAATCTACCAACCCCCTACACACTTGCATCAACAGACATTTTACATAATTGACTGAAATCTGGTGCTGAAAGAACTGGTGCACTCATAAGTATGGCCTTTAATTTGTCAAAAGATTCCTGACATATGTCAGACCAATAAAACTTGGATTTCTTACTCAACAAATTTGTCAGAGGTTCAGCAATTATCCTATAAATGTGACACAAGCATGGCAAAACTCACTGTGCATAAATTAACCGTCAGGTTTTCATCACTGAGTCGATCGAAGAATTTCAGAACGGTTTCAAAGTGATCTACCCATGTGTCATTGTAGATAATGACATCATCGATGTACGCATCACAGTTATCTAGACCAGACATTAACATGTTCGTTAGACTTCGGAATGTTGTTCGAGAACTTTTCATTCCAAAACGCATCACTTTATACTGATAAAGACATCTGGGTTGCAAATGCCGAAATTTCCTTTACTCTTTCCATAAGTGGAATTTGTCAGAGGCCTTTCAAAAGGTCAAACTTGATGACATATTTCTCATTTCCAATTTTGTCGATGCAATCATCTATTCTTGTCATTGGAAATGAATCCGTTTTGGTGACACTGTTGACTTTTCAAAAGTCAGTATACATGAGGAATGTATTATCTGGTTTAGGCACAATAATACAAGGTGAGCTCCAGTTACTTTTACTTGGTTCAATAAAATCCTTCTCCAGTAAATATTCCTGCTTGAGAGGATTCACCCTATAAGGATGCTGGTTCACAGGTGTAGAATCTACAATATCAATGTCATAATAGATTTTATTTGTTCCTGTTCGAACATCAGGAAACAAGTGCTCATACTCATGCAATAGCTGTTTTAGTTCATCCCTTTCCTGTTGTTGTAGATGTGAAAGTTTCTGGTCCAGATTGTTTAATATTTCTCAATTTTGAAGTTAGGTTCAACCAACGTCTCTATTGTCAGATTGCATTCCATCGTTTACGTCCTCACCGTGAGCGATAGGTACAACTAAATTAATTGAATAATTAACTGTGTTATCTCTTTCAAAATACTCCTTTAACATATTTATGTGACAAAGTTGTTTCTGTTTCCGCCTCCCAGGAGTGTTAATAATATAATTTAAGTCATTTACTTTCTTTTCAACTGTATGAGGACCATACAATTTAGCCCGACGGGGATTTTGAGGTATGAACAAGAAAGCCAGAATTTCATTACCAGGCTGAAAACTCCTTTCCTGTGTATTTCTGTCACACCGTAATTTCATTTTTGACTTAGTAGCGTGAAGATTAGTTCTTGCTACTTCACAAGCCTTTGACAACTTATATTTGAAATCAGAGACATAGTCAAGAAGATTAATCTTTGAATCTTAATTTGAAAGAAGTTTCTCTTTCAATATATTCAATGGTCCACGGACAGTATGTCCAAAAACCAGTTCAAAAGGACTAAAACTCAATGATTCTTGAACTGATTCCCCATCAGCAAGCAACAACAAATGAACACATCATCCCAATCTTTTCCTGTATCAAAGCAATATGAACGAATCCTATTCTTCAAAGTTTAATGAAATCTTTCCAAATCCCCTTGACTTTAAGGGTGATAGACAGAAGATTTAAACTGTTGGATGCCTAATTCAGACATAACTTGTTGGAGAATTCCAGACATAAAATTTGACCCTTGATCAGACTGGACAGGTTTGAGAAGGCCAACAAGTGTAAAAGACTTTATCAAAGCTTTTATAATGGTTTTAGTTTTAATATTTCTCAAAGGAATTAACTCTGGAAATGTGCACGCACACATGATGGTCAACAAGTATTTGTTACCTGATTTGGTCTTAGGTAAGGGACCGACACAGTCTACCATTATTCTGCTAAATGGTTCGTCAAATGCGGGAATAGCTTGCATATGAGCCTTAGGTATCTTCTTATTAGGTATTCCTACCATTTAGCAAGTGTGTCAAGATTTACAGTATTTAGAAACGTCACTTTTAAGTTCCGACCAAAAGAATTATGATTCAAGACCTTGTGATAAGTTTTATTAACTCCTAAATGACCAGCCAAGGGATTTTCATGGGCTGGAGTAAGAATTTCCTCTCGATATGACCTTGGAACGAAGACAATCTGATGACTCACTGACGACTCATGACCAGCGGGATCCTCAGGTGGTCTCTATTTTTCCATCAGGACTCCATTTTTCACACAAAGCAACAATCTGGGACTTGTGTGATTTCAATTTAATTAATAGCCCTCTGAAACAAACAGGAAAACTCAGGATCTTGTTCCCGCTCGACAACAAGTGATTGTCTTATGTCACCCTGATTAGAATAGAGAGAATGAGTAGTAAAACGAGGATTACTGTAATTAATACCTTAAATGAAAGTTTTGTGAGTTAAGGGATAATCATCAGCCATGCGAGCAGTATTTTCCAAAGTTTCCACTTTTTGCTCATCAAGATAGGTCTTGACATCACTATGGATGTACTTCTTGAACTCTTCAATTAATACGAGCTGTCTTGAGTTTATCGCAATCTTTATCAACCTTCTTGGCTGAACACCACCTACCAAACAGTTGGTTTTTTTCCCTTGCAAATTCGACATGAGTTTGTCTAGTTTCTTTACTACAATTCCTAAACCCCTGTCGATATGCCTCTGGTACCAACTCATAACCCATTAATATATATTCCTTAACGACATCATAATCAGTACTCTGTTGTACCGACAGAGAAGTGTAGAAAAATATGAACTTTGCCAATAAGTACACTTTGTAGCAATAAAGACAATGCTCTGTTTGTAAAAGGGTTGGGGTGGGGGTTGGAGAGAGTGGTCCGCTTGCCAGTTCTAATTCTTTTAATCTATATTGCATTTCTCTGTCTTCTTTCTCTCTCTCTCTCTCTCTCTCTCTCTCTCTCTCTCTCTCTCTCTCTCTCTCTCTCTGTGCATTTCCCTCTCCTCTTTCTATTTCTTTCTCACCCTTTCAACATCTGCATTTCCCTCTTCTTTATTTCTCTCTCAACCCCCCTCTCTCTCCCTCTCTCTTAGAATTTGCATTTTGTTCTCTTCTTTCTCTTTCTGAATTTGCATTTCCATCATTATTCTCAGAAGCTAAGTCTTTCTTAATTCCAATCCATCTGTTGTTGTTTTTTTGTTGTTGTTGTTATTGTTGTTTGTTTTGTCTTATTTTAGCTGTAATTGCCTTAATTTCCTATCAAAACCCGATACAGACCTCCTTATCAAACTCAAAAGCACTATTATAAAAAATTTCCTTTCCCACCAAATACTGAATCTAAATATTCCTTACCTCTTGATTTGTTACAAAAGTTTTCCCTTCAGAAACATTGTATAATCCGGTAAGTTCGAGGAACTCATCCTTTTTCATATACTCTAACCCTATCTGGGTAGGATTTGAAACAAAGTTCCCAAGATTAGATGACATTGTGAATGCTTCCTGGTTTCACTAAAGAGTTCACAAATGTGTGAAAGACAAATATTTACCAGGGACAATGAAAATTCTGAAACAAGGTCAATTTCAATTTTAAAGGCAATTTGTAACATATCTGAAATGTTTCAAACAAATTCTGATCCCGGATGAGACCCTAAGTTCTGTTACGACTCTAGGTCTACACAATATGTATAAAAAAAGAAAGTGAAACCAACAATGTAAGTAATTTCAAAAAGCAGTTTATTTCCCTATAATACAAAGTAAAATTCAACACCGTTGAACTAGTTCATCAGCAATCTTTGTATTGAGCTTTCACAATAACCAGCCAAAACATCTGCACTCAATAAAAGAAACTCTCAACCGATTGATTCAACAAAAATTTAAATCTTTATAATGGATTAAATGTGAAACATAGTCACACCTAATGCAGAGCAATCAAAAATTTGTATAATTTGTATTAACAAAATTAAATTACAACAAATATTTAAAACATCATTTTCCTTCATTTTCTTATATCTTTAAGGTAATTGTGTATGGAGGAAGCATTTATGATAACTAACCATTTTGCTGACTGGGCATATACAGCCGACCCAAAGAAATCTGTTTGAATTAGTTCATCACATTGGGATTAGTAGGAAATGCATTCATGTGACCAGGTGATGAAATAATTAATATATAAAATTTATAATAAATTTGTCTTCATTCAAGATGGCATAAAAATCAAACAAGATTTTGTATGTAAGTACTTTTGGTATTTTTTTAATTTGAAAACTATGCCTTGTATCGTGTATTTAAATGAAAGCACACAAAACGTTATTGTCCTTTGTTTAAAATAATTTTTTGACAATCTATTATAATCTAAAATATTCAATGAACGGTTAATAAAGTGATATGCAAACTCATCTGTTACAGCCAGATTGAAGAAAAAAAACATAAAAAATTCCAGCCCTTTATTTGAAAAAGTGAGCCAATGGTGTGATCATAATGGGCCAACCTTATAACAAAATGAGATAGCAATTAGTTGAACCATTTTAAAAGGTTAATTTCATGACAACCCAAATAAATAACCATATTTAATATAGGATTCTCCTCTTTTGTTGCTGTCAATCGTATTCTAACAACACAGGAGAAATTGAAGTCTACAATTATAATCATCAGTCTTTGTTTTTCTTCTTTTTTCCACCATAGTAGAATAAAATTCTTCGTTGGAAGTTTCACCTGGTTTTATTGTTGTCTCGGTTTTTGTTGGTCTACCATTTTGTGGACTAGAGCCATGATATCTGCAGCTATTTTTATCGCTTCCACGATTTGAATGTGATACTGGAGTAAAAGAAATAAGTTTTTAAAAAAATAAAATAAAAAAGCCACTTATTAATTCTTTCATATCTGTCTCTTAGCGAATGTTCGCAAAGTTTATAATTGATAAATGGAGCTAAAAATAAGGTCACTGGAAGCACATGCTTATGAGAATTTCTGAAACTACACATTTTTCTTTCAGTCAAAAATGTTTATAAAATAGGAGTGGATGCTAGCTCAATACGTTACTTGAATTAGCTTCATATCTTTCAATAGAGACTATTGCAATTCGGTCACATGCCAATCTTATTCTTAACCTCTCAACTAAGTAACAGTATGGGATATTTGCTGGTGTTCGTCTGCATAATATCAATAATTGAGCATTTTGACATTTAATGATTACTTGTTGCATCTGTATATTATTCAAGGTAAAGAAACACACCTTGTTCATGTTTTTGTGCCCCATTTGACGCATTCTTTACCTATATTGCAGGATTTTGTGTCTACTTTAAGCAAATCCTGCAATGGCATGTCCTGGCTGAAACACTGACTCATGGGACATCAAAGATAAGCCTAAGAAGTACAATTTGAAGCAGCTTTCTTGAATGAAGCTGTTTTATTTTAAGTGACATTTTGGAAACGTATGGCCTTATTATGGGGCATTACTGTAACTGTGTATATATATATATATATATATATATATATATATATATATATATATATATATATATATATATATATATATTAAAATTACCTTTCCATTCCACTCGATCCCCTGGTAAAACCATTATTACAATAGTTTTTGTGGGTTGTTCACATTCTTTGAACTATTCATCAGCCTAGGTCATTTATGAAAGAAAACAATTTGATCTGATAAAAGCATTTCTTGTGTAATTTTTTTTTTTCTTACATTTTTATGGCATCATTCATTATTACCATTCATCTCCTGAAACACTAACAATGAATTATGTAAATTTACTTTCAAAAATCTTCAAAATGCTCTTGAATCTTTATGCAACAAAACTATTCCTTGCTACAAATCAAAGCCAATATAAAACATTCTATACTAGACTTTGATTTTAGTTTTGTGTGTCACTAATCATTTCTCATCCATATTATGTCACAAGTTATTGAGAGCACTAGCATTTTGATAAAATGCTGAAATCATCAAATTTTTATTTTACCATTTAGGAGAGCGACGAATATTTATTATAATTGTTAATATTAATCACAAGGACAAACACAATTAATTTTCAAGGAATATATATATATATATATATATATATATATATATATATATATATATATATATATATATATATATATATATATATATATTGAGCACACAACTTGTCATAATGTCATAATTAAGCACTTAATTCTTAAATAAGAACTCTGGAAATATTTTTGTTTAAACTACACCTAGCTGAAAGGTTTTTGGGGTATGGGGGTAGAGGTGTGGTCCTTTTACAGGGTTATTAAGATTGTAACATTTACAGGCAATAAACTAAACTATGTTGTTTACACATATAATTGTTGCAACCTTATTAAATAAGACTACGAGGCTAAACAAAAGTTATATAAAGTAAAAACTTTATATAACAGTTTACATTCTGATTAAAGAACTACTGATAATCGGATGTCATATTTAAGTAAAAGTTTGAATAAAACTTCTTCCCAAAATGCAAACCTAAAACTGTAGTTTCATCCACTGAATGACAACCTAATTCTCTGTTCTCTTACCAAATAGCTACTTTTTCAAAGTAGTTGCCCCCCAGTATGGTCCTTGTTTTAAGGTTTCAGATCCTATTTTATTATAAAGCCAAATTCATCGTGCTTGTCTTATTAAAGAACAGAATAATAAATGGTAATGAAGGTGTAATAGAAAATAAATTAACAACTCTTTTCACCAGTAGGTCCCGTTTTCCTCTGAAGTACGTCTGCCTACTTTCTTCTTTAATTTACTGCAAACAATGAGATACATCACGAAAAATATTGTGTGAAATTCGGCTTTGAAATGGGTTGACAAGTAACATTTTCTACCACTTGCAAAGAAGTCTGAACATAAGATGAATGGGAATTGCAGACTTTTGAGCAATATTTTGAAAAATGTCTACAGGGATAAATAAACTGGACTTTTACTTCATAAGTACTAACGTCATAATAGATATGTCTTCCTTGTTCCTTAAATTAAAATGGAGACTCAGCCCCACATACAGTGTTCTTGCAACTTTCCAATTCACATGTGCAATTCATGTACAAAAACTGAAGTGTGTGTATCCTTTTAAAAGTCAAAAGTGTACAGCAATGTATAGCAATCGAAACATATTTTGTACATTTCACGAAAGAGCCAGGTGTGTTACGTCTCAATTACACACTTTTCTTAATTTCAAAGTTCTCGAAGAACATATATGGCTTGAATTTAAGGTAATCCTACAAAATCATCGTACTTCCTGGCATCAGAACACAATTCATTTTCCTATATAGTCTTTTAATTAGCTTGTCAATACTGAACTTTCCACTGTGTCCAAATACTGATAAATCATATGTTGATGTAAAGTATCTTCAAATATGAACTCACAGTGAAGTTTTTGTCATAGGTTAACTGGCATTCTTCTGAGAGGCTTAAATGTAAACAAAGCAATGTGCAATGGGTCACAGATTTCAATCCTCCGATCCACACCAATACCTCATTACTCCCTGTGCACTGTCGCCAAAATGCATACAGACAAGCACAACAGAATGCTAATTTTCTACAGAATAAACAAATATTATATACTCATTTTTTTCTCCATTAAATTTCATTGTCAGAATCGTGCAGTATTTCTCCATTCTGCACGGCTTCATACTGCACGACACGTGTGTCTAAAAATAGTATCGCGTGTTAGGAACTACTTTTTATTGTAAACAAATAATGTTCACAAATGTAGCAGACACCGAAGCTTTTGCTTTATTAGATTTGTCTGTGGATGAACTAAGCAAGCTGTTTGAGAGTACAGATGATAAAGCTGACGATGTGGATGAATTCTTTGAGTCACAAAAGAAATTTTCAGCCAAGCAAGTGACTGAACGTGATATTTCACGATGTCCAGAGGTGGCTTTATGACGACAAACGTGAGACATGCAGTATTGAAAATATCATTCTGATAATTTAAACACTTATTTAGCCTATGGTTCAGACTATGAATCGTGTTTTCTAGAGTCAGAAAAAAAAAAAAAAAAAAAAAAACACATAAAAAAATGGCATAAAAAGGCATCTTGAGACCAAATGATATTTCGTTTCTCTCTTAGACCGCACATTTTACAAGTCCAAGCACTAAATTCGAAAAAATACAACTAAAGAAGGCGGAGAACGTTAGTGGGCCGACTCTGCTATGGGCCGAGTTGTCCCGTAATCATTCACGAGGACTAATACTAAAGAAAAAAACAACCCCCACCAAAAGTGTGAAGATTGTAATGACGTTTCGCTTTAGTGGTCAGCCAAATGTGCACAGAAAGATCAATGCTTGAGAGGAACCATTGAAATGTGAAGTATGCGGTGATAGGTTTAGTCTGAGTGGAAATCTGAATAAGCATATGATGGAAGATGCTGGAGAAACACCATTAAAGTGTGAAGTATGTGACGAAAGATTTAGCCAGAGTGGACAAACATCAGCGCCCATGACGAGACATACTGCAGAAAAACCATTCAAGTGTGAAGTTTGTAATAAAATGTCTAGTAGTTGCGGACAGCTAGCAATGCACATGAGAATACATACTGGAGAAAAACCATTTAAGTGTGAAGTATGTAATAAAAATTTTATTCAGTGTGGACATCTAATGAAGTACATGAGGATACATACTGAAAAAAACTCATTTAAGTGTGAACTATGTGATGAAAGGTTTAGTAAAATTGGAGATCTGAAGGTTCACATGAGGATACATACTGGAGAAAAACCATTTAAGTGTAAAGTATGTAATCAAATGTTTAGTAGTAGTGGACAGCTAAAAATGCACATGAGGATACATACTGGAGAAAAAACATTTAAGTGTGAAGTATGTAATAAAATGTTTAGTCAGGATGGACATCTAACGAAGCACATGAGGATTCATATTGGAGTAAAACCATTTAAGTGTGAAGTGTGTGATAAAAGGTTTAATCAGAGGGGACATCTGAATAATCACATGATGATACATACTGGGGAAAAACCATTTGAGTGTGAAGTATGTAATAAAATGTTTAGTAGGAGTGGAGATTTAACAATACACATGATGATACATACTGGGGAAAAACCATTTAAGTGTGAGGTATGTACTAAAATGTTGAGTCGAAATGCAGATCTAATCATGCACATGAGGACACATACTGGAGAAAAACCATTTAAGTGTGAATTATGTGATGAAAGGTTTAGTAAAAGTCGAGATCTGAAGGTTCACATGAGGATACATACTGGAGAAAAACCATGTAAGTGTGAACTATGTAATAAAATGTTTAGTAGTAGTGGACATCTAACGAGGCACATAAGGACACATACTGGAGAAAAACCATTTAAGTGTGAACTATGTAATAAAATGTTTAGTCAGGGTGGACAACTAACGACGCACATAAGGATACATACTGGAGAAAAGCCATTTAAGTGTGAAGTATGCGATGAATGGTTTAGTCATAGTGGAAATTTGAATACACACACGAGGATACATACTGGAGAAAAACCATTTAAGTGTGAAGTATGTGATAAAACGTTTAGTCATGATAGACCCCTAATGACTCACATGAAGATACATAATAGAGAAAAACCATTTAAGTGTGAATTATGTAATAAAACATTTAGTCGGAAAGAACATCTAAAAATGCATATTAGGATACATACTGGAGAAAAACCATTTAAGTGCAAAGTATGTAATAAAATGTTTAGTCGGGGTGGAAATCTAACGACGCACATGAGGATACATACTGGAGAAAAACCATTTAAGTGTGAAGTATGTAATCAAAGGTTTAATGTGAGGGGTCATCTGAATAAGCACATGAGGATACATACTGGGGAAAAACCATTTAAGTGTGAAGTGTGTAACAAAATGTTTAATGAGAATGAATATGTAACGAAGCACATGAGGATACATACTGGAGAACAACCATTTAAGTGTGAAGTATGTAATAAAATGTTTAGTTTTAGTGGACAGCTAACAATGCACATAAGGATACATACTGGAGAAAAACCATTTAAGTGTGAAGTATGTGATGAAAGGTTTACTTGTAGTGGAAATTTGAATACGCACATGAGGATACATACTGGAGAAAAAACATGTAAGTGTGAGGTGTGTAATAAAATGTTTAGTTTGCGTGGAACTCTAACAAAGCACATGAGGCTACATAGTGGAGAAAAACCATTTAAATGTGAAGTATGTGATGAAAGGTTTAGTCGCAGTGGAAATTTGAATATGCACATGAGGATACATACTGGAGAAAAACCATTTAAGTGTGAAGTATGTGATAAAAGGTTTAGATGGAGTGGAAATCTGAATAAGCACATGACAATACATACTCGAGAAAAACCATTTAAATGTGAAGTATGTAATAAAATGTTCAGTCGCAGTGAAACTCTGAATACGCACATCAGGATACATAAGAGAGAAAAACCCTTTAAGTGAGAAGTATATGCATGAAAGGTTTAGTCTCAGTAGAACTCTGAATAAGCACGCGAGGATCCATACTGGTGAAAAACCATTTAAGTGTCAAATATGTAATGAAAGGTTTAGTCGCAGTGAAACTCTCAATACACACATGAGGATCCGATCGATACTGGAGAAAATCCATTTAAGAGTGAAGTATGTAATAAAATGTTGAGTCGAAGTGGAGATCTAACAGTCCATACAAGGACACATCCTGAAGAAAAAACGTTTAAGTGTGAAGTATGCAATAAAATGTTTATTCAGAGTGGAAATCTGAATAAGCATGTGAGTATACATACTGGAGAAAAAACATTTAAGTGTGAAGTATGTAATAAATGTTTGGTGAGAGTGGAACTCTAGCTATGTACATGAGGATACCTTGTGGAGACAACACAGTTAAGTGTGAAGTATGTAATAAAATGTTTAGTAGGAGTGGACATCTAACAATGCATGTGAGGATACATGCTGGAGAAAAACCATTTAAGTGTGAAGTATGTAATAAAATGTTTCGTCAGGGTGGAAATCTAATGAGGCACAGGAGGATACATGCCAGAGAAAAACCATTTAAGTGTGAATTATGTGATAACAGGTTTAATGAGAAGGGTCATCTGAATAAGCACATGAGGATACATACTGGGGAAAAAACATTTAAGTGTGAAGTGTGTAACAAAATGTTTAATGAGAATGAATATGTAACGAAGCACATGAGGATACATACTGGAGAACAACCATTTAAGTGTGAAGTATGTAATAAAATGTTTAGTTTTAGTGGACAGCTAACAATGCACATAAGGATACATACTGGAGAAAAACCATTTAAGTGTGAAGTATGTGATGAAAGGTTTACTTGTAGTGGAAATTTGAATACGCACATGAGGATACATACTGGAGAAAAACCATGTAAGTGTGAGGTGTGTAATAAAATGTTTAGTTTGCGTGGAACTCTAACAAAGCACATGAGGATACATAGTGGAGAAAAACCATTTAAATGTGAAGTATGTGATGAAAGGTTTAGTCGCAGTGGAAATTTGAATATGCACATGAGGATACATACTGGAGAAAAACCATTTAAGTGTGAAGTATGTGATAAAAGGTTTAGATGGAGTGGAAATCTGAATAAGCACATGACAATACATACTCGAGAAAAACCATTTAAATGTGAAGTATGTAATAAAATGTTCAGTCGCAGTGAAACTCTGAATACGCACATCAGGATACATAAGAGAGAAAAACCCTTTAAGTGAGAAGTATATGCATGAAAGGTTTAGTCTCAGTAGAACTCTGAATAAGCACGCGAGGATCCATACTGGTGAAAAACCATTTAAGTGTCAAATATGTAATGAAAGGTTTAGTCGCAGTGAAACTCTCAACACACACATGAGGATCCGATCGATACTGGAGAAAATCCATTTAAGAGTGAAGTATGTAATAAAATGTTGAGTCGAAGTGGAGATCTAACAGTCCATACAAGGACACATCCTGAAGAAAAAACGTTTAAGTGTGAAGTATGCAATAAAATGTTTATTCAGAGTGGAAATCTGAATAAGCATGAGTATACATACTGGAGAAAAAACATTTAGGTGTGAAGTATGTAATAAAATGTTTGGTGAGAGTGGAACTCTAGCTATGCACATGAGGATACCTTGTGGAGAAAACACAGTTAAGTGTGAAGTATGTAATAAAATGTTTAGTAGGAGTGGACATCTAGCAATGCATGTGAGGATACATGCTGGAGAAAAACCATTTAAGTGTGAAGTATGTAATAAAATGTTTCGTCAGGGTGGAAATCTAATGAGGCACAGGAGGATACATGCCAGAGAAAAACCATTTAAGTGTGAATTATGTGATAACAGGTTTAATGAGAAGGGTCATCTGAATAAGCACATGAGGATACATACTGGGGAAAAAACATTTAAGTGTAAAGTGTGTAATAAAATGTTTAATGAGAGTGGAGATGTAATGAAGCACATGAGGATACATAATGGAGAAAAACCATTTAAGTGTGAAGTATGTAATAAAATGTATAGTTTTAGTGGACAGCTAACAATGCACATGAGGATACATACTGGAGAAAAACGATTTAAGTGTGAAGTATGTAATAAAATGTTTAGTCGCAATGGAAGTCTGAACAAGCACATAAAGATACATACAATGTACACAAATAGTATAGTGTGACATTTGAAGCACAAAAATGATATTTGAGGTACAAAAATGACACTTGGGGTAAAAGGGGAATTTAACGATACACCACAGGTTTAACATGAGTAATGTGTGACAGTGTGGGTAGTGTAAAGGGGATGGTAATGTTAAAAATGAACATGTGATTACCCCTTGTATCTACAAATGTTTTACAAAATATGACACTTGGTGGTGGGAGTGGGGGGGGGTGTCATTCCGATTTAGGCATCAAACAAACGCTCCAAATCAAATTTTCATAACTACCCCACCCAGGTGGCTTAACATGAAAGGAAAAAATGACACCAACAAATAAGCCACAAAAAAGAACAAATAAAGCAAAATAACACTGCCCAAGGTCCGTGCCATACAAAAGGCCTAGAAAAAAACACCTAACATTTTTTTTTCTTCTATGTTTGCCCGAATTTTGGCAATAAATATTGAATTCAAAGGGGTATAAAAGGTGATCTGTTAGCCTGTACCAGTCAGTCTTAGGGCAGTCTAGACCAGTTTATGCAAAAAGACCATCCTCGGATATAATTCATTTTATTTTCTTACACAGCGTTCTCTATAGGATTTTGAAAGTTGCAGTCCAGGACTTATCCTTGCAAAAAGTTGCAATCCTATCCCTAAAAATAGGAACCTACAACGGAAGTGTCAACACCTACACTACTCCACATTTCATTTTCCTGATGCAAAAAGATTGGAATAATATGTAAATAATGGTAAATTAAGAGAAAGTCACAGCACAAAAAGTCACAAGTCACGTAGGACAGAATGTCACAGGACAAAAATCACAAAACACATGGAACAGAAAGTCGCAAATACACACTGGATAGAAAGTCACGGGATAAAATGTCACAAATACACATGGGATAGAAAGTCACAATTTGAATTATCATAGTAATGGAAGACAAACAGTCACAATTTGAATTATCATAGTAATGGAAGACAGTCACAATTTGAATTATCATAGTAATGGAAGACAAAGTCACAATTTGAATTATCATAGTAATGGAAGACAAACAGTCAATTTGAATTATCATAGTAATGGAAGACAGTCACAATTTGAATTATCATAGTAATGGAAGACAGTCACAATTTGAATTATCATAGTAATGAAAGACAAACAGTCACAATTTGAATTATCATAGTAATGGAGGACATGTATGTTTATTTTTTTATGGGTTTAACGCCATTTTTCAGCACATGATGGGCTATTCATGATGGCCAGTATATCTGGTGGAGGAAGAACCCGGGAACATAAATTGGTATGTAAAAAATGAAACCCTTTTTGTGCTAAGTGGCTTTACTTTCCATGGTTTCAAATATGGGCATATGAGCAAAAACCAGTATGTTTTATTGATTTTTTTTTATATAAAAGTCCAAGGTTTTTGTCAAAGAAATCATTCCAAAATGGATATCATCACCAGCAACAAGGGCGGTCCTAAACTCAGTTTTGAAGATTACCAGTATACTAGACATGGAATATGTAAGATCAAGCAATGGTGGAAGTGAACACTTAGGTCCTGCAAGAGGTGTAGAGGCAGTTTGTCCACAGACTTGCAATACCAAAATCTAACTCCAGGATAGCCGCATAATCATGCCTCTGACAAAACAACTGTGAAACTAGCAAAAACACACAACAACTTGAGAGACAATGCTTTGTAAACTCATGATGCACACAGCCAGAATGTTGCAGAATGTGTATCAACTTGTTCGAATGATGTCCAAGCCATGCTGCTAGTTGAAGAAAACTGTACAAGGACAATTAGACACTAAACACCACAGATAACTATTCCAGCAACACTTCCAGATCTAACTATTCCTGTGGAGTTGACTAAACTTTTGAAGACCCACAGCAAATTTGGCTAACCTTTTGCACATAAGATTCTCACGTGAGATCTAACTCATGTTAGTCTCATGTGCATTTTACCATCCAAATTAGGTAGAACTCACATGAGCAATAGAATCTAACAAAATCTGAAAATCACATGAGCAGGAATTGTTAATATATGAGCAAGATTTTGCTCACGTGAGCAAGCATTTCCTCACATGAGCAAGACCTTGCTCACGTGAAAATCACATGAGCAGGAATGATTAATGTAAGCAAGAGTTTGCTCATGTGAGCAATAGGGGAAAAAAATGACTAGGATTTGATTTGTATTTGATAAATATTTTTGACAAGAAAAAAATGGAACCAAGTTCCTATAATAAAACTTATTTAGCAGCAATAAAGATATTTTAAAAGTGATATTAAAATCTAGTGAAGATGAGCATATTCAAGTTCAATTATGCATGTTTTTGTGAGGTTTCTCACATGAGAAAAAAGACAACCCGTATATAAATATGTGATAATGATTTTCAATTATTGTAATTATTATATCGCATGCATTATGTAACAATAAATGCTCGCAGCACAAATGGGCAGGTGTAAAACACTCATTCACTCATCAAGCAAATTAGTGTGATTATTGTGAAAGCAATGGTCTTGATGCACAGCAAGGTGTACTACATCCAATCACTGATTTCATTACTGATGATAACAAAAGGTATAGGGTCTCAGGCCAGCATTGACCAATCAGAAAAGGTTGCTTTTATTGACTTATACCAAACAATGTTTTACTATTTATATTGTTGTTGATAAACATTCAGTGCATTATGCACTGACAATTGTAAACATGTAGAAGTATTTGCAAGGTGTGCAGCTGCCACCAAAATGGCAAAAATTAGATGCAAAGGGAGTGCAATCACATATATGATGAACATAAGAGACTAAGAAAGTACCAGAAATGCTGGGAAAATTGACACTAATGGCTAAAGTATGACACAGGAGAGACTGTGTTGTTGGTGAAATAGAGTTATTTGTTTTGAGTTGATGTTAATGAATAATAAATTTTGAATTAGAAACTGAACTGGATTCTGTTTGATATTAGCAAGATCAGTGAAATTTAGACAGGATCAATAAAAATATGATTTTGGTGATCCTGTGGGTTTTTTTAAAAAATTCTAATTTTGAGCCATGTATCTTGTTTTACATATGCAAACTTTCTAGAACTCATTACACATACTCCTGCTTGTTTGCTGTTAATCATACAATTTCAGTGGGGACCCCTATAATCTGAATAAATCAAAGGAAATGACGGGAAGGAATGAATACAAATTCATAATTGTTTGAAACAATATTTATCATAATTGCTTAAAACTGTATTTATCAAAGTTAAACATTATTTTGTACACTTGTTCAATATATCAGTAGTTTCCATCAAAACATATAAAAGTTTGTGAAAATGAAACCTCTAGAGTACAATGATGTACTGATATTCTGTTCAATTTCTTTTGTAAAACACTCTGTACACAAAATGTATTTCATTAGATGTTACGTTATCTTTTTTAAATTAAGCATACTGCATTCCTTGCAAAATTGTTGCACGCAGAGCAAATTAAGGAGACAGTGGATGTATGATCTAGATCATATCCAATGTATTATTAAGGATTAAAGATTCCAGAAAATTCAGGCTGATACACAAAAAGGCAAGCTCTTCAGTCTACCGAATCTCTCACAGCCGCTTTCTCGAATATGTGGTACACAGAAAGGCAAGCTCTTCAGTCAAAGGAATCTCTCACAGCCGCTTTCTTGAATATGTGGGAAATCTTCACTTTTTTCTGTATGGGTTTTAGACTTTTTACTTCGGGAGGTGGGATGTTGTCTGGTGGTTAAAGGTTCCCCTTCCCCATCTGTTAAAATCATACACTATTAGGTGAAAAACAAGAATGTTAGCCATTTGAATTACACTGAACCACCTCTTCTAAACAAATCCTCTCAGAATAAACTCCTAAATCCGTCCCTGCTTCTTGTATGATTCAAGTATCATCCACTGAAATAGATTACATGCAGCAACATGTACTATGTAACCTGGACAACAGATGTGACTATTTACCTGTTTGGCAAAGGCATTTTTGTTGTTGTTTTAATTCAATATTCGAAAACCACTTCATAAGTCTTAGAAACATCTGTAAGTGTTATTCATGACCATCCAGTTTGAAGGCTGCAACATCATATCTGTCAAACGTTTGGTACTTGACGTCTTTAAACAAAAAACAAAAAAAAGCAATATGAAATTACTCACTTTACACCTTAAAACCTTTGAAATAGATCCACTGCCGTATTATTTGAAAAATTAAAAGTATAAAAATTAGAAGCATACCTACATGTATATGACTTCTGAACTTGCCTCAGTTGCAGTTCATACTTCACTGTATGAAGACAATTGTAGAATTTGATATGCTGGAAGAAAAACAGTCCCTAACAAAAACAGAAATTACATTAACAAGCTTGGATGTAATTTATCGTCAACTGTCCTAACTTCGTGTTTATCCTTGATTCGTGCGCCATGTTTCTCGTGACCTCACACGCTTGTTTTGAGATTCTGACGTAATCAACTGGGTCACTAGCATTTGTTGACAGTGACAGTAAGTGCTGATTAAGACATATTTGAATACTTAATACAAATCAAATTGAAAAAATACAATGAAAATGGCATATTTTACTCATGCCATACACTTTGTGGCCCTGGAGTTGTGTAAGCCATTCAAGCCAGGGCTACTGCTCACATGTTGGTTTTCTTTACCTTTTGATTAGCGGGAAACCGAAAACAGATTTTTTAGACGGCAAAGGCAATGTAAAAATCTGGTCATTATAACATGCACTTCTTATGTCATGTTAGAAAAAATAAATCCAATGGAAAACTATATAGTATGCAATTTTTCATTGAAATATTTTAATATAACACCCCCCCCCCCCCCAAAAAAAAAAAAAAAAAATGTGTGTTTCCTATTGCACTGGTTTTAAAATTAGGATAGGCAGTTACTTTTTTTTGTTGTTAAACATTATATATAAATCAAATAATATTTAAAGCGCTTCAATGTACCAGGCATAACTGGCTCAATTAGATGCAAAAATCAATTTCAGCAATGTGATTTTGTTTATAATAAAAAAAAAAATTTATTAAAAAAAACATATATAAATCAAATAATATTTATAGCCCTTCAAATAACTGTGCAAAACCGGCTCAATTAGATGCACAAATGTTTTTAAACATATATATATCAAATAAAATTTCAAGGGCTTCAAAGTACTGGTCAAAACCGGCTCAGTTAGATGCACAAATCAATTTCGGCAATGTGATTTGATATAATTAAAAAAATTGGGGTGGGTCGGTGGGGGCAAGTGCTAGGGTCAGCAGCGTCAAACAGGGACGGTCGGCCGACCGGAAACATATTTTTATTTTCTTTTGGCCTAAGGGAACAAAATCTTTGTTATCAAATAGCATAAAAAAAAATCTTTTAAAACCTTACAGTACCTTAAAAAATGACAATTTTATCAGACAGTTTGAAATTAAAAAGCATCATATTTTGTTTCTTTCATATTTTTGCCATCATTATTTATAAGTGTTTTATTGCAGTCGATATTGGTTTGAAAGAAATGATTTGTATTGCATATGCAAATATTAATAATACTTGGATATCATACACGATATATTTCTAGAGTAAACATTGACCTAATTGTCACATTCCAATCTTACGTCACGTGACCTTTATTTCAGGGGCACGAACCACAGATTACTTTCGGAAATAGACACATGTAGACACGCTAGGAAAAACGGCAGCTCGCAAAGAATTTTGAGAGTTTATGAATAAATTAAGCAGATGTAATTTAACACTTTCTATGGCGATTTCAATAGTTTCTCACAAAATTATAATATAAGCGTTAAAATTAACGTTGAGGACACGAACCATGGTAGATCAAGGATACTAATCTCGTCGCACTATTCTCGATGACTGACAACATTAATGCATCGAGAACTGCAGTTTGGCAGGCGCAGCAGTAAATAATAATCTGAAAAATTATCGTCTCAATGATTGTTAGGAGCATTATTACAACGTTATCGTTTTCGACGTATTAAAACGTGGGTGCAAAGCTGCAAACTGCTGTACCCGTAAACAGGCAAAATGCAATACGGTCTTGATTTTACTCACCAACATGATAATTCCATGATTTTAAATTATCTCCTGGTTTCTATGATCAGTTGCTGCACATGTATTGGTATTGCTTACAATGAAATTTCCCGAATTAACGAGCTTAATTTAAAAATGGCGCTTCTTTGAAAGCGAGGCTACCATGGTAGTTGTGTGTTGTAGTGTCTTCAAAACATCATGTGCATATTTTGTGATCAGTAAACCAGTCTCCAGACTGTAAACAAGGGAAATAACCGGCGTTATTTTCTCGATCCCGGATTAGGTCTCAGTCGCGGAAAAGCACATTTAATCTTGTGTGATTTTATTTTATTATTTGATTTGGTTTTTGAAAGCAAAATTCTTGAAGCATAATTCTTTATAGAATGCTGGAAGAATGGGATGGGTCTCTAACTCACATGAGAAAAACCAACTTAGATCAAATCTAAAATGTGTCTGATCAGAATCGAAGTCCAAATTTCTCACGTGAGAAATTAGAACTCTGCCTTATTTTCAAACATAGTCAGATGTAAGGTGAACGAATATTTTGTAAGTCATACATTCTCATGTGAACATTCAAATTCTCACGTGAGCAAAATCTGCACATGAGAAAATGTTATTAGTTTTTCAATGGCTCACAAGATCTAACAAACTGCACACATGAGCTTGCAAAATCTACCCAATTTGCATACGTTTCTAACAAGGTTCTCATGTGAAGCTTATGAGCAGCTCATGTGAATTGCTGAGATTTTTCTGTACGGAGATGAACATCAGCCATTTTTTATTTATGACAATTGTCCAGATGCAGTTAAATAAGTTGTGTCCTATAATAACCTACAACATTACACAATTCAGAGTGTGACATCTTGTCCTTCATTGTCTCTCTTCATAGTGAAAATTCAAATTGGGACTTTTTGTTCTGTGACAATCTGTCTGTGCATGACATCTGTGATGGAAAATAAAGTTCTATCATTCGTTTTTGTTCGGTCTCTGTCTGTCAGTTTGTCTATTTCTCTCTCTCTCTCCCTCCCTCCCTCCCTCCCTCTCTCCCTCCCTCTCTCTCTCTCTCTCTCTCTCTCTCTCTCTCTCTCTCTCTCTCTCTCTCCTGAATTTCTGTATTATGGCTGTGAAAAGAAGTTAGATACACCTTACACACATACGGTCATCTTTGCTATATGCTCAATATCCATTTCTATCATGTGCATGAAAACAACTTTCCTAAGAAGCTGATACCAAGGTGACTGAGCACAGGACCCATAAAGGGATGTAATGTTCTGCACTTTCTGTGATGAGTCTTAGGAGAAATATGAAGTGCACAGACATGTGAAATTTAGGCAGGATCAATTAAAATGTTATTACTGTGATAATAAGGATCACTGAAAAATCTTAATTTTAAGATCTGTACATGATACACCATTTCGAATTATCAAACCTGAAATAGCAAAATTAATGAAGTCAGAGTAACATAAACTCACCTGATCAAGATCTTGGTCTTTTGTGAATGAAAAAAAATTGTTTTGGTGAAAATTTTAATCTTTTCAGACAAGAAAACCAAAATATTAATTGTGAAATGTTTCTGCCATACACCACGAGCAACTGCAACAATAATAATCAAGGAAAAACAATTCAGCTGATAAACTATTCATACAAAAAGATTTATATTTCTATGACCAGCATGCTGCTTATTAAAATATACTAAAGTACAATAACACACACACACAGAGAAAATGTGAGTAGAAATCATACAAAAGGATAAAAAGAGCAATTTACTCCATGTGTATAACTTATGTCAGAATAGATGAGAAGTCTAGGTCTGTCTGCAATCTCAATCATACATGTACTAATATGTTTTATATCATAGGCTGTGTATTGCAATAGCTGGCAATATATGACGTGTATCATTTCAACTAATGTAATGATTGAACACACACACACACTCACCCATATATATATATATATATATATATATATATATATATATATATATATATATATATATATACTTATCATGAAAAGTAAACATTATTTGCAGGCAATTATTTAAGTTGAGTAAGTCTTGTTTATACAATGAAAGGCCATCCATCACACAAAGCAAAACACGTTTGTCCAGTATTAGCTTATCTTATTCCTATGGGATTGCCAGCATTAGAACATTACATGCTGAATCTGTCCCATTTGAAATCTGTGTACAATAGGCACACACTACATGCTTACTTAATCTGTCAGCAAACAAATGTCCAATGAACATAAGCATTGTGTTACGTCTAGGGGTTATGTAACAGAAGAAAAACTCAAACAAGCTTTCAAGGTTTAAAATATAAATCTTTAATTTCCTAAATATTAAAATATTTCAACAAACAATTAAAGTGAAAGAATTAAAAATAACTTACAGTATAGGATATCCTAAAAAGTCCTAAATTGTTTTAAAGTTCACTTCCGGAAGTTAATCCAAGTATTCCGGATGTAGTATTCCGAATGAAATAGCCTTTGCTGTGCTGATATGTTGATAAGTTTTAAGTAAATCCAAATAATCCTTGTAAGTCTGGAATCTCACAAGTATTAGAAATGTTACCGATAATTCCACGGAACTGTATATTAATTCAGATGAAGAACAATACTGACTTCTAAATGTATTGTATTAATAATGAATCTTCAAAGTAAATCCCACACTGAACTGACAATTCAATATGACCTCTCTTCTCTATGTAACTGTAACAGAATGATAATCACAGGATTATTTGCTATATATACATCATCAATGCGCAGAATCGAATAAACCCATTACGCAGTTCCTGTCAGCATTCGAAGCCTTTAGAAGCCTAAGGAATGTATTTATTTCCAGTAAACACAATTTATTCTCAAGAATGCTATATTAGACTAGAATTAACAATCAACATCATGTTGTTTACGATGAACTAAAAGTACACCTAATCCAGATTATGAGCTCGCGCCAGATCACGTGACACTACAGCGTGTGACCATTTATAGATTGAAAAGTTGCCGTATGTATACTCATAAGGTAACGCGGTTTAGACTAAGAACAGAGATCATAAACTAATACATTATATCATTATAAAAGGGAAAAGAGGTGTGATTCCGTAAACATTGTCACGGCAAAGTCTCGGTATAATCAAACTTTAAACATACTGTGCTGATTGCGCTTTTAATTTGTTTTTCAGTCATGCTGAGCACGCAAACCCATTGAGTGTTAAGCTATACCTTTTCACTCAAGAAGGTGCAATTGCACATGCATTTTCAGATATTTAGGGTTATATCCCTGTACACATGAATGGCATGCTGTGTATAATGGTTTCGTGTTGCGTGTAAAAGGTCTCATCAATGCATAAAATAACTGTGGTTGTATTTAGTGTGATCAGAAATTGTTTGGGATTTTGGACACTGAGTATAAATACTATGTAATTAGTTGGTTGTGAAAAGTACACTGAAGAATGCTCTATTTTTGTTCTGGTTAATAAATAATGAATGTATGGACAAAAATATGCTAGCTGCTTGGCCTACTCTTCCTTTTCCTGATAGACTGGGAAGGAAGGATTGGGTCGTTTGACATTTTCCGCTTGTAGTCCTGAACAGTGGGTATCTGGGCTGCTTGACCTCCTCTTTCTCCTGGCGACCCCAGCTAGAGGGAGCTGGCTAATCAATCTCAACTTCTTTATGCTGGTGGCCCTGACTGGGGCTAGCTAACTGCTCATCTGTTTGTTTTTTTCCCTCCTGGTGGCTCCAACAAGAGGGAACTAACCGCTCAACCTCATCTTCATGGTGGCCTAGAGCATATGGTGGTAGCCGCTTGATCGCTTCCTCCTGGTGGATCTCAGCATCAGCATCTTTCTCCTGGTGACTCTGACAGGGGCTACCTAATTGCACAACTGCTTGGTGGATCCTATGGGAGAGCTGGATGTTCTGGTCTCCTCATCCTGTTCCACCCCGGTGACCCTGAAAAGGCTACAGTGGACCGGTGATCACTGGCCTGTCTAATATTAGCCTAGTAAAAAGCAACAAACTGGCATTAGTGGGATACTTTCTGTATATTGTTTCAAATGCTTTTGATTGTATATATGATACAAAACAATTGTTTTTTGATAAAGTTGTGCAAAGGTTTTTCTATATTTAGTAATGGTATCATCACTTGTATAAAATTTGAAGGAACTTCAAGCTTGAAAAATTTTGTAACACACAGCCAGGTGAATGAAATAAGTGGCAAGGGAAAACTTTGTTCCTACCACTAATATGTATCATAATTTTGAAAGTATAAAAACAATATTATACATTAATTCACATATCTAAAGCTGATCCTATAATGTTAAAACTTGCATATCTAAGAAAACTAGTATAAGAAATTCTTATTCAAACTATCATCCTGATGTTAGATTTAATTGCACTTATTTTCTTATACTTTGTATTCTGGTCTATATTATGCTTAAAGAGAACTGTCAACTCGATAATCATTTTGATTGTATACAATCTGAACTATTTGAACATATTGCAACACATTAGTGAATCTAAAAACTGAAGCATCTGCATGCCAACCTTCAAACAGTATTTGGAAATAAACTTGTTCCTGCACGTATTATGGGTAAATACAAAGAATACACTTTATTTGGTTAGTCAAGACTTTGCTATTCTGATTATCATGCAGCTCTTAAAATTAATTATAAAAAAAATAAAAACAAACATAAATGCAATGTTAGCCAAAAATTACTGCCCTCGCTTTGTTACTCGCAACTGACCATATCATAAGGCCAACTGGTCATGCTTTGTAGATACGTCTCTACAGCAATAAACATCTTTTCATTGAATTTGTCTAATTTATCGGTTGGAAACACGGAGAATCATGTCGAAAATTTGTTCTACCTACTTATTTAAATCCATTAGATAAAATGAGGAAGAAGTGTCACTAGATTTTCTTGATTTAGTCCATTAGATAACATGAGGAAGAATTATCCACTAGATTTTCTTGATTTAATCCCATTAGATGACTTGAGGAAGAATTGTCACTCGATTTTCTTGATTTAATCCATTAGATAACATGTGGAAGAATTGTTACTAGATTTTCTTGATTTTCAAAATGTAAGGTACAAAAATATTAAAAACTATTTTTCACTATGAAGCAAAACCATAAAACTGCTTTAAAATTTGACACTTGATATTATTTATTTAGAACATGAATTTACTTAATTTACTAAATCTGTAGAACAAATGCTCCATTAAGGATTGAGACCTCAGGATGATATCCACTAATCAACAAATAAACAATCCATTTAAAATGTTGCTACAGTAAAAAATGCCAGAACAATAATGTGATGCCTTTTTAAAATTAGATTCTGTTCCATTTTTTAAAAATGTAACTAAATCTATGCATTTTAGAGTGACTACAACTCCTCTGTTGAAACTTTTGCGATACATAAAAGTTATGCACGTAATATACCAAGTTTTATCAAAATCTGATCGAGCACAGGCAATCAGAAGCAAGTTGAATTAATATGCATTCATTCATGCAGTCAATTTTGGGAATTAGAAGGTCTTGGCACTTTAATTTTACATGTCTACAATGTTAAATGAAACTTTCTTTATCGTAACTACAGTAGTAGCTACTGTCTCCGGAAAAGTAAATTTAGAACAATTTCCTCTGACACTTAAGTGCAAAGGAAACAGACACTATTTATTCAATGACTTCAATGCCGATCTTTCGTTAATAGGATGAAATATGAAGTTCAGACAATGATTATAGAAACTCATCACTAAGTACTAAACTCTCGGAGATGTTTGTGATGAAAAAATATCAGTATCTGTAGCTATTTCAACTTTGAGCTAGATATGAATTTTAAAGGTGTTTGATTATAAACTGTTCATGTTTGCCCATGGCGTGGCAACCATCTTTTTAGAGTTTTCCACTTGTACAGTGACTATGCATGCAGTGATAATGACTAGACAAAAATACATTTCTACGGTTAAGAACAGGTTTATCAAGAAGAAAGACAGAATTGAATATTTAAACTCCTTAACTGTCCTCCATTGGCTTTACTAATTTAAGACACACTTATATGTTTTATGTGAGTTATTGAAAAAACTTTGTTAGATTTCTTGAGACGATTTCCAGCAAAAACTCAGATATTGCCCTTTCTTTTGTGAAAATATATAACTTATTCTATATCTTAAGTTATAAGTATTAAGAAAACAAATTTAAAAATGATTACTTAAACAGAAAATATTTCCAATATACATGATTTTAATTCAGGTCTAGACTTGTTAACCATGCTTGTATTGCCATTCAAAATAAAACTAACACTAAGGAAACAAGGAATGCAAACAAAATAGTATACTGTTACGACTCTAGGTCTTAAAAAAAAGATGCAACAGAAACAAAGTTAAACCAACAAATTAAGTAATATTAATAAGCAATTTATTCTCCTATAATTGCAATGTGAAATTCAAGAGATACGTACAATATTGTGAATCAAATTCCAAATAATCCTAAATGTCCTAATCACAAATCCAAAAATATAGAATGTTCCGAATGTTCGAATGAGTTCCCAATAGCCCTGTCTGTCCTGATGTAACACAATGATGCATCCAGAATGTCTTTTGAATGAGTTCACAAAAGTCCAAAGTAATGTATTAATTCAAAAGTCAGTGAGCGATTTAGTAATTCCAATGAATATATGAAAAAATAATTCCTCTCGAATTATATCTTGATTTCAACGGCATAAAGTATAAAATCTGTCTCAAATGGATTCCCACAGACTGATCTAAAACAGGAATTAATTATTTGTTCACCAAATCCGTATTTAAACTATTTTCATTTGACCTTATCAACAGAACCTGAAGCAATAAAATGGGAAAAGACCCAGGTCTAACGGTCAAGACGATTGACCTTGAACTCGAATTTCTGTAAACGGCCCTGTTTACTAATGATCAGAATCTAAAGTGCTATTTACCTCTATAGACAAGATTTAAACACACACTATAGATTAAATATACATAACAATACAAACATGGTGTATTCATTTCTACTTTGTGTGTAAAATTTATTCTTAAACCCACCACATCTCTCCACCGCTAAGTTGATTATTATCCAGAAATAGCAACATGTTATTTGAAATACACCACAACAGCATTTTGAAATAAAATAATGTGTGTTCATGCTGTAAGCAAGCAAGCACGTAATTGTAGTTCATACATCAGAGCTAATAGCATTAGAGACTGTTTGTTATTTACAATTTAAAAATGGAAATGAAAGTTGTTTTCTTAGATGGTGACAAAATAAAATGTAACCTCCATTTTTTAAACACTTGTTGAAAAAAGGACTGGAAATTAAAGGTGGAAGATAGTCAAGGGTTTATATCCATGTAGGTAATATGCGCGTGTACACATTTTAATAGAAATAGTTAGTTGGTTGCATCTTTTGACCCTAAAAATGAATTCTCTTAAAACATAAATATTGAGCTTTAATGTTATTATGATGCACAAATATGTGCTAATCAATTTCACTCACCTATAGAACAATGGGAAATCTCTGAGGTAACAGGATGATACATGTACAATCAAATCTAAACTCGTACAATTTGTCTATAACCTCTGCTTAATTGATTGGATATAAGTGAGGACAGACAAAACCCAAAAACTTCAGGAATTCATTTTGAACAAAGCAACGGTTGACACATAGAATGGAACAATTAAATTTACCTTGTCGTATCACTATTTTGAGAAGAAAATTTAACATCTCGTGGCGACAATAGAATGGGACAATAAAGTTTATCTTGTGTATCACTATTTTACGAAGAAAATTTAAAACATCTCGTAGGCGAACAATAGAATGGGACAATTAAGTTTGAAAATGTGTATCTCTATTTTGAGAAGAAAATTTAACATCTCGTGGCGACAATAGAATGGGACAATTAAGTGTCTACCTTGTGTATCACTATTTTGAGAAGAAAATTTAACATCTCGTGGCGACTATGTGGGCTAATGTTCAGGTCTATATGCTGCTTTTCCTGAACAATGTAAGATTAAATTATTACCAAAATAAAAAAAGTATACAAATCATAATATTTACTTTGTGGGTACTCAATTAACAGAAGCATTCACTTGCATAAAAATCACAATGACGTATTTTTTTAAGGCGAAAGCACATAATCTCGTGTGTGTGCGTAAGAGAGAGAGAGAGAGAGAGAAGAGAGAGAGAGGAGAGAGAGAGGAGTGGGGGGGAGACGGGAGTGAGTGAGTGAAAGAGATCTTGGGTTGATGGACTCTCTATTTTGTTTCTTCCCCCCCCCCCTGCTATAAAATGTGCTCGGACAAGTGTCACTCAGAGTCATCAGCTAATGAAATGAATACTTGTCATTAATAATTTCTGGGTCTGCTCGATAGAGACACTGCTTTCTTTTGTGCAACTTGAGGATCAAACAACACATATAAAAACACATATCTATATTTACTGCTGTGTATATATGGGCTTCCTCTATGTTCTTTTATGTTCTCACTAATTTATTCCAATACTTTCAACTCTATATCCTTCCTTACACTCACCATAAATTCCATGCATCCTGAGTATTGCTGGTTATCAGAAAACCAGCATGTCCCAGCTGTACTGGATGAATCTGCATATGGCAATGCAAGACCCGCCTCCTCAGTTTGTCTTGCAAGATCTACGAACATATATTACTAAAGTTTGATAAGTGCTGTACCAGTCAATTTGTACTGCTTAAACTTCTGCTGACATGATAAAACAATGGCAACTGTTAAACACTGTTGAACTAGGTCATCAGCGGTCTTTGTATTGAGCTTTCACATGAAACCAGCCAAAACATCTGCACTCAACAAAAGGAAATCTCAACGATTGATTGAACAAAGATTTAAATCTTTACAATGGATTAAATGTGAAACATAGTCACACCTAAAGCAGGGCAATCAAAAGTTTGTATAATTTGTATTAATAAAATTAAATTACAACAACATATGAATACCATCATTTTCCTTCATTTTCTTATATCGTTACTTTAAGGTAATGTGTATGGAGGAAGCATTATGATAACCAACCATTTTACTGACTGGGCATGTACAGCCGACCCAAAGAAATCTGTTATGAATTAGTTCATCCATTGGGATTTGTAGGAATGCATTCATGTGACCAGGTGATGAATAATTAATATATAAAATTTATCATAAGTTTTTCTTCATTCAAGATGGCATACAAATCAAACAAGATTTTGTATGCCTTGTATCGTAGGTTTTAAATGAAACCACACAAAACGTTATTGTCCTTTGTTTAAGATAACTTTTTGACAATCGATTATAATCTAAAATATTCAATGAACGGTTCATAAAGTGCTATTCAAACTCGTCTGTTACAGCCAGATTGAAAGAAAAAAACAAACCAATTGGCCTATTCCTGCCCTATATTTGAATAAGGTGAGCCAATGGTGTGGGATTAATAATGGCCAAACTTTATAATAAAATGCGGATTGCAATTAGCTGAACCATTTCTAACCGGTTGAATTTAATGACCACCCAAATCAATTAACCCTTTTTAATATAGGATTCTACTCTTTTATACTGTCAAGCATATTGTAACAACACAGGAGAAAACTGACCGTCTACAATTATTATCATCAGCCTTTGCAAAGTTTCAGCTTTTCACGTGACTTCTTGAAGGTGTGATAGTGTTTTTCTTCATTTTTCCACCATAGTGGAATAAAATTCTTCGTATTAAGTTTCACTTTGTTTTATTGTTGTCTCGGTTTTTGTTGGTCCTACCATTTTGTGCACTAGAGTCCATGTTATCTGCAAGCTATTTTTTCGCTTCCACGATTTGAATGTGATACTGCGTTAAAAGAAATAAGTTTTTAAAAAAAATATTATTTCTTTCATATCTGTCTCTTAGCGAATGTTCGCAAAATTTACAATTGATAAACGGAGCTACAATATAAACGTTACCGGAAGCACAATGCTTATGAGAATTTCTGAAAACTAACTCTTTGTCTTTCAGTCAATAATGCTATAAAATAGGGGGGGGAGGGGGATGTTAGCTCAATACGTTACTTGAATTAGCTTTATTATCTTTAAATCGAGGACTATTGAAATTCGGTCACCATGCCAATCATATTCTTAACCTCTCAACTAGTAAAAATTATGGGATATTTGACTGGTGTTCGTCTGCTCTAATATCAATACCTGAGCATTTTGACATTTTAACTGATTACTTGGTGCATCTGTATCTTATTCAAGGTAATAGAAACACACCTCTGTTCATGTTTTTTGTGCCCCTTTTTGACGCATTCTTTACCTAATATTGCAGGATTTTGTGGTCTACTTTAAGCAAATCATGCAAAGGCATGTCCGGGGTGTAAAACACTTGACTAAGGGGACATCCAAAAGATAAGCCTAAGAAGTCTCATTAGAAGCAGCTTTTTTGAATGAAGTGGTTTATTATAAGTGACATTTTGGAAAAGTTATGGTCTTATTATGGGGGAATATTGTAAATGCATATATTTATTTAGTATTATATATATATTATATATATATATATATATTTATATATATATACTAGTATTTATATATATATATATTTATAGAGTATATTACTTATATATTTTAAATCACCTTTCCAGTCCACCCGATCTCCTGGGTTAAACCATTATTAAAATTAGTTGTGGGCTGTTCACATTCTTTGAAGCATGCATCAAGTCTAGCGTCATTTTAAGAATAAAAAAACGATTAGATCTGATAAAATTTTTCTTGTTTCTGTTTTTGTTTAAAAATTTTTTATATGGCATTATTCATTATTACCATTCATCTCCTGAAAACACTAACAATGAATTAAGTAAATTGACTTTCAATGTCTTCAAAAATATTATTGAATGCTTTATGCAACTAAAATACTCCTTTGTGGCAAATCAATGCCAATAAAAACCATTCTACACTAGATTTTGATTTCAGTTTTGCGAGTCACTAATCATTTCTTCAATTCCATATTATGTCACAAGTTATTGACGAGCACTAGCATTTTGATAAAATGCTGAAATCATCAAATTTGTATTTTACCATATAGGATTGATCGAAGACAATTTGTGCTACTTCTAAATATTAATATTTAATTTCAACGTGACTAACACAATAAATTTGCACGGAATATATAATATAATAATATTATATATATATATTATACTATTATATATATATATATATATCTTTATATTTATATTTGAGCTCACAGACTTGTCATAATGTCATAATTAAGTACTTAATTTCTTAAATGAAGAAATCTGGAAATAATTTTGTTTAAACTACACCTTTGTGAAAGGTGTTTGGGGTATAGGGGTAGAGGTGTTGGTTCTCTTACAGGGTTTCTAAGATTGTAACATTTAAAGGCAATAAACTAAACTATGTTGTTTACACATGTAATTGTTGCAGCCTTATTAAAATAAGACTACAGGAAAGAATTTATTATAAAGTAAAAACTTTATATTCGCAGTTTTAAAATTCTGATTACAAAACTACAGATAGTCAGGGGTGTCATATTCATGTAAAGATTTGAATAAACTTCTGCCAATATGCAAACCAAACCGCTGTAGTTTCATCCACTGAATTACAATAATTCTCAGTTCTCTTACAAAATAGCTACTTTTTCAAAGTAAGTCACCCCTAGTGAATGGTCCTTGTTTTAAGGTTTCAGATCATTTTTTATTATTTAAAAGCCAAATTCATCGTGACTTGTCTTATTAAAGAACAGAATAATAAATCGGTAATGAAGTTGTACTAGAAAAATAAATTTAAAAAATCTTAATTCACCAGTAGGCTCCCTGTTTTCCTCTGAAGTGCGCTGCCTACTTTTTTTTAATTACTGCAACCGGATGAGTTACATCAAGCTAACGGTCTGTGTGAAATTCGGCTTGAAATGGTTGACAAGAATTATTTAAATACATTCGCAAGAAGTTGAACATACGATGAATGGGAATTGTGCAGACCTTTGGGCAATATTTTGGAAACAAAGTCTACAGGGATAAATTAACTGGACTTTTTCTTTACGGTTCTGCCTAAACATCATAAAGTACTAACGTCATATAGATATAGTCTTCTTGTTTTTAAATTAAAATGGAGACTCTGACCACTTTGAGTTTCTTCTGCAACTTTTCACTCACATGTTCAATTCTTTGTACAAAAACTGAAGCGTGAGTATCGTCGAAATGTCAAAAATGACTGTACAGTGTATCCAGCAATGTTACAAAGTAGCAATGTATAGCGAAACAAAATTGGGTACATTTCACGAAATAGCCGGTGTGTGTTCGTCGTATTATTACACACTTTTGTTAATTTCAATAAGTTCTCAAAAAAAACATAAATGTCTTGAATTTAAGGTAATCCTACCACAATCATCGTACCTTCCTGGCATCAGAACACTATTCCTTTTACCCTATATAATCTTTTAAATTTGCTTGTCAGTACTGATCTTTCCACCGTGGCCAAGAATACTAATAAATCATAAGTTGCTGTAAAGTATCTTCAAAGATGAACTCACGGTTAAAGTTCTTGTCATAGGTTAACTGGCATTCTTCTGAGAGGCTAGACTGTAAATAAAGCAATGTGCGATGGGTCATGATTTCCACTTCCCGATTCAACCCAATTCCTCATTACTCACTGTGCACTGTCGCCAAAATGCATACAGACAACCACACCAGAATGCTCATATTCTACAGAAAAAACAATTACCTTTAAATCAATGCCCAGAATTATAGGTTACTGCATTTGTATGGGGAAAAAATGAACGAGTTTTTCTGAACTATACTGTAGTATAGCTCAGCAAAAAAACGACTGACAGTCCATATTTTCATATACAAAATGTTGTTACCTTTATCATTATATACTCATTTTGCTTTCCTACCTAAGGCTGAATAATAAAAAGAACAAACTCCAAGAAAACAAAGTAACTGAATTTCTTCTATTATTCTACGGTAAATACACAACCGTGTAGCTAAAGCAAATACACAGTAACTGTATTTCATGCGCACATAGCACCGCCCTAGTGACCTTTGAACTTGGTAGAGTACCGCGCGCTCAGTCATTCGTTTAAAAAAAGAATCTCATTTTTGATCTACTTTAAATTTAAAATTTTGAGTCATATTGTGATTGACTGGGCCTTGGAACTACTTTCCCAGTTGATCTGGAATGGAGGGATTTTTGCTTTTCTGTCGATCCAACTAAATTCTGATCTTATAGTTGTGGTGGCTTAGCGGTTATAAGCTGGGTGTCGATTACGTACGGATGATGTACGGTAGCTAGAATGACTGGCCTCCACCGCAAGGCTACAATTGTTACTGTTGTGCCATTGATAGTTTGGAATCATAAGGTCGGACAAACTATGAAAATTCTTTTGGAATTGAAATTCACAAGAAGGAAGCAGGATTTTAACAATATTTTACTTAGGGATATAGTCCAAATTCATTTCGTTCTGGAGTGCAGTAAATTCTCTTTTGGAATGTGATTTCTGTTGGTAAGTCAGTCTAGATTGCCAGTGCTTGATTTCGCGTCGTGTGCATCAGGAAAGTACTCCATTTTGACGATATTTTCAAGATGCCAGAAAAGTAAGTACATGTATTGTCCTTATTCTTACCAGCTGTAGATGACATTATTTAAATGTACTGTTTACTTGCATGATTCTTTGTTGGATTGACCCTCGCTACATTACCTATATGACTTTTACTATAAATCCAAAACATTTTCTCCAACCAATTAAAAACAGTCGAAATTCAAAGCGGGCCGGCCCTGCGGTGTTGAGAGCATAATTTCGTCAGGGGCAAATAAGGCTTCTTCGTTATCGTGGCTTATTGGCTTTGAGGAAAATTGCCTATCTACCAAAAATCCGCCTTCTTTAGTTGTATTTTTTACTGAATTTGAGTGCTTGGACTTGTAAACTGGGCAGTCTCTGAGAGCGAAGAAACGGAATATCATTTGGTCTGAAGATGCCTTTTTATGCTATTTTTTTCTGACTCTAGAGAACCCGATTTCATAGTCTGACCGATAGGCTAAAATAAGTGTTTACATTATCAGAATGATTTTTTCGATACTGCATGTCTCACGTTTGTTGTCATAAAGCCACCGCTGGACATTGTGAATACTCACCTTCAGTCACTTGCTTGGTTGAAAGGTTTCTTTTGTGAATCAATGAATTCTTCCACATTGTCAGCTTTAACATCTCTTCTCTCAAAACAGCTTGCTTAGTTCATCAACAGGACACATCTAATAAAGCAAAAGCTCCAGTGTCTGCTTACATTTGCGGTCATTGTTTGTTTACAATAAAAGCTAGTTCCTAACACGCGACACTAATTTTTAGACACACTTGGTCGTGCAGTCTGAAGCCGTGCAGTATGGATAAAAACTGCACGATTCTGACAATGCAAAGTTAATGGACAAAAAAATAGAGTTAAAAAATAATGTCTAAATGTAAAACTCATGTATCACCGCCAAAATGAGTGAGGAAAAAGATTGTTCTAAAAATAGACTGGGCGGACTACAATGAAATAGGAGTATTAATAGTGACCTGTGCCCAATCAGAGTTAGGTAATTTGTACCTGAATGGACGTCACTGTTTTTATGAACTTACCTTTCCGGAGATTATGTTTGGTCCAGCAATATACCTTCTCAACTGTCTGCGTTACTTTACTCCCTAGCCAAGACATAGGAATTTTATAAAAATCTTGCTCAGAAACATGTAGTTTCTGTAGTGAGAAAAACCATACAAGTGTGCTATATTTGAAATCAGGTTTGTAGAAACTCTGCAATCTGAAGGTGCATACGAGGATTCATACTGGGAAGAAAGCCATTAAAAATATTTGAAGATTGCGGATAAATTTGTTTAGCCTAAGTGAAAACGGCAAAACAATGACAACACAACAGGTTCATACTTGTGACAAAACCATTTAAAATGTGAAGTTTCTGGGATAAATTGTTGCACCATTTGGGGGTGTAGATAATGACGTATTCTCGAGGACGAATCAGGGTACATTTCGCCCCATGGACTTTTCGGCCCAAGACAATTTCACCCCACTTCAATGGTCCTTTCGCCCCCACTTCAAAGGACATTGCCCCCCCACTTCACTGGGACATTTCGACACACTTAAAACAAAAGATGAGGGACCATTTCGCCCCTCTTCAATGGACGTTTTCGGACCATGATATCGTTTAATAAATAATTTATGTTCGTTTTAAAACGGTGTATATTTTGAAATTATTATTTATGTTTGAAACAAGTCTTTTCTCCAGTTGTATCTTGAATGAAGAGTTATAGAAAATAAGAGATAGTAAGACACGTAATCCTCATATCAGAAAGGAGGATAGTAATAATAATAATGAATAATAAGATGATGAAGAAAGAATAGGCTTATTCTTCGGACTATTTGATTTTCGGACCCCATTTCAATTTGTTTGATTTTATATTCAGCCTGTCATTATATCTGACACTATTTTCCCCTTTTTCTTCGTTTATGAAAATGAATCTATCGTTTACAGTGATCATTATTTTATTATTAATGCGATAATTTTTATTTTCGCAGTTACCCGAAAAATGATGAAAGTCCTTTTTTGGTGATGGTCATTGGCACAAAAATGGAGTTCAATGTTTTCTTCTTTGTAGTTTGATTTACAATTCGGATATTATTGTTTAAAATAAGTCCATAAGAGTTTCAAGGCCACTAATCTTTTATTCAAGAAAGACACAAAAGGGCATGTACTTGGCTTGGTGTAATCTATAAAAGATGTGGTCTCAATGCCAGCTGTTCTAACATGGGCACATACAGTCTTGGCACAGCATTTCTGTAAGGTGTTGGTGCTGTATTTGGTGCTTCCCATGTCATTTTCCCATACTTTCATTGGCGACCCTGAACTTTTTTTGTCTGTTTATTTGATGTCGCCTTATCTTGTCTCTTGCAGCAGACGCACTACCACCCCCAATTTCTCTCGCTTCCTTGTACAGAAATGTTATGAGGAGGATAGAATGGAAAATTTCCCTTTCTTGCTCTCCTAATCAACCTATTATGCCATCCTCTCAACATCACCAGTATTTCCAACAGGTTCTGTGTTGCCACAGGCCGCAAACATCGCATAATCTATGGCTTGCAGACGAGAGGTTAACTGGTTTTCTACAGTTAAATGCACGAATACATTGTTCGATCAATAGATTTACTTGATACGTCTAACAACTGCTACCAAGAAAAGGAAAGTCTGCAATTTATAGAGCCTCTGCTAAATTTCTCATCACAAACACATGCACGTGCTTCTATTAACCATGACATCCGTCGAACAAATGCACTTGCAGATTTATACCTATTTGCCTAAAGCTCTTGCAACCCGCTGTGATGTTTGTAGATTAATAAAACATCAATGCTCATTTACCTTTGACAATAAAAAAGCTCATTGAGTGGAATCCTTTAACAATGAAGATCAAAACAAGCCTACCTGGCATGTAATTAGGCATAAATAACATCTTGCTGTGGATTTCAAAAACAACCTTCAAGGAAATGCCGGTTGCTTACGCGAGTGCGAGTAAGTTTCTCCACCAGCGACACGTTCTTCTATCTCGCCGACAGAAGTTTCCCGAATAAATCAACGATCGACAACTCGAATGAGCGAAGACTCAAACGAAATGCGCTTTCTTAACTACATGCACTTTAATATGAAAGGGTAAAACATAATTTGTTGGGAATGATAGTTAAGAAATGTAGAAATGTTCACTGAATGTGGGGCGAAAATGTCTTGGGTGAAACGTCCATTGATAGTGGGACGAAATGTCTTGGGCCGAAACGGCCATGGGGCGAAACTTCCAGGTACGTCCATGAAGTGGGACGAAATGTCTTGGGCCGAATCGTCGATGGGGCGAAATGTTCTCGGTACCCACGGAGGCACACATACTAAGAAATAAAACCCCAAAAAACTACAAAAAATTTGTGAAAAGATTGTAATGAAATGTTTCGCCAAAGTGGTCAGCCAGATGTGCACAGAAAGATCAATTCTTGATAGGAACCATTCAAATGTGAAGTATGCAGTGATAGGTTTAGTCGGTGTGGGACATCTGAATAAGGCAAATGAAGGAAGATGCTGGAGAAAAAAAACATTAAAGTGAGAAGTATGTGACGAAAGATTATAGCTAGAGTGGACAAATATCAGTGCATCTTACGAGGACATACTGGAGAAAGAACCATTTTAAGTGTGCTAGTATGTTTAATGTAAGCTTTCATGATAGGTTGTACATCTGAATGGAACACATGATGGAACCACAAATTGGAGAGAACGCTACGAGTGGCCAAGTTCTGCCATGAAAGGTTTAGTCAAAGTGGAACTCTGTAGGTTCTCATGAGGTCATATCAGTGTGAATTATGTACTAAAATGTTTTGTAGCAAAGGACAGCTATACAATGCACATGAGGATACATAATGGAGAAAAAAACATTTCAGTGTGAAGTATGTAATAAATTGTTTAGTAGGGAGTGGACATCTAAACATGCCATATTGGGATACATTCTGGAGACCCAAAACCATTGATGTGTGAAGTATGTAATGCAATGTTTTTTTGGGGTGGAAATTTAACGAAGCAGTAAGAGGATTACCACACTAGAGAAAAACCATTTATGTGTGAAGTTGTTGGAATAAAATGTTTTATGAGAGGTGTAAATCTGAATTAAGCACATGAGGAGTACATACTGGGAAAAAACCATATTAAGTGTGAAGTGTGTAACTAAAATGTTTCATGAGCAGTGGAGATAGAGATGTCATGAATCACATTGAGGATACATACTGGAGAAAAAACCTTTAAGTGTGAAGTTATGTAATAAAATGTTTAGTTTTAGTAGGACAGTTAACAGTGCACATGAGGATACATACTGGAGATAAACCATTTAAGTGTGAAGTACGCCATCAAAGGTTTAGTCGCAAGTGGAAAATTTGAATACTCACATGAGGACATACATTACTGGAGCGAAACTATGTAAGTGTGAAGTGTTGTAATTAAATGTTTAGTGAGCATGAACCTCTACCAAAGCTCATGAGGATACCAACAGGAGAAATAAAAACCATTTAAATGTGAAAATTGTGAAGTATGCGATGAACGGTTGAGTCACAGAGTAAATTTGAATCACGCACATGAGGATACATACTGGAGAAAAAATCTTTAAGTGGTGAACTATGTGCTAAAAGGTATTTTTAGTGTGAAGAGTAAATCTGAATAAAGCACATGCCGATACATACTCGAGAAAAAACATTTAAATGTGAAATATGTAATAAATTGTTTTGTCGCAGTGAAATTCTGAATACGCACCATCAGGCTATCATAGTGGAGAAAAAAACCGTTTAAGTGAGAAGTATGTACTGAAAGGTTTAGTCGCAGTGATACTTTCAATACACACATGAGGTTACATACTAAAGAAAATCCATTTAGAGAGTGAAGGTATGTAATAAAATATTGAGTCCGACGAGGAGATCTCACAGTCCACACGAGGGACCACATCCTTGAGAAAAAACGGTAAGTGTGAAGTGTGCAAGTAAAATGTTTATTCTGAGTGGAAATCTGTAATAAGCACATGAGGATATGTACTGGAGAAAAAATATTTAAGTTTTGAAGTATCTAATAAAATGTCTGGTGAGCGTGGAACGTCTAGCTATGCACATGAGGTTTACTTGTGGAGAAAACAGTTAAAAGTGAAGTATGTAATAAAGTGTTTTTTGTTAAGAGTGGAAATCTTAATAAGCATATGAGGTTTCACAATGGAGAAAAACACATTTAAATGGGGAAGTATGTAACAATGTGTTTGGTGAGAGTGGAACTCTAACAATGCACATGAGGATAGCTTGTGGAGAAAAAACCATTTATGTGTGAAGTATGTAATATAAATGTTAAGTGTTATGTATGATGTTTATGCACCTAATTTTTGTCTATGATTGTAAGTTGTATGGTTATTTCAAAATATATGCTTAACATTTGTCCAGTTGTTTACCTCGTATTTCTTCCTAGGCATTTTGCAATTAATTTATGTGACATATGTCAGGTAGGCCAGTATTTTTTCATTAGAACTTGTACTCATATTGTGAAAATCTGTCTGTAAGGAATCAATTTTCGGTTTGTGTTGTTGAATTCAGATATAATTTGAGAGGAATTAATGAGTTCCAATATTCATTGGAAATATGAAAGTGCTCATTAACTTAAGGATTGCTACATGATTTTTGGGATTTTTGTGAACTCGTATCAAACTACATTCTGGATTACATCCATTGTGGTACATAAGGACATTCAAGGTTATTCGCATTGATACAGGACATTCTATTTATTTTGGACTTGTGATTAGGACATTTAGGATTATTTGGAATTTAACTCACAAATTGTAAGTGTCTTTGGCATTTCCACTTTAATTGTAATGGAAATAAGTGTGCTTGTTGGAATTTACTTTCATTGTTGGTTTCATTTCTTTCAGTAACATTTATGTAAGATCTAGAGTGGTAACATTAGTGAGGGTGGAACTCTAATGATGCACTGGAGGAAACCATTTAAGTGTGTAGTATGTAGGTGATATAATGTTTTGTGAGAGTGGACATCTAAAAACAAAGTAAAATGAGGGATAACTACTGGAGAAAAAAACATTTAAATGTGAAAGTCTAAGGAAGTACAAGCGGATACATAAGTAGAATAGTGTGACACTTGTAGGTTCAGAAATGACATTTGAGGTATAAAACATTGCACTTGAGGTATCAACACATGACTTCTTGGGGAACAAGGGGAATGTAACAATAGACGATATGTTTAAAACGAGTATATGTTTTATGACACTATTGGTAGTGTCAAGTGGATGGTAATTGTTAAACATGAACATGAGATTACCCCTTGTGTGTATAAATATTTTTACTAATCTGACACTGGGGTGGCAGTGGGGAGGGAAGAAGGGGTATCTTGCTGCTAATGCATCAAAGAAAAACACTCCTAAGCAGATTTCCCTGCTAACTGGTCCACCCCCGTCCTACCTTGGCAGTCTTCAACACCAAAACGAACAAAATGACACTACGAAATAAACCACACAAAAAAAAACAAACAAATCAAGCAAAATAACAACAGCTCAAAGTCTGTGACATAAAAAACAGCCTAGAAAAACCAGCTAAAAATTTAGTGTTTTATGTTTACAATACTATATTCACACATTTTGGCAAATAAATGTTTAATCCAGATGGGTTGGTTTAAAAGGGTCATTCTGGTTAACCTTGTACCAGTCAATCTTAGGGCAGTCTTCCTCTAGATTATGACACAAAGACCATACTTGGATAGAATTCATTTTTCATTGCCTTACACAGTGTTCTCTTTAGGATTTTGAAAGTTGCAGTCCAGAACTCCTTCCTTGGAAAGACGTTTGGAGTCCCATCCCTCACAAATGGAGTCCCAATAACATCAGTTTTTTTTTTCCTTGGCAAGGAAAAATTCAGAACATTCTGTATCCAATTGTTAGGTCACCAATATAATCTATGTCTTCCGGAGTTACCAATGCTCATTAATTGTAAAATAAAGTTAAAATTGTATACAGTGGACACCCACAGGAAAAGGTAAACGTGGCCTTTGTTAGACAGGTATCCTCTGAAGGCAGGTTCACTCATTCAACCTGGGTGCATGACAAATCCATGTATTATATGCACCGACTTGCATTAGCATTGTATTATTATTTGTAGTAGTGTGCTTTCAAGATACATGTATTTTTAGTTTTCGCGATTTCGCAATAAGAACAAAATAACAAAATAAAATAAAAAGTTCCACATCAGGATTACTGTATCCTTCACTATAGTTCATCATGTACATTAAATCATGACTGACTCTTCAAAAAAAAATTTCTTTCTCTTCCACACACACACACACTTTTTACTCTCAATTATCTAGTAGAATCGGTGTCTAAAATAAAATAACTAATTGACAGTGTACCTGTTATTGTGCCAACACGGGATTGACTTTTTGTTAGGCCAGCTGATATAATTCGGCATGAAAACATGAGTTCACACTTCAAACAAAATTGATGGATTAAGCACTAGCTCAAGCACACCTCGATCAAAATACAGTCGACTTTTGTGAGAGGACCTTTGATGATTAGAGAATGTAAAGAAACTTCCTGTGGATAATGTTTGAAGCATATAAACTGTAAGGGAATATCATAAGTTGCAGTGTTTCATTCAGTTGATGTCGCATCCTGGGAATACATTTCCAGCATCATTCATTACTCATTGTTTGGAGTGAATTGTACGTAATTTCTTAAGAATGAAAAACTAAGGCAACTCGTTGAACAGTGATAATTGTGCTGGTTATGTCATGTAACAGGTAGAAGGAATCATGGACGAAATTACAGTATATTTTTTCTTGTTAATTTATTTTCCTAGTTTTATTGCATTTCAAATCAATAAATTGCCAAGGCAATGGTAGAAGAAACAAATGTCATATTCCCTTCTCTTTTCTTCCATTTGATACTTTAAGCAAACACAGCACAGCATACTGCATTCCACTTTTTTCTTAAACAAACTTTAACGAACTTCTCCACAGCCGATTTATACTCAATAAATCCCTAATTTCTGGAACTTCCTCCATCAGTCATTAATTTCATTACACTTTCTTTTTTAAAACATATATGGCCCTTTGTCTTGCTAGGATTGTATGTTGAGATAACTCTCTCACAAGCGCAACTGGTATTATAGTTGAAACCAGAGGATTGTATGTTGAGAAAACGCTCATAAGCCACTGGCGTTATAGTTGAAAACCAGCAACACTTCAGGACTAACAGTGAAGTCTGTGGAGGAAACAAGTCTGAGTGCCATTAAAGTAATAAACTGTTTCATTGTTTTCTAGTTTTGCAGCCCATGGGGAAATGTCCTATTCCATCATCTCATTGCCATGAATTTCTCAGTCTCTTTGACGTTTTGTTTTCTTTTAACCAAAACTAGTTGCATTAACAGCTTTCCATTTGGCCAATTCTCGGCGAGAAACCAGTCTCATCTGCAGACTTTGCGCTTGGGCACCAAATAAAATATGTAAAGTTGCCATTAGCAGAGTACACATGTGGAAAATCCATTGAACATGAAAGTTCTGCTGTAAAGTGAGACAGAAAACGGTATGACTTTGTTTGGCGATTAATATGGGAAGCTTGTATTCCACCACCAAACAAAAAAAGTCCAAAAATCTTGCAACTAGTTATCTAACAATGGTATATGATAAAATGCAAGAGTTCCAAACAATGCACGAGGACTTAAAATACAATGGATTACAAGTGTGCTGAGTAATGCTTTTCAACAGGATGTGGTCAATACACAAATGGGTGTTGTTAGCCTTTTTAAATTAAAAAAACTGTATTATGTGCGGGCAACCAATTATTAGGTGACTTTAGTCTCCTTGTCTGCTAAGATCTAACCGTTGCTGCTTCACCTAATCCCTTTACAGTCGTTTATACTTTTGCTTGATAGTCCACACCACTACACTTATGATATTTGCTTTGTTAGAAAAGGTGTCAAATAAAAGAGAAGTTCGCTGACTTAAAAGCTTGTATACTGAGGGACTTGGCTGTTGGAGTTTTTACGCTATCGAGTACCATTAGTTATTTAAGATAATGTCTATATGTAGGCGATCTATTCAGAATAATATTAAAACCTTCCATTTATATTATAAATTAATACAATTTAGGGTGTCCTTAAAACGTACTACACATGATTTATATGAGAGTTATAGTATGTGCTAAATTTTTACAACAACAAAAAAATGAAATCAATAAATAAATAAATAAAGAAAATGAAAAGAACTAGTATTTTCCTTTTTGAAAAAGCTAATGGGCAAATGATAATCAATCAATTCAATCCATGTTCAACTGAATACCATACTC